>OY992785.1:1200000-1537405 GCA_963921375.1 Tiliacea citrago
ACCCCCAGATTGCGAAGGGACGCTGTGTAGAGTCCTCTCAAGTGGGGATCTAGCTCCTTCAGAGCAAGGGCTAGCTTGGCCGTGGATCCCGTCGGGTCCCGGAGCCACGTTCTTGGCCCGGAGCCGCATCACGGCTGCCCCCATCTCTGCTTGTGTTACCTCTGGGACGCTGATGGCGTTCTCCTCTGTAGGCTCTGCGGCTGTGTGCTAAGCCATCGGCGGCGGAGTATGCTCCGCTCTTCCCAGGAAGAGGGCTGCGACTACCTCCTCCAGCAGCTCAGGTTGGACACTCCGTGAGTGGAGACGCCGTGGCTCGAAGGTTCCCTTGAACCGCACGACAGGGGCGCCCCCATGGATCTCCGTCGAGAGTCTCCGACATCTCCTCCCTGGCTCGCGTCTTCGCTTCGCCGATGGCCAGCCACAGAGCCTGCTTCGCCGCGCCATACACCTCATACAGCGCAGCTTCTTCGTCAGGGACCCGACGACGTCTCCTCCGGTATCGGGTGTACTAGCGTCTTACCGCTGCGCACTCGACACGTAATTGTGCGATCTCGGCAGACCATCAAGACCATCAGTACGCTTGCTGGATGTGAGCGGACGCGGGGCATGGACGCGTCGCAAATTTGCGTCATCGCCCCGCGGAACCATAGCGCCTCCTCTTCGACATCGACGGGTCCGTTCATCGCTGACTCCCGGATCCAAATCTAAATATCCCTAAGCTAACCTAAAAAGCCTTTTAGTCTGCTAAACAAAAAGTCCCTAAAACCAAGGAAAACTGCCTCACCAAGAAAAACTGAGTAAATACTGACGCGACGGTAGATATAAAATCCCCATATAATCCCATAGGGGCTCGTATTCAATAAGTGTTCGCAAAAAGCGCCAATCAACCACAAATTCAACCACCCACGAGATTTTAACCATCGGTCCGGTCCGGCCCGTCCCGGCCGTTAGCGGTCTAAATGTGACCACCGCGTGATTATAAGCATTATTTACTTAAAGATAAGAACCAGAGTTCTGTGAAAAGGTGGGTCTAAATTTGGCAGCTCAATCTTGCCGTTTTAACGGTTGACAGTAGGTAAAAACATCTAGAGTTAGTATTGGTTCCGTTTTTCTTTACCTAGTGCTTGATTGAAGACGAAGGTAAGAAACATCTTGATGAGGAAAATCAAACTGGATTTAGTCTTGTTTCAATCACCTAATATAATGTTCATTTCAATGATCTTACTGGAACTTGTTGTAAATGCATAATTAATGTTATATGAGTATCAAACTATAATTGTTAACAGTTTTCTTTTCACTTCGGATGTCACAATTGGACCATCCATCTCACTGTCATCCCCTATGTTCCCACATCGAATTGGTCAGTAATCGATATCCGACCACCTTTGTCTTGCAACCAGTGTCCGCCCGCCTTAACATCTTACTTATGCCTGAACCTTGAGTGGCCACGAAATACGCGGCTATCGGGCAACTCGTACAGACCTACATATTGGTTTTGGTTTTAATTATTGTAAAAATTAGATTAAATATTTCATAACTAGAAATATGTGGATGAATTTTTCGACGCCTTATTTTAATTTGTGAATAGTTTTAGATAGGATATAATTTTATTATTTTTATTAATGAATTAAGTAGGTTATTTATGTACATATAATTTTAGAAATATGTAGGTTTTAAAATAAATAATACATGAGCTTAATTATCCTATGAAGATAGATTTAGTTTTTTTTTTAATAAATAAATACATTTTTTTTTTAATTATAATAATTTGCAAGGAAAATCTTCTTCTATTACAAAATATATAATATTCTTATTAGAGATTATAACTTCTGCGTATATATTTTTCTAGAATTGCTCTATCTCAGTTACGGCAAGAAATAGTTTTAGCCACTTTTAGCATATTATGTACCTCTGGCGAAAGTCGACCTCGTAATTACTTATCACCCTACACTCTCACTTAATTAACGACGAGGTATATTTGTCTATGTGACAGTTAGGTAGTTTAAATACTAGTGAAGTTTCAGTTTTCTGGGAATTTTGGTCAAAAGTGGCAAAGCAATAACGAGGTCGAACATACTTAACAATTCGGAACATGAATGATCACATGCATTGTTTCAGATAGTATCTATTATTATATCAAGAAACTGAGTAATTCCTTCCATCTCATAACAAAACCACTAACACACAAACGCTTGTTTACTGGCCGCCCCCGGCAACCGCAAAGTCCATCGGTCGGCCACCTCTCCCACTTTTATTCCCGTGTTATCTGATTTACAGAGATTTATCCCGCCACCGGCCTGCCCCGGCTGTAGGGAAACAATTACCACGCCATGGTCACCAGCCTCGGCCATTCTTCATTTATCACCCCTGGCTCCCTGGGTAACCGCTATTGTATGTGTATGTAATGTGTTCTAGAGGATAATGAGGAATTATTTGTCTTGACAGGCATTGAGAAAAGGGTTTTAACTTCATAAGAATACAGTCGTTACCATTTCTTGGTTGTTGGTGTACCTACGAATGCATGATTTATCATCATGCCCGGAGGTAACATTCTCATCTAAGAGTGTCAATCACTGTGGCGCTCACTGGCTAGTTGCTGAATAAGCTTTATTGTACCGATGTGAAGAGACCTTTGTCTTACAGTGGGACAATTACAGACTGGTGTTGTGTTCAGCGAAATGTGATATGGGTGGTGCTTGTTGAACAAAGCAATCTTAACAAAAAACTAAATAGACCCCATGCTGACAAAAAAACATTAATAATTATCTAACAAACAATTGCAATCTAGCTACTCTTTCATTGAAATCAATACAGCCCATTCAATTGGACTAAGATTGAATATCCGCACGTCCATAATAAGCTTGTATTTATTTATTAGCACCTATCGACCGACACGGGCTATTTATCGACACTTTTTGTCTACAGAAGCCACTGACGTCTGACAGCTACCACTATGTAAGATGGTTAGTACAAAAGGCCCACTTTCTTGCAATAACATGCGGTGGGATAAATATAAATACACACTCGTAACAATAGAGCAGCTACGGTGCGCGGTCTGTGGTGCGCGGTGTAGCGAAACGTTTCAACTACATTTTGATTGCAAGCAAATACTGCTCGAATAGCAATATCCTTTGTATAGTAGCCAAAAATCCAGTACAAAATAAAACAAAATTAAAAAGAAAATGTTGAGGGCACCACTGTTATAAATTATTATGCATCGCATCAGCACCAGCCCTACACAAATAGATCAACATGATATAAGTATATTGTGTGGTGTATGAATTGCTTTTATAAGGAGTTTACATTCTGGCTTTGTGTGTTTGCGTGGCCAGTCGGGGTCATGCACAGCCGACATACTCATAGCCGATTGACTGACGACGCATGCGCATTGGCGTAATGAGAATATAGTTGCTATTTGTTTATAATTTATTTATTTTGATACGGTGATCAGCAGTTTAATTGTGTGTAATTAACTAAGTCGTAGTTGGTTTACTCAATTAGTTTTTGCTACTGGTTAGGTTTACTAATGAAAGTATTTTCTGGATTGTTTGCTATTTGTAAACAAATTGAACGGCTGAATCGTTTAGAAAATATTAGCAAATTAGGTACTATTCGACAAATTACCTCGGAAAATTATGAGTCACAATATTAGTAGAAATTAAAAGATAACAAAGAGATAGAAAAAATACTTACAATGATAAATCAACATAAAATACAGCGTTGTTAGTTATTCAGCGGACACACTGTTTAGATTGGAGCTCAACAATAAACATTGGCAACAACTCGAGACAACGTAGGAAGATTTCAAAAATACGTTTTATAACTGCTTATTTTATGATCCGAAAGATCACTGGCTCGTTGAGACACTCTTCCATTGGTACAGCTTAGCAAGGACAGTTGCAGTGCGCAGGGTTTTAAGTTCGATGGCCAAATCCGGAAAAGTAACATTGGATTTCCTATTAATTAAGAAGCATAAGAAAACTCAAGGAGAAAAATAAAATTTTGTCCATTTGACACTTGCATATTTTTCAGAACTCTAATCAGAATTATTTCCAATTAGGAATAGAGAATTATTAGAAGCAGCTGCGTTAGCGATGTTTATCTGTAAATTGCAATCGGTTTACTCCATAATTTACACTTAATACCGGCAGCAAACTGTAGGTGCACACCCTAATTACCTCATTTTATTTTCGCTGTGAGCTCCAGCTTATTATCTTTTTTTCTACCACTACTTACTTATCAGAAAATCGACTTGAAGGTTACAAATGAGCGGACTGATCAGCTGACCACTGAGCTGATCAGCCACCAGTCATCATTGGCTCGCGAACAATGAGCAATCTATCTCTTATTAATTTTAAAAGAATATGTCTCACAGTGCTCATCAGATATTAGGGAGGGTCTACACTTGGTCGGTTTTTGTTTTGTGCCCATACTTTTTTTAGGATCGCCGTGAATAAGAAATGTATGTATTTGGCGACATTAATTTAATACACCTATACGTTTTGGGTTTTCTTTATACGATGATATTTTAAATTATTTATTAACAAATTTCTAAAAGCATTTTGGTGCAACCTGTAGGTACTTAAAAAACTGTAGCGCAGAGGTCATTTGCTGGAGTCACGGATCTTATCATCGCTTCAATGAAATTAAAACGAATAACGTGCAAGGGGTAGGAGAATTGAAGGAAAAAGAGAGCTTTATTATTTAGTTTGTTTGACAATTTGAATTTTTCAATGTACGAATTATTCTATCATATTATATTTTTTATGATTACTGGCCACTGGTGTATTAAATTAATGTCGCCATTGTAGCGGCACGATGTACAAAGTTATGCAGAATAAGGTTTAAGGGGGATGCGCTAAGGTAGCCCGCGAAATTCAAATATTCTTACGTTTTTTGCAATTTGCAGGTCAGTAACATGATTGTATGTGGATCTAAATATGATTCGCGGCCATAACAAATATGGCTTTACTGAATTATAATCAATAGAATCAGCATTACAACTCTCTAAGTTCAAAAAATCCTACTGAATGATTATTTCAGAAATAATCTTAATTTATTGAACTGATGATGATGCTTTTTTGATTTTAATGATTATAATTCTGTAAAGCCAAATTTGTTATGGCCGCGAATCATATTTAGATCATATACAACCTGTTAATGACCTGCAAATTGCAAAAAAAACGTAATAAAATTTGAATTTCGCGGGCTACCTTAGCGCATTCCCCTTAATTACTCGTATAACCTATTTATAAGATTTCAATGTCACTTGATTGTTTCTTTTTACCCGACTGCCCCAGAGGGTTATGTTTTTCGAGGGTATGTATGTATTTCTATTTCTTTCTTAAACGGCTTGATGGATTTTAACATTATGATGTGTCGTTAGATTGGTCTTTATTGTGGGAGTGACACAGGCTATAGAATATTTTATATATTGCATCTGCAAATACAAAAAAGGGGAAGAGAGTAGAAGTTTTTTTTAAATAAATTACAACAATATTGGTATCATATAAAAGCTAGTAGGTAATCAGTCAATTCCAAATATATATAAGGTGAATGTCTATTCGTACACGAAATCTTAGGGGTCATTGTACTCATCAGTATGAACAACTTTTACTATGGGAAACAAAATCTGCTGTTCCCTTTTTTTGAACACTTGGAATTTCTCCTGTATCGTGGGTGCGTTTACAAACATTTAAACTCACATACACAAACAGCCAGACCAACTATTATATACAAATATTTGTTCCGTGCAGGAATCGAACCCGCGACACGCAGCGCAACAGTAAATCGCTTAACCACTGCCCAACCGTGCCGTGCCGATTTAAGTTTGTAAAACTCGTTAAAATGTAGGAAACAGCTGATTTTTTTACGCGATTTCAGGTTTGTTGTGTGTTGTCTGCGATAACATACAAGAAACAAAGTTCATTCATTAAACAATAATACTTGTTTTTCTCATTTCAGTTATATGTTTTTGCTGCGGGGTTTTTTTTATTTTTTATTAATTGTTTAGCAAACTGCCCATTGACCTTTTCGCTTAGTAACTTGCTCGTGTCTTTCATAGCCACTTAGGTAGGTACGTTGTGCTAGTGTAAAGCGCCTCTAAAGGCGATCCAATCATCGATAGTTCATCACCGGTGAATAATTGCTCATTTTTATAGTGAACGAGTGATAGATCGACGGCTAGTGTCGCTACCGGAGTACTCGTTACAGACCGATGTACTGTAGTTAAAGTTATAGTGTAGTACGGTATACAATGAACTGCCTGGTTCGAATACGATGTGGCTTGATGCTTGATCGATTGGTCATAATGAGTTCATTGCTGTTGCTATTGTGTTGAACGTTATGAATCTAATTATTTATTAAGTGAGCTTCTGATTTTGAAATAAAGTTCATTATTTTGTATATATGGATCTCCATTTTCAGTATTGAAGGAACTAATTCCTAAGGACCTTAGCAATATTCAATGTGAAAATGTCCTCCTTTTTTTTTCTGAAGTTGTATGAGCTTCTAAAACTACTCGCACTACATATTTACTTTGTGAAATTCTAAAACAAACCTTTGCTTGCGAACATCACTAGCAGGCCTTTTCCACAAAATAGTCAGATGAAGAAAGGTTGAGTTGAAGGTTAAGCAACAGTTTTTGGTTTATTTCCATTTTCTCCAAACATATTGACACCCAAAAAATGAAAAGCACATACAAGTGACAAGTAACAGACACCAACGCTACGTGGGCCAGCCATCGTGACTCAACTCACAACACAATGCCCATTGTGGCCCACCATTGTTTTACCAACTTTCTATTAACCTTTACCTACCGGGAAAAAACCGACGCGTGCGCTCCTTGCGTGGGATGCAGGACGGTGACGCCAATATTTGGTTATATAGGTTTGTGAACAGTTGAAAAACGTTATAGGAAATTGGGAGCGTTGACTGTTTGCAACTCAGTCTGGAAAAGGTTACTAAAGAAATATTGTCTGTTAAAGTCACCAGATCGCGCCTTTTTTCATAATCTGCAGTTTCTACTTTGGGGCCATTGATTGGACACGTTGACTGGATCTATACAAAAAGTTTGTTGTGACTGTCAAGGAAAAGCTTGATCAAATATCTAGATAGAAAAGTTTTTCACATTGATTATTGCTAAGGTCCTTAGGAATTAGTTCCTTCACTACTGAAAATAGAGATCCTTATTGAGTTTCTGCTTGATTTCGTTCATCATTTCAGCCGAAAGACGTCCACTGCTGGGCATAGGCCTCCCCCAAAGGATGCTTTGCCATAATCGCCAAGCTTGGCAGGCGGGTTGGTGATCGCAGTATGGTGTTAAAATGCATAGAGAACGCTGCTGCCCATTCTCTAGTAAGTCCCTTAGTCTCGTGATTTAGTTAGTTTCAAAGAATTGTTGTGATTTTAATGACATTTTAGGTTAGGTATGTTGTAAAAAGTATCGATGTTTCCTACTAAGTAGTACAGCTACTGTGAGACCAAGAACATGTCGTTGTGATGGCGTGTCTTGTCGTGGGAGGGGCAGCCACTGTATGTCTTGTCATTTGAAAGTGGGTTGAATCGATACTCCTGGGATGCGCCGTAACAGTTAACGGTGCTGTGTCAAGGTATTTCCTGTAAGTGGAAGCTTTGGGGTTATTGTTTATTCCAGGTGTCATAAATGTCGTAGAGTCTACACTTGCTTCAACTCGAAGACAAGAAAAAAGCAAATGTTTGCAATAGGTAAACAAAAACCAAAGTCTTTTTAGGGTTCCGTATGTCCAAATGAAAAAACAGAACACTTAAAGGATCACTTAATGGCTATAACAGACGGACAGACAGAAACACGATTCTGTCTGTCCGTCTGTTATAGCCATTTTGCTCCGAATCTAATGGACTAATTAAGTTGTAAGGTACACATAATTATGAACTTTAGTGACTAAGCACGGACGTATAACGTAAATAAAGCTATTTAAGAAAATAGATGAACATTGTCCATTCCTCGGGGATTCTCCGATACAGTTATGAAAAAATACAGAAAATAGTTCCATCTTTATAGATTACAAACTTACAATTGCAGTTGGAATGTAAGAGAGAATATGTTTTTCAAGTATAATGTTATGTTTGTTCTTGGGATAAATTCATCCCAACTACGGAAACCTTCATTGTGCGTGGTCCGATACGCACTTGGCCAATTATTTGGGTTTCGTACCTCAAAAGGAAAAAACGGAACCCTTATAGGATCACTCGTGTGTATGTGCGTCTATTTGTCTGTCCGTCTGTCACAGCCGATTTACTCCACATCTACTGGTACAATTAACTTGAAATTTGGTACACATAAGAATCAAATCAAGTCATTTATTCAAAGTTATGAACTTCTGTGACCCAAGCACGGACGTGGAACGCAAATAAATAAATCTTGAATATGGGGTCACATTTGGGGGGCAAATGAGATAATAAAAAAAAAAGTTTTGCTAACTGTACCGTGTGACATATCAAATAAAGGGGTATGTTGTACTAATTTCAAATATATTATATATTTTTTTTTTAATTTTAAAAGAAACACTTTTACAATTACTTAAGAAAATTGATGAAAATTTACCATTATTGACCAATACCCCTTATCTCCAAAAAATGAGCCTATTTTTTTTTATTAAAAAAATAGTTCTTTACTTAACAGGAAAACCTATAAGAAGTCTATGATCTTAAAATAACATGGTAAATCTCTCAATATTGTGCGTACAAACTTACATTTGCAGTTAGAATGTATGAGGGCGCAAGTCTTTCCTTTAAATGTAACCCCCTCCAGATGGGCAGATGGGTAAAATTATCAAAACGTAATTGTTTTGATAATTCAAAATAATTCGAAAATTTAGCCTAATGGAAGGGAGTACGAGAAAACTTAAGGTACATCAGATAGTAAATCTTAGTCACGCATTTGGTTTAGGAACGAAGAAATCGATTGCAATCGGTTTTAGGTTCGCGACCTCTAAATTACGTAACCTGACAAATTAATATTATCATAATAAAAATTAACCTAAGTTATCCCGACCGAAACAGCTGGCTAAAAATATCAACTAGAATTAAAATGTTAACGCAGAAAGTACTAATAACTATAGTAATTACGTGTGTAGGTACCTATATGTAACGAAACATTCCTGACGGACTATAACTGCAAGGCGTAGCGGGCCACGACTGAACTGCAGGTGACGCGACGATCATGTGGCACACACCCATACGGAGAGGCTGGTCTGGAAAAAGGCCGGAAACGGCACTTGTCAACTGGTTCTACATTTATGATAAATAAACAGAAATAATATATGTAACTTTTACGTGTTTGATTTCAGATAACACGACATCGTAACTTGATTAGGGACAAAATGTACTTGGCAAAATTTTAGAATTAACAGCCCCAAAATTAAAACCAACTTGATTCAATACATATTTTTCAACGAACGAATTTTTTTTCGTTTTGACTCCTATTAAATTCGAATATCAAAAAAATTAAGTATAAAAACCTGATGACCAAAAGGTTGTAACCACAGAGGTCTCGCTGCACTAGGTAATGTTTATCCCATAGACTATTGATGTTGCTCATGCAGATGTGATGTTTTCTTACGCTGATAGCACACCTCCGCCGCGAAACCATAGCAGCAAAACCGCAGTAGTTCAATTGTACTGGTTCGCGTCATGTTCCGCTACTCGCATGTGATTCGAGTAGCGGAACATGACGCGAACCAGTACAATTGAACTACTGCAGTTTCGCTGCTATGGTGTCGCGGCGGAGGTGTGCTATCAGCGCTATAACTAGCGAAGGTTTAAAAGTACCTACGTTATAATTTGTCAAGAAAGTCTCAGGTTTTTCGCCACAAAATCTTCCTATCATAATGCAATGCATAGTATCTAATAATAGACACCGTCAAATCCCCTATTCAATTACACGGTCACATTTATATGGGTGTGACCATATAAATGTGAATACTATCAGTAGATCTACTGATAACTGCTGAGACAACGTTGAACTATCGCTAGGAGTCAATACGGTTATTTGTATGTTAAGTCTTCATATGAAGTTGGTTAGCTTAATATGTACTAACTCTACGTAAATTATATCTAACTATTACGAATTTACTTAACAATTAAATTAAATTGGCTATTTGTATTGACTCGGAGAGATTTAGAATGCGATTAACATTAATATGACTATTCAAAAATAACATTCCGAGTTGTCCTTTAGCATAGTAACATTACTGTAGTAAGGCAATCCTAGCACGACCATGACGGCCTTCAGGCAAGACTCCTGTTCCATGTAGGTACTACTACATACTGTGCCTACCACCTAGATACCAAATAACAAAATACTCTTAGATTAGTAGGTTTATTGAATAGTATGTGCACGTGACCTTACCCGCTAAGAGATCGTCAATATTAGAGCAAATAACCTATATTAGTAAGTAAACGACGTCTTGTGTTCGGGACAGCACTAAGCAGTCCAATTTTAGAACAAGATTTACATGATTTGAAATCTCTATTTTCAAAAGCACGATTCGTTAAAACCTGTATCTATCTATTTGTCTATGGAAATCATAGTGTTGTGTGATTGTATTGTAAGAGTGCTTTGCTTATCAACTTCAAAATTGCGTTTAGATACAATAAAATACTTTGTATATGTACAATAAAATACTTTGTATTAACCTCCACAACGCTTTCAATTGGAAAGTCAATATTATCATCCTAATTTATAAATGTTTCCTGCTCATTCCGCAACATACCCAAGATAGCGCCAGTGACAGAAGCGCCCGCGCCGCCGCATACCTCGACATTACCTTATTTCATAGCAGTTGTAATAAAATTTAATACCCCCGGCATTATCACAGGGTTAACAGAAAGCAAATAATAAACGGATTTAGTGGCGACAGCCACTTAACCCTGCGAAGGTCAACGAGTGTGGCCGCTAGAACATCGCCGCAGTAGTACCTACATGATAATGTAGGTGAACGGCGCTTCTTGTATAAGTTCTAGAGGCATCTACCCACGCAGGACCAGATTGTATTAGCTTATTAGATTAAGGTTATTACGACGAAAACCTCGTAAAAAGAGTGTCGTAAAAAGTCGCATATAATACGAACATCTCTAGTTCAATTATTACTTAATTTCTACATTTGGACAGACTATTCCTGGAACGGTAGCAGATGAATATTTTTGAATCAATTACTGTTCGATGAAGCTCTATCAGACTATTGTTTAAAACATTTCTGTCAATTTTAAACACTTTAGCCACTAGACTGAGTATTTAGAGTAATGGCATATCGATATGACACGTTCCATTCCGCTAATGTTTTATGTATTTATGGAAATAAATGACCGATCAAAATAAAATCCATTATCGGATGTCGTTGCGCAATATGGACATACGGATATCATGGCAGTCCGAGGTACCAATGGCGGGCCGTAGTGATGGGCACCGAAAAACAAAATATCCGCGCAGAGCTGGCCATGTTGACATTAACAATTCCGATGAAGCTTTCAGTATCATCAGCCGCGCGTCATTTTAGATATTTTGATACTAATACATAAAACATACGAATTTGAAAGGGTTGAGTTCGAACCTATTCAGATGTTTGCAGATTTTCGTGAATATGCGTCTGGATTTAGCCTATCCATGCCTCTGTATAAAAAGCCATACTAAAATAAGTAGGGTTTACAGACTTTTAATTTTTTTTGTTTGGAAATTATCAAATAACTTATGGCCCGCTCTGGGCGGAGAAGCAGGGTGTGTCAGACTAATACTGACTTAAACCGTCCGTGTTCCTTCAGATGCATGTGTGCCAGGGCCACGATATCCCTTTCAGACAAACTCGCAACCCTGGCAGGAGGCTTTACAGCCTGCCGTGTCATTTACTAGCAATAATACGTTTCCTAGGCTTGTATTGATTTAATGCTTAGGAAATTAGTAAAAGGTTATTTAGTACCCGCAGAAGTTGCGACATCAGCTGTTTAATACCCTTTTGTTAGAAAAACGTTTCCTTTTATAATATGCACGTAATCATCTGGGTAATTGCATACACAAAAGTGTAACATCCTGTCCTATAGCTACTTTCCGGCCATTTATCAGTTACGTAGACCTGTAGTAGCTTTTTGACTTAGAGCAAATGAATCAATCTGCCTGCCTTTTTCCCAACTATGTTAGGGTCGGCTTTCAGTCTAACCGGATGCAACTGAATAGGTACCAGTAATTTACATGGAGCAACTGCCTATCTGACCTCCACAACCAAGTAACTGGGTATTATACGATACCCCTTGGTAAGACTGGTTGTCAGACTTTCAGGCTTCTGACGACCCCTAACGACTGTCAAAGATCACCACTACTGACTGCCAGGACCAATGGCTTAACGTGCTTTCCGAGGCAGGGAGGAGTCTCGGTATGTAAAGATGGTCACCCATCCATGGACGAATCCCGGCAAGCGTAGCTGAACCGGGTGGATCGACCCGTGCGGCTGTTATTACTTAGCCACGTGTTCCTCAACTTGTAGAAAACAAGTATCAACAGGAATTGAAGATAATTTTAAATAAGTACCTACACTGAGAAAAAGCCCAGTTCCATAAACAGATGCAATATTTAATTTAACGATGTAGTATATACTTTCGCGTGCTGTTTTTCAAGTACATTTACAGTGTCAATTAATTACCACTATATTTAATCGTTAAGTACATCAATCATGATAAAGTAAGTGTTGTTGAAAGCTTCTGATATCCGCATAAATATCCGATCTCATTATAATATTTCGGATATTAAGAAACTATAGGGATGATTATAAAAGTAAACTTAAGTCGCAGTTAATAGGCCGCTATATCTTTATTAACGGGTTGAAGGGTTAACAGAGTTGTGCGCAATAAACGAAATGGAATAGTTAACCCTGCAGCGGTCTTCACACTCACTTTAATTTAGTTAACTGTTTCGTTGCGCCCCGGGCTGCAGGCCGCTCACTAGGGAAAGGGTTGAATAGTGATGGGAGTTGCGTTTGTCGATAATTTTGTGCTGCGTTACGAGGTTTTGACTGAGGCATGTGAGCTTAAAATATTTTGTCAAATGATGTTAAATACTCTGTTTGAGGCAGGTTAGTAAATTCTGTCTTGATTTTGCTTCAAAGTAAAAAAGTTGAAAACACCACTAGTTCACCGTCATGCTAATCGAGATGACAAAATGATTGAACGATCTAAGAAGGCTATATACCAAACGGCTTTTATTACAGAGTTACAGGGTGATTGCTCAACAAAAGAGAATCGACAAAACGCCAATCTAACCCTCTCTCTTCACTACAACAGCGCGTTTTCATCGCTAGCTAATTTATATAGGGCCGGGCGCACCCCCGCCTATATTTAAAAGCTTATAATCGCGCGATGAAGTGTTGCCAGCGTTGATTAATCATGACTGAATTCCGCGACTCTGAGAGAGCGAGGCGCAAATTATTGAGGCTCGCAACACCAGCCGTTTGTCACTGGGAGCTCAACGGATCAAATTAAGAAATAAACGGTTAATTTTACGAGTTGTTTGTTAATTTCTTATGGTGTTTTGCGACAGTGTGATAGTCGGTCGATAATGTTTTGATAGTTATAATTATCAAAACAGCCTGCCCACAAGCCTTGCAGGAGGTTGCTGCGGTCATATTGCAGGTGATTGTACACTAGAAGTGCAACAGGCATATTCTGAGTGTCAACATTCTGAATGTCAATAAAACTTTGCTGGTCCATCGCATACAGGTACCTACGCTGCAGACGTTCTACGGGAATCCCAGTGTAGGTTTAATTTATGTAAACGTAGCCGTGTGTGCTTGACTTTTTTCTTATTTGTAAAAAGGAAATAGATTTCAATCGGCAATAAAATACTGATGACATTTTGAATAACAAGATACAAACTACATCAATACAAATAACAAACTAAAACTTTACTACACTTTAAAAAAACAAATAAGAATCTGAAAGCTCAACGCGCTCAACTTAAAAAAGCCCTATGCGCTCAACATAAAAGCCCTACGCGCTCAACATAAAAGCAACATACAAAATATAAAAATAGAAACCAATACATTTCGCAATCGAAAAATTTAATTAACTCGCCGTAATAACAGGCGCATTATCCCTCGTTCAATTACCTAACGATAATACTGAATCGGGCACCGAACCCTGCACCTGCCGGAGTGCCGGCAGGTTTCTATATAAAGGCGCGTTTGATAATATCAATCGAGTTGTCACATCAAGTGCGTAAGTTAAGTTTAGCGTAATTATCGATATTCGGTGTTTGGAACTATGTCGCATTCTGAAGCGAAGTTATCACAATTATTAGAGGGTAGCAGCGATCAGTAGGTAGACTAGCGGTTGGCTCGAGGCATAGGTACGTACTTATAATGTAAAAGTTATTAACCGCCATTACAATAAGTGTGTACCTATGCCTCGTACGAGTACCAACTGCTAGTCTACTACCGATCGATTACAATAATAAACATTTTATTTGTCAATATTGTTCGATTACAAAGCACCGACAGTGTTTTCACTTTTATTAAACATCATTGATATAGGTAAAAAGGAGCTTGTGGCTAAATAATTACTGCCGTACGGGCCGATCGATCAGGTTAAGCTACGCTTGCCGCGGTTGGTCCGTGGATGGGTGACCATCTGTTCAAACGAAGATTCCTCCGTGCCTCGGAAAGCACGTTAAGCCGTTGGTCCCGGCTGTCATTTGAAGATCTTTGACAGTTGTTACGGGTCGTCAGAAGCCCAAAAGTCTGACAACCAGTCTTACCAAGAGATATCGTGTTACCCAGTAACTGGGTTGTAGAGGTCAGATAGGCAGTGGCTCCATGTAAAATACTGGTAATCAGCTGCATCTGGTTAGAATAGAAGCCGACCCCAACATAGTTGGGAAAAGGCTACGCAGTAAGTACCTAACAAGTGCGTGTCGGACCACGCACAATGAAGGGTTCCGTATCTAAGATGAATTTATCCCAAAAACAAACTTAACATTGTAGTTGAAAAATATGTTCTCCCATAAATCGATATCCGTCACGTTCAATTCAGTCAAATCAAATCAAAAGTCATTTATTCAAACTAGGCTGAGAATCAGCACTTTTCGAACGTCGAAATTACATAAGACCAGCCCGCCCTTCACCGCTTCCTAGTGCTTTAGCTGCGAAGAAGAAGTGGCGCAACAAACTCCCCAGCAGCACAGCTGTCTGTGCAGTTAGAAAATATGTATGTAAAATTATGGAACACAAAACATTAAACAACAAATTAAATTGTTTGCCATATTATAATATTGATAGCACACGCAACCAAAAAAAAAAGGCGTCGAAAAGTATACTCAAGCTGAAATAAAAAACTAAAAACGTAAACAGAACTTAGCTTAACTAGTAAGTTGGTCGACTATTACTCGTTAACTTCTAAAGCCTACTTAGCTGTGATAATTTTCCTTTTAACTTCGTTATATATACTACTGCCATGATTTTTTTCACGTATCCAAAAATAACCTTTTAGCTGGCTTTTCACGTATCCAAAAATAACCGTTTAGCTGGCTTTTCACGTATCCAAAAATAACATTTTAGCTGGCTTTTCACGTATCCAAAAATAACCTTTTAGCTGGCTTTTCACGTATCCAAAAATAACATTTTAGCTGGCTTTTCACGTATCCAAAAATAACATTTTAGCTGGCTTTTCACGTATCCAAAAATAACCTTTTAGCTGGCTGTGAAGAGACACTTGAGTAACAAAAATTTGCATTTTAAAGCTTAATTATTACGCAAACGGATCCCTGAATCGGAAAATGATTTTCACAAACACGCAATACTCGTATTTTAGAACGGCCTATACAACGATACCCCATACAACGGGATAGACAAGAAAAAAAATATCATCCCCACTTTAAAATAAAAAATATTTTCAAGATTAAATATTATACCACTTCGTCGGCATGATTAATATGTATACTCATGCCAAATTACAGTTTTCTAGTAATAAGAGTCTCTGAGCTAAGCCGGGGACAGACAGACAGACAAATGGACATGGCGAAACTATAAGCGTTTTAAGGGTCCTGGTCGACAACGGAACCCTAAAAAGTCACCCGTAGTATGCAAGGGGGCATCGTCCGGCCGCTCTGAGTCCTATCGTTTGCTCGACCATTGCAACATTATTAAATTTTATCCAATGTAAAGCTGGCACTAAGCTGCTGTACTGAACTTCATATGTCCAAAAATCGCTCGTCTGCAACGGAACATAGTACGCCCTCGCTCCGCCTGCACTGTGCTCACGACTCTTGTTGAGGTATACTATAATTATTTAGGTAGGTATGATATATTGAATCATTCGACGCATTCACAAAATCATGATAAACTATGCTAACAGGTTTTGATAACTTGGGCAAACCATTTTTATATAAGGTCTAAAACATTTGATAGCCTGGAACCTCAATAGAGGCAGCAGGCAGATGATGATGACTAAATAAAGAACTAAGAAAACACGACCTTGACTACTGACGCGGGTCGTGACGGCCGCTGATCGAGAATTTAAATACTTACTTCAAACAGACTTTAAAAAATTACATGTATATAAAAAAGAGGGGAAATAATCACAGGCCATAAAAAAAATCGTCCACATCGCTGTCAACAGGAAAAGTGCCCAAAAGGCTGGTACAAGTAGTGTTTTAGTGTTTCCACGTTGTATGGCGATGGTGATTCAAACAACTTTAACACAAATATTGAACACAGCTAAACGAAAATATGAGCGGCTATCAACAATTTACCATAAACTGCAACTAATTATTCATACTTAACACAATAACAATATAATTCAAAGTTATTAGACGGGCTACTACGCAATAATATTCAGCAGCTAAATCAATCACGAGCCATAAGTAATACGGCTTATTTACATATCGACAAATAAGTGCAATAAGCACTATGTACTCGGAACTAGTTCGCAGACTCCTCATTACGCAAACTATGTAACTTAGTCGCTGAAGGTAGATTTATGTGCTAAATAAATGACAATCACGTGCAGTAAGTTTGTTCTTAATGCGTTTTGTATTCATGTATAACTAGCTTGTTGTAATTGCGTGTATTATAAATATTGTGATGTTTGCGTCTTATCGTGTGAGTCTTGTGATTAAAATAGTTAGTCTTCCTGTTAGTTAAGGCATGGAAATTTATTGTTTATCAAACTGACTACCAAACTCAAATTGTCTCTCTCTAATCGAATCACAGCAGTCATTCTTTGACAGTTGTATGAAGTGGCAATAACAATCACTCTAGACGGGAAACTACAATGGGGACCACATAATAATATACCATCTCTTGCGGGGCGGTTAAGCTCGGCCGCTTATGTAAGAAAGATAAGACAATTAACAGATATAGAAACCGCGCATTTGGTCTATTTTAGCTACTACCACAGCATTATGTCGAACGGTATTTTACTTTGGGGTCGGGTTGCTGACATTGAATGCATCTTTATCTTGCAAAAGAGAGCTGTCAGAGCCATTTATAATCTACATCGCCGAGATTCTCTTAGGGAACTATTCAAAAGGATTAATATTATGACGGTACCTTGCCAATTCATTTATGAAAATACTAGCTGCGCCCCGCGTTTTCCCCCGCGTAAGTCTCGATCCCGTAGGAATATCGGGATAAAAAGTAGCCTATGTCTCAATCCAGGGTGTCAGCTACCTCCATATAATTTTATCAAAATTGGTCCAGCCGTTAGAGCGTGAAGAAGTAACAAACATACACACACACTCACAAACTTTCGCCTTTATAATATTTGTGTGAAGTGTGATAGTGTGATTATGTATGAAATAAAAAAATCTACATCTTTTTAATAAAATAAGTGATAGACATAATTTCAATAATAGAAATAAAGATAAAATAGATCAACCATGTTTCAGATTATCTAAAGTAGGTACGTACATCTTTTGTGAGGTACATACCTACTGTGTTAAATGCTACAACAAAATACCTTGTGAATGAAAGAAAATTTAAAACTTATATTAAAATTACACTTTGTAAACAAGCATATTACAAATTAGAGGATTATATCCAAGATAGGAATGCTTGGAAACATGCTGGTCCAGCTCCATAGGACAATCTAGATTCTAGAGTCTAGACAAAATCAAACTGGTTGCTATTTTAATTGTATAATTTGTTATTTTTATGACATTTATTTTACATTCTGTGATTACCTTAACTCACACACTGATATATTTTTTTTAGGAAAACTTTTTTTTTTTACTATATTTGTAAATATGTGAGCACCATGTGTGCATGTGGTAAAGTAATTTTATTCTAGGTGCATCGTCCTCACATATATTATATAATTATTGTACCTATACAAAATATTGTACAACATTTTAAAAGAGTAACGGTGGAGTTTCTTCCCCATTCTTCTCCATACGAAGCTACTTTTGGAAGAGGCGACTAGGATCAATTCTTTTTTTTTTTTTGTAAATTTTGTTCTGAAGTTCAAAAGTGCCATTTATGTGCCATTTGAAACGAATAATTTGACTTTGACTGCCTCGTTGGTCTAGTGGTCGCAAGCGCTACTGCCGAGCACGAGGTCCTGGGTTCCATTCCCAGGTCGGGCAAAGTGTTATTGGGCTTTTCCACCAGGAATTTCTCAGTAGCAGCCCGGAGTCTGGATTTGTGCCCGGTTGATGGCAATAGGCTAGCCCCCTATTACATGGGACTTAAACATAACTGGCGAAACGTGGGTGTACTATAGATACACCTCTGCCTAACCCTTCGGGGATTACAGGCGTGATATTATGTTAATGTGTATGTAATTTGACTTTGACTTTGAACACGGCAAATTTACATAGTGTCAATTTGGTAAACAATTAATCTCCGTGACTGTACATACAAACTGGTCACAATAATATGTCATTAATTAATGACATGAATGGCAAGTTGTTGATTATGTTCCACTTAATCCGGTTACGGTTGGAATGTTAGATCTTTAGTTTCGAAGTAATTTTCATCAATTGATTTGATAACAAGAATCAAAAGTTTTAAAACAGAAATATTCGTCATTGACGAACAAAATTAAAGTTAAAGAGTTATAAGTTTCTCGTTAAAGATAACAAGACTTGTATCAAGGATCTCCTTCTTTTGTAGATTAATTCGAATTCGTATAATTTTTCGTCTAGTACACACGTATATTGATTGTGACAGCAGTATCGGCGTTTCCAAAAGTCAACAGGGTGCCGCGACGGCAATACAAAGGCATTTATTGTACGAATTTCACGCTCGCACGTGGGGTCGCGTGTAGCGCGACCGAGACTCAAGATACTTGGAGCGTCTGCTAACCTGTCCCCAACTATATTGGCGTAGGCTAACCGGATGCAGTTGAATATTTTACATGGAGCGACTGCCTATCTGACCTCCACAACCCAGTTAGTGGGTAATACTATACCCCTTAATAAGACTGGTTGTCAGACTTTCGGGCTTCTGAGGACCCGTTACGACTGTCCAAGATCTACAAATGACAGCCGGGACCAACGGTTTAACGTGCTTTCCGAGGTACGCAAGGGTCTCGGTGTATAATGAATGGTCACTCATCCACGGACCAACCGCGACAAGCTTAACCTTCGATGACGCGTGCGGCTGGTAACACTGAGCCACGAGCCCCTCCACGATTGATACTTGGAATGAGTAAAACATCAACAGCAACTCTTGATTTAAATGAATTATGATAAAGACAAACATTAAATAATTTAAAGGCTAATCAACACAAACATTTGGTGTCGAGTTCGAGCGAACTAAGTTGATTGAATGTTGTTCAGTCAGCCTGTGACAGGAGTTGACAAGAGTGTGGGACTGGTTCTTTATGACGTGTAGTTATTCCCGATTTGATAAAATCCGTAAACGAAGGGAAATGATCACGATGATTTTCCAAAGGCAAGTAATTATTAGGTTAGGTATTCGATGGTACTGGTTGGAAACTCAATGCTGTATTGAGAATGACAAGACAATCAAGTATTTCTTTTTAACCCCAAAATGGACTGTAAAAAAGAAACATTTTCATAAATAGTAAGTTCAAAACTAAAACCCGACTACTAAAAAATCACGCTATAAAAATATGAAACAAGAAAATATTCATATCTGAAATTCTCATGTACATGTGTACATGATAATTTCAAATGTGAATATTTGTGGCTACATATCAAGCTATAAAATTCCAGTATAAGCTGATCTCGCATTGTATAGGATTTCCGTACAATGAGAGGTCAGCGTATACTGGCACGGTATAGCTTGATGTGTAGCCGTGTGTACAAACTATTCAATATTTATCGTCTATTAGATAAACAACTTACACCTAAATAATGTATTATTTTAATAGATGTTCATAGTTATGTTCAAAGGATAGCCGCGCGTGGTCATATTTACTTTAATTTTTGAAATGTGCTACTGAAATCGTTCCATTTGATACCCAACACGGAAGCAATAAAAGGGCGCCATATCCAATTTAATGTGTCACATAACCGACAATTCGACACTTCGAATGATACCTCATTTGTCAAATTATGATAAGTAGCATAGAAGTTATGAGGGAACAGATGAACATACATACGTACATTCATAAGTACATACCGGTCAAAATCATAATCCTTATTTTTTCTTTTCCGTAGTCGGGTAAAAACAACTAAAATACAATAGCCTAGTAAACTAAAGTAAAAACCGGCCAAGTGCGGGTCGGACCACAAATGGTGAATTTATCCCAAAAACAAACTTAACATTGTATTTGAAAAACACGTTCCCCATACATCGCTATACGTCACGGTCTAATATTCCACTGCAAATATAAGTTGGTCGACTATTACTAGTTAACTTGTACAAATTTCTTAGCTGTGATAGTTTTCCTTTTAATTTTGTTATATATACTACTGCCATGAATTTTTTCACATATCCAAAAAGACCCGATTTCTATATATTTAGCAGGCTGGCGCTTGACTCTAACAAAAAGAGCACTTTAAAGCGTAATAGGTATTACGCAAACGGATCCCTCAATCGACAAATGGTTCGCACAGATCCGCAATATTTTGAACTGTTTATTATTGAACGGCCTATCTATCAATACCCCACACCATGGGATAGACGAGAAAAATAAATGTCGTCCCCACTTTACTTGCAAGGGAGGTACCGCAAAAAAAAAATATTTTTCAAGATTTTCTTTTAGCACTTTGTCGGCCTAATTAATATGTACAACCATGCTAAATTACAGCTTTCTAGTACTAAGACTCTCTGAGCTAAGCTGGGGACAGACAGACAGACAGACGGATATCGCGAAACTATAAGGGTTCCTTGTTGACTACGAAACCGTAAAAACGGAGTCTGTACTGTGAAAACCAAATCTTACCTCCATGCTAAAGTATCAACACTAGTTACTCGTAGTACTACACAACATCCCTCAGCCGCCGCAGACCGCGGTGCGAAGCTGAAGGGTTGCATCACCACATACCCCATGCACAATTTTGTCACGCTTGTCTCTGGGCAACCCCATAGACACCACAGCCTTATAACAAACCCAACAAACCCTTAGCCTACTGCATAGATGTACAAAAATAGTTGTGGAATATTTTCCACTGTGGCCCTAAAAAAAGCGTGCGCCAGTTTAATTTCACCCTTTACATCGGAGGGTAAAATATTTTTTTTTAAATCAACAATAGAGACGGATAACTAGTTTGTAGTGTAAACAAATTGGTGCATTGTAACTTTAGCGAAGTCAGTGGTTTTGTGTGAGACGGGTCAATATTAATATATTTGAATATTAACACATGAGTGATGGACTCGTGTTTAGTTCCTTCTGAAAAACCTGTGTTGCTTTTTATTAACCCTAGTGCGTGGCTACGGAATAAAAGTAACAAATGGTACCTAAAGATTAACTTCTAACAAAGCCCTCCCCCTTCTTCTTCTTCTAAGTGTGTTCTCACACATATCTACATTTATTTTTCATTACTCCTTTCGCAGGTCTGCTGGAAGAAATTTCTTAAGAAATAAGCGGTACCTTTTTACTCAGAAGTTCTATGTCGTATCTGTATGTACATAAATAAACCAAGATAATAAATATCGTATGGTTTCTCCATCTATTAGTTAGTTCTGCATTTCTTAAGAACGAGTCGTACTATTACATCAAACTGCAGAACAGTATCTGTATCTATATGATAAAATAACGTTTCAGCTTTTATCGCGTTACCTTATAAGATGTTATTTATAAATGTAACTGTAGTGAAAGAAACACGTGCAGTTATATCGTTGAACAAGTTATAATTCGTTATTTATGGTGGGGCAGCACTAGTCTGTTTATTATGAATATTTATTGCCCAGATATGAAGGAACTGGTTTTCATTATTTACATTAGAAACCAATAATTGTCACGTTTCAGAATGCCATCTGAGTTGTGTAGGTATCTCTTAAGAAAACCAGAATAAGAGGGATAATGACAGTAGGTATGATGCAAGGAGTTAAAACCGATACAAAAAGTTTTCAGCCACCTCTTTAGGACATCTAGAAGAAGATTTGGTATGGCTATTGAACAAAAATACAAAAAGTATTTTTGTTCAATAGCCATACCAAATCTTACACTTACATAATAATAGCTAGAGCAGAACTAAGTTTGAAAGGTAAATCTTTCAGTTTCTAGTGTTTAAAAGCACATACCTACCCTTGTAGTTTACTAAAACTTCGTCAGCGAAACATCAGTCAAGAGACGTATTCAAAAACTGCTGAGTTTCAACAACCTTATACCAAATTTATGAACTCCGAAATAAGACCTTATCGCAAAGCATTAAAGGTTGGTAGAGTGACTGTCGTAACGTGGTAGGAGAGCAAAGTTTGCACTCTTAAATTTGTGTGTCGTGTCACTCTCACGGAAATGTTGAGTATTAGGGAAGGGCTGTTGTACTGGAGATCAATGAAGTTAGTTCTGCTGATAGAAAATTACTAAGATCCAATGAAAATAATAAATTAGTGAGAAGTATGCATTACTAAACATACACCTTCCACAGAATAACAAAATGATATTTAAAGTATAGGGTATTTGCAGCTGAAGACAAAGCTCAGTCTGGCTCCTTTACAGAGTTTGATGGAAGCTAAGACGATCACATCCTTGGAGACAGAAGTTTCATATTTAGTGTACAAACTTTTACCGTTTATTACCTTTGGACATTTTATTTCCCAAATCCAACTTTAAGCTTCCCGTTAAAAAAGCTTTTTTTTTCAATTCAGTAGCAAATACTATTATTTTCCAAAATCTACCCGATGTGACCAATCACCGTTGATTTATTTTCGATACAGTAAGGGATTAATAATTAATCCGCCAATAATATCGGGCTATGGTGCGTGCGGGGGAGAAAGTACGCCATATGGGCCCAATATAAGACCGCGTTAAAGTCGACACGCCGAATTAACCATAATCCTGGCCATAATGTGAACATGTTTGTAAAATTTACAATAAGCGTAGGGCCCGGTCGAGGACCTTTATTAAGGACATTTGGAAACAAGGCCTTTAGATTGTTGCATCCAGAAAAAAATATAGGGCAAATGAGTTCTTAGAGATGATTTGTGTAGTACAACGGATTAATTTGTTTTTCTCAACATCAGGTGCTAGTGTTAACAAGAGTATAATAATAATAATAATAGCACCCTACAGATGCGTGCTCACACACTTTACATGCTCCAAAAAGCCACCATCCGTAACACTTGTCGCATCGCCCGAAAGTTCCTGACTTCTTCAACACTGTCATCCACCTTCTCTATCTAAATTTTGCCTTACATACTTGGTCCCGACCCGTATGTAAGGTTTCTTAAACTCTCTTAAACGAGGAGAAACATATAGAACCGAGAATAATAATAATAAATTTTGTTTATTTTAAAAGTTACAAACGAAAATACATAATATTATGTAAAATTAGGTAAAAGATGGATTACAATTACGAGTATGTAGTTGGCAGAAGAGTAAACACAGGTACTATATAGTAATGCTGTAACTACAAGGTCTGCACATGAATTGGGTTAGCCCTGCCTCTGAAACTAGGGTGACCTGTATCTTAAGAGACAGTATCAAGGAATAGTAATAATTTATTTAAAAAGCAGACAAAATTAAGGATTCCGTAGTTGAATGAATTAATTCCAAAAACAAACATTTTAGTTGAAAAACATGTTCTCCCATACATCGATATACACCACGATCAATTCTCCAGCTACAAAATCAAGGTTGTAATCGCAAAACAAAAAACTACAGATTAACGATTTTTGGACTTTTTCCTTTACTTTTGAGTTGTGAGACCTTGGTTCTTGCCAAATTCCATGATTCTATGTCAACGAAAAGTGCCCTATAGAGAGATGTCAGCACAAATTGGGCCAATGCCTGCCAGGGTTGCCAGTTTGTCCGAAAGGGATATCGTGGCCCTGGCACACAGGCAACTGAAGGAACACGGGTGGGTTTTAGTCAGTAAAAGTCTGTCACGCCCTCCCGCTCCGCCCAGAGCAGGAGAAGTAATTTGATAATTTTCCAACCATAAAAAAAAGATCAACGGGATACAACCTATATGTTTTGATTTACTTGCAAGTATCAAAATATGTCGTATAAATGGTCCTATTTTATTATTGCGTTGACTTAAAAGCTTGATTTTTTTAGAACTCCAAGAGACCGTACAATTTGATATAAATTGAACTTGAGCCTCCACGCGTTCCGGAGAAAAAGGGTTTTGACAGACTAACAGATAGACGGACAACGAAGTGATCATAAAATTATAAGGGTTCCATTTTTTCCTTTGAGGTACAGAACCCTAAAAATGCAAATACTGGAACCAATTATTTTAAACTGGATATGAATGTCTCTTACTGCATATTATAATAAACAATACTGCCTATTCTTTTCTCATAGTTGACGAAAACAATACATTTTCATTGAACACAAACTTCCAAGCCAAAACTCATCACAATTCATCAATATACCGGTAGCTCTTCAAAGTTACATAACCGTTACAATATCTAACGCAATATCCCTAGTACAGGGCTGTCTAATTTCATCCCGTTGACAATATAAGGGTTGAAGGTATTGACACAAATGTTGCGACCGCAGCCCTCTGTTTGCGGTTATTGTTTCCTTGATTCGGGCCCGTGGCTAATTAATTTACCCCTGGCCGATTGAGGAGACGATCGCCGGGTGGAGCGCATCCTTCGAGGGTTTGATTTTTAGTTTTGGAGTACCTTCCTATTATTTAAAACAAAAGATTTAGAAGAAGTATTGTATATTGTAGATGAAGTTTTTGATACAATATTGACTAGGCACAGTATCTTACGCAGTAGTCACACATACAAATAAATATTAATGATTGAAATAAAGATGCAAAAAAGTCTGGTTCTTGTAAAATACCTAGAACTTCTCAGGTTATAAACTTAGATATTAGAGGTAAGTAAAGTTATAAGAAGTAAAATCATTGCTACTTTATTAATACCCAATAATCTTTACTCTGCAGTTTTTGCTAAGTTTCTTAGGATGAGTGAAGTGAAATTAAAGTTCATTCATTTAAAAACACTTTCTAAAACCACAATTAGCACTTCAAATAGTTGCTTATACAGGAGAAGTAATAGTTTACTCTATAATAATAATACTAAAATATATAGTAAGGTTTACCCCACAAAATTTGCAAATCAAAAACCAAAATACACGTAAACGTCTAAACATCCATTCAAAACCAAAATCAAATTTCATTAAAATGAAAGAGCACACAAAAGGCACCTCTATGTGGCGACAGCTTGTTGAAATCAAATTATAAATAAAGGAGGGGACAATGGGGAGGATGGGTCCGAGTGCAGCGAGAACAACGCGTACACCGTGATGATCCGAGTGATGGATGGAGGAACTACGTGGTACGCGACGGAATGGATAATATGGGAGCCGGACTTATGGAACTAATGTATGGCGTGGAGAAATGCAATTCTTTTTGGAATGCAATATATTTGATAGGAAAAATGTCTTAGATTATTTTGGACTTTGTGTGGAAAAGTTGTGGTTGTGGAAACGTGCGAGTTTAATGGATGAACATATTGAATCAAGTAAACAGATCAGTTCTAGATTCCGATTACTACAACCAAGCAGCTATAATGAGAAATTAAGGACGTTGACGAGTCGGTAAGTTGTTTTTCTAAAACTTCTGAAAACATGCAAGTTTAATTTCGGGTTTCTACACTAAAACAATTAAAATTAATAATTTTACAACAGTTGAACAACTTCAGTAGCAAGAAAGCACACTTAATTGTCATGCCGTGGTCCAAATCGCCGTGTTTCGGTGCGAAGTTTCCCCCACAGTGTTGCACAGCCCTGCTTCGGGCTCGGTTACGTGTGTAACGAGACTTTCGCGGTTTTTCATGTGTGTTCAACTTCTGCTGCTCTGGTTGTAACAATTTTTACTCTCTTTTGTTTATTTGACTGCTGCAATTTTGGTTTAATTGGTTTGCTTTTTTGTTTGTATGATGTTTTGTACAGTAATAACCTATATCTTAACTTTAAATAACAACTGTCCTAACAACAATCCTGTCTTCTGATACAACTGAATAGTCTGTATAGGTTTCTAGTAAAAATGAAAGTAGTGCAGACTCGACGTAGACTCAATTCTTTGGTTTTGATGGTAGGGACATGACCTAGTGTATATATGCAACTTTCACTGAATTTGACTTATCATAAAAACAACGTGCTATTCAAAATCAAAATACAGTTAATAAAACATCTGTATAACATAATCGAAACCAAAAACTTAAAGTAAAATAACACCCTTCTGCAGAAAACAAGCCAGTGCACAGTGTTTGTAAAGTCTCATTTCAGCCTACAAACGCCACAATATCGCGGTTCGTTCCTATCGGCTGTCAGCGCCAACTGACGTCCGCTCATATTGACGTCGCGTTGCGTCACATTTCACGTCAGACACGCTTTTTGATTTATACAGCGCTCGTTCTTTTACTATTCTCAATAACATGCTAGATTTCTGTGTTGTGGGTTTGTGGAAGTTTAGTTTTTTCGCAATGGTTTGTTTTTATTTAAGCATTTCCTAACAAAAACATAAGGTACGAAATTGATTCGTTGTTGTTTTCCTTCAACATTTTATAGTTACAATTATGCCATTTGCTGCAATTAGGTATGCCTATAAGTTAGGACAATCATATAACACAACACTTACATTTGAATAAAATAATATGCAATTAAGTTTCCACTGAAACATTTCAACATTTTCCTTTTGCAAATTATTTTCTAATCTCTGCAAGCAATTTCCAGCACACATTAGAATTGTAGTAAATAACTTTTTATTCGTGTTGTGTGCTTGGTTCCTGGGAGATAACTCTTTAGCCATTAGCGGGGCTAATTGTGAAGCGCCGCAGTCCCCGGAGCCGCTACCGATCCCCAATACCAACTGGAGTAAGGCTGCGGTTGGATTGGGAGAGAAAACGCTTCGATTCGATCGTTTGGGTAAGGGATAGTGAGAGTCGAACAAAAAAAACGTTTTTGTGGTAAGTACCTAAGTAATTTTGGTGCTAGCATTTGGACTTTTGTCAATCTATAAACAAACACGAGGTAAGGCTGTTTAAAGTAACTGCTGAAATTCCAGGTTGATTCTTTTATTTCATGTTTGTTAAGTCAGTTTGATTATCCTACACGCTATAAAAAAGTTTGACACAAATTCAGCGTTTAACAGTATTACCGCCATTCTAAACAGCAGTAGCATTCGTTCTAACCCTTAGCGTCAGTTCCACGTAACTCGGGAAGACCGCAATCGGCACGAAGCGGTTTTATCGACTGTGACCGAGGAGATTGTGCTTTCAAAAAAGCGCACTTTAATTTTGGGCGGCAATGGAGGCTTGGATGCGGCCGTGCGTGGCGACCGCCTATTTATTTTATTAGCTATAAAAAGTTTTTGCGACCTCTCTTTTTACGTTTCAGTTCCTGATCTTCCTAGGATAGGTCTCAGGTTGACAGCCCTCCCAATGTCTGAGTTTTATGTTAATTTTACGGAACTGAGAAAATTTGAGATTTGGGAGGATGAAATTCAGTGGAATTTGTGATATTAAGAGAAATGTCTGCGTACGTAGTAAGTACTTGCGTTAAAAATCGTTTAACATATATGATCTAGTCTAGCTGCTTCCATTTGGATGATAAAAAATAACAAGCAATTTCAATGAACAATGATCCAAAACACTAAATAAATCTTGTTAAAACGATTGTGTTCCGAGTTGCTCCAGAACAAACTCGACTAGGGTCTGCCCCTTGACTAATCGCCAAGCAATCGATACCGAAGTTTTTTCCGCTGCCCTCAAGCAGCAGACAAATTGTCTTGCGAGAAGAAATTAATTTGACAAGTCGCCGGGTAGAGAGGTCCCAAGACGCCTGTATTAATTTATTTGGACAAGAAAAAATGTGGCCGCGGTCAGGGAACGTTGTGACGAGATGGGGATGAATTGCGGAACATGGCGGTGGAACTAACTTAGAGAAATCGTTGTTTACGTTTGTTAAATGATGTTTTTACAATATATTGTTTGAAGAATTTCGCAGAGTGACAGGTTGCAAATGTTAGATGGACGTGAATAATGTAGTGACAAACGCAAACATTAGCACCGTTTGTCTGATACAATGTTTACAGAACTGAGGATTAAACAACAAGACATTAGCAATTATTATGTGTCACATAATAATTGCTAATTGCAAACTTACAGGGCCAGATTTTTATTTCATTGTCTTATGAAAATTAAATAACAATCTGGCCCTATAAGTTTTTACTTGCAATATACAAGAGATATATACAGACCGCTACACATCAAGCTATACATTTCCAGTTTAAGCTGATTTCGCATTGTGTAGGATTTCCGTACTAAATGTATAGCTTGATGCGTAGCCGTGTGTACAATAATTATAGACCCATAAAACAAGCAACTTTCTTGACGCGATAACAAACTTTATAACGTTCGTTAAATAGAACACTCCAAATCTGGCCCAAATCGACCAAACACTATCAACAGATATCAAACAGCAACAACTGAATATACTTCCTTAATACTGCCACAGATTCAGTTATCACCAACACAGACATAATGACGTCAGGAAAAACTTGAGCCGTATCGGGAAATATATCGGAATCGGAGGGGAACCGCGGGGGCCCGATTTATGACAATCTGATGATACAATCGAATCAAATAAAGCATCTATATAAATCAATGTCCGATTGGCGAGGAGGTGGAAATGATATATGCTGCTATTTCTGTAGTTTTTGTGGAGTGTTCTCTTGAGTGATGTAAGGCAGTGTGGGTTTAATTGGATTCTTTGAGGGTGTCTGTTTTTGATATACGATATTAATTATATACATTTGAACGTTGGATACCTATATCCAAATATTTAAAATGCAAAACATATCCAAAACTTGTTTTAGGTATTGCCTAAATAACCAAGAAACACTCCAACAGTGCATTCCTCATAACACTGTTACGCACTTCCACAATTACTTCTCACTGCAATCATTTTCTCTGTATAACGATCAGTTATCGCTTAACAACCTCCTTCGCCAAAATGTAACAATGCGCCATACCTGTGCACACGTAAGACACTCGCACGTCGCGAGCCGTAAAAAAGCAAAAGTTTCAATTAACATCGTTTCGATAGTCAAGTAATGAGTGGTTGCATGGATTTATCGACGGATAACCGACAATTAAACGTCTTTGTTCGGAGACGCGACAACGCAGACACGCCTGCGAACGCACAAAATGTTGCCAATACTTTCAACTAAGAATGGAAAATATTTTGGATAACGTTTTGTGGATATTTTGATGCAGAGATGTTTGAAAATATTCACATATCAAAAAAAAGCATTCAAAGCGATATTATTTTGTAGCATAATAAAAGAGTTTAATATCAATCTACATCGTTTTGATAAGATAAATGATAGATATAATTTAATAAATAATTATATTAAATAATTATATAATTAGTGTACCTATACAAAATATTGCAAAACATTTAAAAAGAGTAACGGTAGAGTTTCTTGCCGATTCTTCTCCATACGAAACTATCATATTTGAAAGGAGCGACTAGAATCAATTTTATTTTATTGTAAGTTTAGACGTTCAAAAGTGCCTTTTAAGTGCCTATTTGAAATAAATAATTTGTTTTTGACCAAATAATTTTTGAAACCACTGATAACAATTAAAAAATTACAGGAGTAAATGATAAAGATATAAAATATAAATATATAATATATATATATAAAATATAAAGAACAGCCAGTACCTGCCCAATAATAATATCATAGCTTTAAGTGCACACAAAACCAGCACATTTTTTTTGAAAACATTAACCTTTTACTCATATACATCCAAGGATTCGTGCATCGTATCCAGCTGGACGGCGCGAATGTGAGACAAAGGCAAAAAGTGCAGGCCGCACAAGACGCGGCCATATTGTTCCTGTGTGCTTACGGGAACAAAGATCTGTCGACGACGAATGCGCCGATAACATAATAGCCCTTAAATTTAACTAATAAACGCCCGCAAGATCGATAAACAATGAAGTGAGTGAAGGTATGAAAGGGCTCACAGAAATTATTTTTAATGACAGTCCGATCTTATAAAGGATCAAAATGTTTGCGGCAATTGTACTCTGTTATTATAAAGATGACGTTCTTTTATTCTTTTAGGAACATCAACTACACAACAACTACCTATGTTGTTAGCGCTGGAAAAAGAAACGAAACAGAAACTGATGAATGACTAAGTAAAAACTTTCTAAATGAAAATCTATTTATCACTTAACTAGACCTAGATCTGATTCAGTCAAATCATCTCAACAATTAATAATTCCAATATTTCAATCGATACAATCCTATAACACTTTCTTTAATCAGGAAATCTCAAATCGATTCCGAACGCCTATTGTAACCGTTGTAAGTCGATATCAGACATCATCTTCATCACCCAGTACATATTTTGATGACTTGACACATTAGACAACAGATCGTGGATATTTGCATCCTAATCAGTCTCTATATCAATACTGTTAAGAATCATATTGATATGCAGCAACTGTATTAGAGTTTACAAATGATGCGTTAACAATTTTATATGATGCAGATGAAATAATAAAAATATTTCCGTATTGATTTGTAGATTAGGTTGAAACTCGTGTGTCTGTTCCTGAATCAAGTTCCAAATAAATGTGCGTATGTGCAATGTAGCTTATAATGCGAACATCAATAGTCTTTCATGTGCTCCATTCACGAACCTTACCATTCATGTCTTTGATACTGATTTGATGTTTGAATGAGAGATTCGATGTATGGACGTTCATTCATAACTTATAAGTACCTATAATGAACCGACGTCATCATGTGTTAGCCTTTTATGTATCATTGAATCAGTTAGTAACTGCTATCCATTCAAAGCAGATACCTAGCAAGAATCAATGTTCCCTCTAGAATATGTATGGAAAAGTATAACCAATAAACAAATAGTCATTAAATTAGGTCTTTAAGTGTCTAGTTTTAAACGGTTATTGCAAATAATTTGTGGTACAGACCACAATTGATTTAAGTCTATAAAATTTCGAATGACTCGGCGTACATATTTTTCCATCAAAGACTAAAGAGGACAGTGAATAAAGGATAGGAGTTTTATTTTGGTACTTAAGTTGCCATGAAGGATTTATTGATGATTCAGTTGGTGAAAAACAAACGTAAAGGTGATGGTGGCCGCATATATGACTACATTCCACTTCTTATATGAAACTGAACAGAAACTTCCTAAAATCATATGAAAATCAATGACGAAATGTTGATCATCATTACAAAACATTAACTGAATCGAATTGATATCGCAATACAAGAGATTTTAGGAGGTACCCTCCATGTTTTTAGCCGCTCTAGTTCTCGCTTCGAGATGCGTTACATCTTGAGAATGCAATAGATTTTATGAAAACTAAACAAATCTTCATAGAGGACCGAACCCTTTAGGTAAAAATGCACTTCTTATAAACCAATACCTAAAACAAATCCATAATCACGCGCAGACGCAAGGCACGAGCGGGACATGATTAATACAGCCACACCCCGTGCCCCGTGCGGTATGCTAATGCCTTTGTCTCGTGCGCGCGCGCATCCTGTCAGTGGGCCGGAGAAAAAATTGTCAATTGTTATGACATACGCAGGTAGGATGATGGTGCAATGCGATGGAGATTAATTTGTATGAATTATAATTGAAGAAAGGAAGTGGTGTCTGGAGGTAGAGTTTATGATGAAGGATGTTGATGAAGAGAGCAAGAACCTATATGAGGCGGGGTCTTGAAATAGACTGATGTTTACCTGAGCATTGAGGACAAGGACCGAAACCAGATTGTACCAGTAAATAATCCTACAACAGCGACATCATGAGTGCATCTAAATGTACATTAAAATTCCGAGTACTGAGAATAGAATAGAATAGAATTATCTTTACTCAAGTATCTTAGACTCAAACATGATTAGTAAGACTTACAACTATATTAGTAAGAACTGACACTTCACAAAAACAAACAAATGGTAGTGAATCCCCGTTGTGGCAACCCATGTGAGATGGCACAACAGCGACCCAAGAAAACACAGTCCAGACGACTTGAAATCATGCTTAGGATATTGTTGGAGCTGCCCCACACCCTGCGCACCATGGAAACACATCTTTTGCACATGGTTGTGTAGAAACAATCTACATGCGCATCCGCGAACATCCCCGACGCACTACAGAAGCGGGGCAGCCAATAAAAACACTTCTATTTTTTTAATTTATGGGAAATTTAACAAAACTACTCATTGATAAATTCTTATATAGTATACTTGAGTAAAAGTAAAAAAGTTTATTGGCAATATAAAAGAACAAACCTTACACACAAATCGCAACAATCCTGTGATTTGTGTCTACTAGTACAAAATAAATTACATTTATGTCTAATAAATACCTGTGTATATGTGGTTGTTTGAGCTTAATTCGCACCGACCTCCGTACTAGCGAAAACTGTATCACGGCAGGTCGGTCTTCCTCGTTCACAAACACTCACACACTTCCACACAATTAACGATAATTTGCATTAGACTGCTAAATAAAACACTGAATTATGAGTATGGCTATAAGAATACAGATACTTAGTAGGTATTTATGAACATTCAATGATTTGATGACAATAATAACGAGGGTAATTATAAAATATTAAAAGTATATGCAAAAATTTCAGCCAAAAAAATAAAAATTAAAGTTTGGATCTATTCGATATAGAGTTCCTAGATTATAAGTTCTGAATTGTTCTATATTGTCATTTAGAACTTAATTGTTACCAAACCTGAGTGAATTTAATATAATTTACTAATCGCATGCAATAATCAAGTTAAATAATTAATTTCTTAAAATATTAATTAAATATGTGCGCAGACATTCAAGGCATAATAACAGATCGATCTTATCTTAAGGGGGATGTGCTAAGGTAGCCCGCGTAATTCAAATTTTCTTACGTTTTTTTTTGCAATTTGCAGGTCAGTAACTCTCTTCGTAGAATCCTATTGAATGACTATTTCACAAATAGTAATTAAATAGGATTCTAAGAAAAAAAAAAGAAAGAAAATACGTTTATTTGCGGTAACATAACACATACACGAAAGAACAAGTTGAGGGAAAATATGCGTCACATTCACGCAAAACGGCCATCGCTCAGCATGCGAACTTAGATAGTTGTAATGCTGCTGGCTGATAACCGAGTCGTATTGTCAACACAAACGCGCCACATTTGCTGTAATTACCCCTGCCTACCCCACAATCCTCGTATTAGCAGTCTCGGCTTTCAACACTGGCCTTTCTGGTCTACGCCCTGAGGCATTCCTCACAGCGAACGGAATCTTTAGCTAGTGGCTCAATACATTGCATGCAAAGTAAAGACGGTTCATAAAGCTTATAGTAACAGAAGTAGCAATGGTTGTATAGCATGTTGAGTTGATGGTCTACGGTTTGTGAGTAAGGGGTATCGGGGTGTCAAACCTATGATTAGAGCATTATTACGGGAGGGGAACAATTGTGGCGAAAAAACGTTGCAGTTCGTGTTTAAATAGAGTATTGTCGTTGAGCAAACATTTAATGTGATTTGACCGACATTTTGGAAATATTGTGGGCGTTTGCTACAAGAAATAACCACGGAGTTGTAATTATAGGTTTTACAAATATAAATACTATACTAGTCACGAAGTTTTTTATTAATTTATTATTAAGGTTAGTTCTAGAACAAACAATTTAAGAATGTATCATTTTGCAGTTGTGCCCGATGATTGGAAGAAATACACAATCAGTATCAAATGAAGGCACGGTACCTACTTGTCTGGTATATTAACTAGATAAGAATGCAAATAACTAAGATAGTGTAATAACTGTTATTAGCAGCAATTGCCAACCGTACCTTGTCACTATTTGCGCTAGTTAAAACCGTAAAGATAACAAACTGGTCCTTTTATGAACCTGTTGACGTATTAGGGCCAGCCTTTTTGTTTCTTCTTCTTTCATTGATGCCTAATCGATTTTTCCGTTACGTTAACGTTAACTCTTCGAGAAAGGGCACGTGTCATTGGTAAATAGATATGCTTTGTTATTTTCTGTGACTTTACTTAATGAAACCCGATTAATGAGAATCCAGAGTCATTCCATAGAAAAGTTCGTACAAACTCAGTGTTGTATTTGATACGCTAAAGGTCTGTTGTAACGAAATTAAAATATCAAATGAATATTTGGGCAATAGGTTGGAGTACATCAGTCATCCAAAACAGAACAAAATAATTAAGAAACCCAGCTGTAAAGTATAAAGACTACCTTTAAATCTAAACATATAATAAAATCGTAGCGATGTCAAAATTGTAAATTGAATATTTTTGAAAAAAAGTAATTGTTTCGAAGTCTGGGATCGATTCTAATACCGAAAATATAGTTTTTTGAATTTTCGTCTGTTTGTCTGGATGTATGTTCCAGCATCACGCAAAATCTTCCCGATAGATTCTGTTCAAATTTTGTATAGATACCCTATAAGTCTGGTCAGTCGCACGCTATTTGCTATGGGGGATGAACAATATTGCATCATGTTTGTATTCCTCTATAGTTTACAGCAAATTGTAAAATGACGAGCCAAACGGTTAGAACATTGCAGATAGTTACAGATTTAATCATCACGCTATATCTTTATGGGGCCAGGCTGTCAATCCTCGTGACATATACTTACAGTACAAGTGGATTTAGAGATGGGACAGTCAGTTACCTTAACCATTTTAGCTACACAAAATCGGTCGGAGAAGACTGTCCTTAACTTTTTGAGACATTTTGATTTGCATACACAGATTTTGAAAAAAAATACAGTTAGCAAGAAAGTGTGCAATTTTAACAAAACAATTTTTTGATGCCAATAGATCCTGTTTCTTATGACGGTCAAAAAACTCTATTGGGCTTATTACAAAACAAGGTTTATCTTAAGAGTTAGGTTTAAACCATCGTATTTTTTTTTAATTTTGAACCTGATTCCGTCTGAGATAAAGTTCTTAATACTAAAACTGTTTTTAAACCCGAGTCTAAGTTGTCAACTTTACGTAAAAGGAGTACGTAAGGAGCGTTAGCAGGTGGCATTCGTGGCATGGGAAGAAGGCATGAGTTTATGTATGATGTGTGTATTATAAAAATACCAAAATTTCACGTCTGTATTCCCCGAAGGGATAGGCAGATGTGTACTTACCTATAGTACACCCACATTAAATTTCGCCAGTTATGTTTAGGTCCCGGGGGCGAGCCTATTGCCACGAACTGGACACAAATCCAGACTTCGGACTGTTACTGAGAAATTCCAGATGGAAAACTCAATAACACTTTGCGTGACCCGGGAATCGAACCCAGGACCTCATGCTCAAGAGTAGCGCTTGCGACAACTAGACCAACGAGGCAGTTTTTTTAATAAAAATGTGGCGGTTTGTTGTAGTATATTGTGGTGTCACGACTTCCACGCGAACGAATTGTAATATAATTTATTGTAGAATCTGCCAGCAAAGCAAGAGAGAAAAGATTTGTAAAGGTGTCTTCAGACAAGTTCTCATACTTCGCCTGTGTGTACTCGGACGTCACCTCAATTAATCAAAGTTAACGAAGGCTTTAATTAAAATTAATAACGTTTACGTTTTGCGGATCATTGTCGTCCGTACGTCGGAGTCGCACGCACGTCACGTCCCCAACTGTTGCACATTCATCTTGCATTCACGTTTGTTATTAAATATTTATTGTTTTTGTTTATTTATTTATCTTTTTATGTTATACCTACTATAATATGTTATCTTTAAATAATATTATGTTTTTAAATGAAATAAAACAATAATAATTATGCTATTTGTTGGGTTACGATAAAATGTTATCAGATACATGACTGCAAAAGATGGCAACTGTGACCACTAGGAAATGAGAAAAATGTTATGTACGACTTTTTTTAGGAATTTATGATTTTGCAGGTGGCGTTCTATAGTTTATTCCTACCCCCATGGGAAGAAGGCGTGCGTTTGTGTGTGTGTTTAGGATTTTGATTAGAGCAGAAAAGTTTTCGTTGTCTACCTTTTTAGGAAAGCTATTATTCCTAGCCAAGAAGGTACCAATTATAAAAGTTCTTCGTGGCAATGCTGCCAGTCTTTTAGGCACGTTTCCGTATGACAGCGACGCGGATGAGTACCTACGTCGACACCTAAGTGTTCTTTTGTTTTTGTATTTATTTGTAGTATTAGTTAGTCATTTAATGTATGTAGTAGCTAGTGTAAATAGTTACTTGTGTCATATATAGTATATAAGCATTTTAATGTTTATGAAATAAACCTTTAGGATAGTTGTTTTATAAAAATAAATATATCCGCACATACCTGCTCTTGATATCACCCAGAGAATTTGAAACATCCTGGGAATAATCACATCAAAACATCAACACGAATATGTCAAAATTTCAATAGGCAGCAATTTTTAAACTGATAGAATCGCAACAAAACATAATCGTACAATTTGAAAAGTCACTAAATTGATCTCATTAAAAAAAGTTAAAAATTGTGCCATGTTCCAGGAACCGGCAGATTCCACGTGGCGATTGCGAGAAACGCCATTGTACCCAATAACACCGTCTCTGATTGATGAAGTCAATTTTTTTCAACAAAACTCGCGTCCGTTTAATCGAAGTCAAGAAAAAATCATTCCTCTAAACACCTAACAATAGCTGTTTTTTTCCTAACAATAAGAGAGCGCTCTATGCGATCATCGATTACTTTTTATCGTCTACAATATCAATAATCTGTTTACGCCCACTGTTAATTTCGACGTCAGTAAAATTGAAATTTGACACGTGTTACGAAGCGAAAATAATTTTGTGGGAGCATGAGTGTGCGCTTCTAACAATTCTGTTTGTTTCTTTTGCCGACGCCTCGTGAGTCGACTCGGGGAGGCATTTAGTGCGTGACTAGCGGGTTTTTATTGCCTTTGTATTGAAAAAGTGTTCGAATGTGAGTCGAGTGCACCGGCACACACCCACTTGACGCCACATTATCACTCCATCTGCGAGTATCTTAAAATTCACTTCGGTAAATGAGTCCAATTTGGCGAAATCGGTCGGCGCGGCTGTCATCAGTAATGGAGTTGTCGGTCCATCGGCCATCATTTCCAACGTTTTATTAGCAACTTAACAGTTTTTATCGTAATGCATGGTACCTGTTTTAGAATATGACAGCTCGTTCCGATGGTGTTTTTATTGGGTACCATAGTTCGTAGACGATACGTTGAACAAATACTTAAGTACGGATTGAATATCAATGCGTGTTTGAAGAGCTACTTAGAGGTATTTATAGGGGTCATCAGGTATCGTAAAAGACACTGATTGTATCGATATTATTTCAACTTTCCAATAAAAATAAAGGGACTTTCTCATATTTACTCGGAGCTCATTATTGGTAGAGGTGGTTCACACGGCGCGCGCGCACATGCCCCCAAAACATTCAATAACATAACTTATAAGTCGAAAACGAGCCTTCAAATTACACAAAACTGACAGCTTTAATATTTGCCCTGAGCCGTGTACCGCGGACCGTGGAGCCGCCGTGAGCCGGGGCACCGGGCAGGCAGGACGCCTCACGCTGAGCTTTTAATTTGTTCCATACATCGTTTCACGTGGTTTTTTCTATGTTTTGTTTGAGAGGAACGGTGATCGATCGTTTGTTCGCTTTTTTACCTTGTTTAATTTTGGAAGGAGCTGGTTGGTTTCGCTAAGTCATTAGTGGTGTGGTCCGCCCGAGCCGAGCCTTTGCCCAGCGACGTGTTTCTCGCTTTTAAATCTTATTGTTCCTATTTGACAGCCCTTGTTTTGTTGCACACAACGTTTTGTGTCCAAACATTCGAATGGTGTGTCAGCAAATGGTATCCCATTCAATTCCTACAAGAACCGTTTAAGTCTTTTCTTGGCAGCCTGATTTTGTTTTTTGGTTTCGTGAAGCGTACGTTACACATGGCAACACGGGTAACTGCGATAAACATAACCTTTCCAAAACAGTTAATTATTTTTCGAATAAACCCACATTGATCGTTCCAAGTTCCAAGCATTGTGGAGAGAGCAGAACGTTATCAATAAAGTCTGCCGATGATTTCAAGCGTCAGTACTTGCAACCGTTACCGAAACCGTATTGAAGGGAAAATTGGCATTCATAAATCAAAATTTAATTTGAGCTTAACTTTTTCTCAATCTCTTGCGAAATTTCGACCGATTATCTGATATAATTCATGTTGCTTTCTCATTGCGATGAACACATCGGCTCTGCTCCTCCGTGCTCGTACGTCAGGGTAAAGGTCAATGATTTTGTATTAAAGCAATGATTGATTCGCGCCGAAAGTGGGTTGTGGATAAATAGCCATTGCTGTCATGCGCAGGACGTGGACAAATTGTGGCAAGCGATGATTTAACGACGAATTTGTGTTTATGCTACATTGAATGTCCAGATCGGTTGCATTTTTAACTTCTCGCATCTCTAGCCAACACCATCGGATTAGGTTCAATGTTCCATTCATGATCAATTCAATGGATGCGGCTATTCCCTTGGTCTAGCTTATGGAAAAGCTACATGAAGTGTCATAAAATAGTGTTTTCAATCACGATTTCAATCAATAAATAAATAGCTAATTATGGAGACTTGCTTTGCCAAGGAGATGATAGAGAAATCTATATCAAAATACATCCGGACACTTGAACACAACACTTGCTACTTTTCTATCTTTCTTCTCGTTTCAATACTATCTACCACTAAGAACCAAATTAGTCAATTAGACGAAATACCACAAGCGCTTCTTAATCAATTTATGTTAAGAAAAAGTCTCGTTTATCAACATTGCCATTTAACGAGCAACCAATACACGAAATAAGAGTGTTCAATCAAAATAAATATTCTTATAACGGAAGCTTTATATTCGGAGTGGAATCCCTTTGCCCAATTAATTCGGCGGCATTCGTATCAATCTTCGGGAGCAGTCGACTACTATTGGGTGTTATCGGGATCAGATGCGCGAGCGCAATATTATGAGGAAATGCGGTGAAATTTTGCGATGTCTGGCTTTATGTAGATAGTTTGATTGATATATGTTTAGCAAGAAGAAAAAATCTACAACTTTTTAATAAAGTAAGTGATAGACATCATTTCAATACTAGAAATAAAGATAAAATCTTTTATGGGGTACTGTGTTAAACGTTACAATAAAATACCTTGTGATATATTGCAATTAAATTAAAGAAAATTTAAAACTCATATTAAAAGTACACTTTGTAAACAAGCATACTCGTATTACAAATTTGAGGCTTATATCCAAGTTAAGAATGCTTGAAAACATGCTGGTTCAGCTCCATAGGACATTTAATCTAGACAACATCAAACTGATTGCTATTCTTATGACATTTTTTTTAATTGATTACCTTAACTCACACTGATATTATTTTTTTAAACGTATTTTTTTACAACGTTTGCAAATATGTGAGCGCCATGTATCTATCACTTAATTAATTTATCTGTCATTCCTTCATTCTTAATTCTTTTTACCTATTGTGGTATAGTAATTTTATTCTAGGTGTATCGTCTTCACATATTATAATAAATATATATTTAAAATACTTGACGGATCGTCAGGATGGTTCGAGCTACGATCAGCCATCAGGCGGGTTTATGTGGGAATCGTGCAAGTGAAATAACAACTACTTAGGCTAATAATCACTTTACACTTTAATAACTTTAGGTATTAGTAGGACAATAACAGGTTGGTATGACGATGCAACAAAACGTAGGGCAGTTCCGAAGCGTCTTCACAGCTCGATCACCAGATAAGGACTGCCCGACTTGGCGCGTTCACTAATCTCTTCAACCTCGTAACGGACCGGAAACGCCCCGACTCTGTCAAAGCAAAATTCTAGTCTTGATAGTTGCCGCTAGGTGGCGCGTCTTGTTGTAATCATTAATTGCCGGATGCGACATACTTATAAAATATATTGTAAAACATTTTAAAAGAGTAACGGTAGAGTTTCTTGCTCATTCGGGTCCATACGAAGCTACCTTTTGGAAGGGGTGACTAGAATCCATTCTATTTTTTTGTTTGACGTTCAAAAGTGCCATTTATGTCCCTATTTGAAATAAATAATTTGACTTTGACTTTGCAATGAAAAAGTTTGGTTGGTGTTTAGTTTCAATGTAAAAAGTAAAAAACAAATGAATCTTTCAGAGCTTTCAGTGTCGAAACTTATTACTGAAAACCTAAAATACATTTAAAATCGATATTCACGGTATAAGGGACATTGACGGGCCAACCGTTACCATGAATTCATGTTTTATGTATGTAACGGAATGTAGAATGTATGTATGTAACGGAAACTTTGAACTTGATGTTCGACCAGTTCACAACGTCGGATTAATTTAAAAAATTTCACACTTATCAAGGACCGATGACAATACAATAATTTAATAAGTTTGTACCATTAATGCGACATTTAATAAGCACGACGCTGTCGGTATTAGAATGTAAGTGCTAACATAGCAATAAGTTAATCTGTTTACTAACATCTAGAATGAAGTATGTTTGTACTTTTTGTAATTTGATCTGGTTTTCTGAAAAATAAATAAATTTAAAAAATTAAAATTATCCTTACTAGAATATGCAGAATTATCTATTTTTTCCATATTCAGAGACACGGTAGTGATTTGTGCCAAGTACTAAGGCATACATGACTTAAACTTTGAGACAAGCTTGTGACTTTTGGCAGGATCAGCTGGAGAGTTTTGCACAACCGAAAAAATAAATGTTTTTTTTTTTTTAATAAACACTATAATAACCACTCACACTTACTATAATAACACTATAAAACACGCTATAATAGAAAATCAAACTAAAAAAGTAGAAAATAAATAATAGTTTAAAAAACTAAAAAACACACTAATAGAAAACCACCAAGAAGAAAACCACGCTTTTTTACTATAAAATAAATTTCTTGTTAATCTATATTATTATTTCAAACTTATTTAAAATTATTTTCTACTTTTTAGTTTAGTTTTCTATTAAAGCGTGTTTTTTTTAGTTTTTTAAACTATATATATATACAGAGTGGAATTTTGTAATGCCACCTGGAGGGAAACTACTCTTAATACTGCAGATAGAAAGTTTTACTCAAAGGAAACATTCCTTTATTTTTGAATAGAAAGCAAACTGCATTCAAAGATTTTCGAAAATTCTCTTCTCCCACACCCGGGAATCGAACCGGCTAAAATCTGAAAAAATTATACCCTGTACTTTTATTGCATCGATCGTTAGGGTCAATTATAAGGATGAAATCTCTCTAACAAACATGATAAATTAAATGAAACGAAAACCAGGAAATCTTAAATTAATTTAATTATTTACAAAAAATGGTAAACTAACTAATTAGTTGCTCGAAATGGGCTCCATTCTCTTGGATACACAAATTTATTCTTTTAACGAATTCATTTCTAGTAACCTTTAATAAAGTGTTGTGGTGAATATTATAAATCGTATTCTGAACTTCAACTCTTAATTCGTTGTCATTCGCATAAGATTTCATGTAAATTTGATTTTTAACATATCCCCACAAAAAAAAATCTAATGGGGTGAGATCTGGTGATCTCGCAGGCCATCTGATTGTGCCGTTTGTACCAATCCAGATATTAAAATGGTTATTAATGCAGGCAGTAGTGATTCTGCTGTTATGTGCTGGAGCACCATCATGCTGTAGAATTATTTGGTTTCGCTCTTCCTCGGAGAAACCATTTAACTCGTTTCTTAAGAGATCCAGTATTTCAATACACTTGACAGTGTTTAAATGACCTTCGTACACGTGGACTAACACTACATTATTTCTCATGATTCCGCACCAAACGTTGAAAGAAAATCTTACTTGATTGTTAGTTTCATGAACACGAACAGGATTCACTCGAGGCCAATAATGGTTATTGCGGCGATTGTACATTTATTGCTGAAGTTAGTTTCGTCAGACCATACAATGTTACTCAAAAAATTAGGGTTTCGGTCAATTTCTCCAAGCATGTTTTCACAAAATTGTAACGTCTGTCACGATCCCCAATATGCAATTTTTGCACCAACCGACCTTCACGATAGCATTTATACTTATACTTTTTCAGCACTTTAAGTACGCGAGTGTGGGTTATTCCTAATTCATCGGCAGCATCTCTATTTGAAGCCTTTGAATGATTTAAAGTATGTTAAAACATCTAGTTCAAAATCGAAATAGTTTTGCTGAATAGTTTGCCGTCTCTTCTTGAAACCACCCGTATTCTTTAAATTTTCTACCATTCTTTTCAATACGAATCGAGTTGGTGCCTGTCGGTCTTGATATCTCTCTCCATACCACCGCAGAGCTAGTCACGTTTTTGTTATTTAAAAAATAAGCTTCCATTAAATCAAACTGTTCTTGATAAGCCATTTTCACCGTGCGACAAAATGTGAAATGAGTTGTAAAAACAATCAAATGTGAATAACAACTATGACAATCTAATTTTCAAATTTTAATCGAGAAACGAGTTAAATGGTTTACCCGAGGAAGATCGAAACCAAATAGTTCTACAGCAAGATGGTGCTCCAGCACATAACAGCAGAATCACTACTGCCTACATTAATAACCATTTTAATACCTGGATTGGTACAAACGGCACAATCAAATGGCCTGCGAGATCGCCAGATCTCACCCCATTAGATTTTTTTTTGTGGGGATATGTTAAAAATCAAATTTACATGAAATCTTATGCGAATGACAACGAATTAAGAGTTGAAGTTCAGAATACGATTTATAATATTCACCACAACACTTTATTAAAGGTTACTAGAAATGAATTCGTTAAAAGAATAAATTTGTGTATCCAAGAGAATGGAGCCCATTTCGAGCAACTAATTAGTTAGTTTACCATTTTTTGTAAATAATTAAATTAATTTAAGATTTCCTGGTTTTCTTTTCATTTAATTTATCATGTTTGTTAGAGAGATTTCATCCTTATAATTGACCCTAACGATCGATGCAATAAAAGTACAGGGTATAATTTTTTCAGATTTTAGCCGGTTCGATTCCCTGGTGTGGGAGAAGAGAATTTTCGAAAATCTTTGAATGCAGTTTGCTTTCTATTCAAAAAGAAAGGAATGTTTCCTTTGAGTAAAATTTTCTATCTGCAGTATTAAGAGTACTTTCCCTCCAGGTGGCATTACAAAATTCCACCCTGTATATATTTTTATATAATAGACGGTAAATTTCACCGCCTGGTAGGTCTTAAATAATGTATTGAATTGAAGGTAATAGTTTGCGAGCCGATATCCTTGACACCGTATATAGACAGACTAAGTATTCATTTAACACTATTGCACGCCTCAACGCTTCAGCGTGTGAGAGTGCTCACTCTCGATATGTCATCTTGTCTAAGTTTTCCAACATTAAATAATTTCTATACTCTCAATTACACATGAAATTTATATTATCATGCAAGTTATAAAAACTAGAGACTTGACATTATAAAATTCATATATTTTTAGATAGTTATGCCTTGATATATATTATAATATGTATAACAAATTAAAAAATTACGTGTCGTTCTTTCCGTTGGGAAGTTGTCCCTTTATCGTCACGATTCACGTCGTCCCACACAATGGATTCATCGAAATCATCTTCCATAAGTTTTCATAACCGTACAAATTTTTTTTAACAATATCTATGAATTTTCTTCGACTTTTTTTCCGTAAATTTTCTCGTCAACATGATTCTGTCTGTAAAGCGTGCACTTTTGGATTTTCCAAATTCTTTGAATAATCAAAGAATTTGGAAAATGGAGAAAACAACTGCGTTTATACGCAGTTGTTTTTTGCATACTTACTCATTTTAATGTATAGCTTTCATCAATATTTCCTGAATTAAAAACAGAGTACAGGACATATAAAATTAAGCTGGTTACATGAAAGCATGACGCTCGAGGTCAGCTAAGTGTATTACTTAACCACAGTGCTGGCCTGTCAACTGTGATGAACTGCCCATAATTGCTGCCTACCCTACTTTGTTAATACGTTAAAACAATCATTTTACGGTTCACCTAGCTGCTCTTTGTTTAATATGTGTAATAGGTTTTATAACTATGTCAGGTAATATGTCAGTCTAGCGTGTAATAGTTAGGTGCTGAAGGTATAAAATACATGATACAAATACGTACCTAGTACGTACCGTAAACAGTTTCCAAATTACCTACTCTTAAGTATAATGAGTGATTCAATACTGTGGATGAGGTGTACATCATTACTTAGAGCTCACTCATCGCTTTCCATCGGACGGGATCAAGGTCAAGAGTAGGCCCATTTAGTAATTACAAAAAGAGCATAGTTGTAAGATCGGTTGCCAGGGTAAAGTATCCTCCCTACCTAGCCTTGATTAGGTAAAGTATCCTCCCTACCTAGCCTTGATTAGGTAAAGTATCCTCCCTACCTAGCCTTGATTAGGTAAAGTATCCTCCCTACCTAGCCTTGATTAGGTGGTTACTGGAACGGTACCCCGACTATACACGGAATTGGTTGCGGTTGCCTTAAAGTTCTTAGCAGGAGTCATGGAGATATACTCAAAACGATAAATAGTTAAGTTCAATTTTAATCTGACCAACAGATTTGGGTTTTCTCGAGAATCAAACCAAGCTTTTCGAAATCTTCAGCAGTCTAGGTGCAACCCAGGCCTCTACACCAGGTCGGCAATAAAAATAAAGCTAAATCGTAAGGTACAATCCTAGCCACATGAACGGTACAGGCGCAAACAGAGGTGCATATTGCGCACTGTGCAGTAAATTACCGAAGTTGTCCATTGTCGACAGATATTTATATTGCAAGTTATTTATCGGATGCAGTTCCAATGCATAGTTTTATCTGACAGTTTTCTCAAAAAGTGAATTATTATCAGGCTTGTTGTTCCGTAATTTATTGACAACCAATCAAGGTAGGGAAAGTCAAGTCAAAGTCAAATTATTTATTTCAAATAGGTACATAAGAGGCACTTTTGAACGTCAAAATTTACAAAAAATTGAATTGATTCAAAGGGTAGTTTCGTATGGAGACGAATGGGGAAAGAAACTCCACCGTTACTCTTTTAAAAATGTTTTACAATATTTTGTTTAAGTACCTACGTTAGTTATATAATTCGATGCACCTAGAATAAACATTACTATACCACAATAGTTAAAAAGAATTAAAAACTATGCAATGAAAAATAACTTAATTATGAGATACATATATGGTGCTCACATATTTACAAACATCGTAAAAGTATGTTTTCCTAAAAAAATTAAAATAATAAGTCAGTGTATGAGTTAAAGTAATCACAGGAATAAAATCAATGTCATAAAAAAAAATACAATTATAATAGCAACCAGATTGATTTTGTCTAGACTCTAGATTGTCCTATGGAGCTGGACCAGCATGTTTCCAAGCATTCCTATCTTGGATGTAATCCTACAAGTAGAATAGGTAGAATTAAGTAGTTAGGTAGGTACCTAAAACTCAATCAGTGATGTATCTAAACTTTATATAAATGCAAGAAGTGCTGAAATTTACTGATATTTATGTACTTTTTAGCCACGTAAACCTTAAACGAATAAAGAATTCGATAAAATCAAATATTTTAAAAAGACAAATTGAATCAGAGGCCTCTTTTAACATAAGAATCTACATGTGAGCCTGCCCAGTTAAAAGTGTTATGGGTCAGAAATCGCGTCTGTTTCCCGATCGGTCGTAGCAATAAAATGGAAATATATGGTATCGTAGAACATGGTAGACACATAAACGGTACAGTCGCGAACAGTGCATATTGTGCACTACATCATCGTGACGCGCAAATACTGCTGACAGAAAGGGAGTGACGAACACTTATCGATAGAATTTGTTAACTATAACATTATACAAATTTCTGCTAATTAATAACCTATATTTATTTGTACAGTTGTTGGCCTCAAACATTAAAATAAATCAATCAAAATATTCCCATAAAAAATAATCTTAAACATTTTAGTCATTTTCAATTTAACACTCCAGTTGGCGGCCAATGATTTATCAATATCAAACAATTATAACAGGCTCGATTCTATTTATAAGTCCATCCCTAACACGCGAGCCCGCGATCCGGAGTTATCGAGTGTCGACACAACGGCGCACCACTAGGGGGCCTCACGCGTCGTGATACGTCGCTTGTACCTCGTAATTTAAAATCTCTGATTTATAGTCCAACAGTAGCATTAAATTTGTAATCATATATTGATTTACAGCCGCGATAAGGCGCGCCTGCTGTCTTCGGAGAACACTCCACTTCTATCGTTGGTCCCTTTGTACGCAATTCGTTTTGTGCTGAAATTGCTTTTCAAACGTGGGCAGGACATATTGCACTGTGACGTACGCCATAATGTTCCGATGATGTTGTATAATCGAATTTGTTTACGACTACATAAATGTTATTGAGAGGTGTTGATATTTGAATTTCATTGCGTTATTTACAGGCTAACTTCATTGCAAGCGATGGGCTCTTAAAATTGGTTATGGCTCCATGTTGTATTTTACGAAAGTGTGAAACTCGAAACGCTTGGATTTGAAATTCTAATGCCTCCTTATTGACTTGTTTCTAGAGCGTAGGTACCAATCCTTCATTTTCATGGACCCACAGACACGATTCGGTAATATTTTTCGTCAGGCAACCAAACAAACAGTCCTCACGTGGTTGGAACAATAGAAGAGGGAGCGTATAAATATAAAATTAGTGGCATGTCCGCGTGTGATTCTGTTTGGTCGACACTTCCTGTGCATTGTGGACGTCTCCCACAATATGCTGACTTGCGCCGGTGCAGCCACTGATCAATATGCGCAGAAATGACACGTCACTCCCATAAAAAGTGACATGTATATAGAATAGGTTAATAGGGAATGTTATCGGTCTTGAGGACTATCTCCTTTTTAGGGTTCCGTAGTCAACAAGGAACCCTTATAGTTTCGCCACACGTAAAGTCGGGATGATATTTTTTTTCTCGTCTATCCCATGGTGTGGGGTATCGTTGGATAGGCAGTTTAAAAATATTGTAAGTCTGTGAAAAACAATTTTCGATTCAGGGATCAGTTTGCGTAATCTTAAACTTTAAAGTGTAAAATTTGTTAGGGTCAGGTGTCCCCCCCGCCCCTGCCAGCTAAATGGTTGACTGGGGATATGTGAAAAAAATCATGGCAGTAGTATATATAACGAAATTTAAAGAAAAACTAAACGCTCCTGGCTGGAGGCTTTAAGCTAATACCTTAGGGCAGCCACAGGAAAGACCGGTTAAGCAGTCACGGCCTCTCAAGGTCAACTGCGAGATGCCATATATAAAAAAAAAAAAAAAAAAAAAAAACTAACACAGCTAAGTAGACCTTACAAGTTAACGAGTAATAGTCGACCAACTTAAATTTGCAGTTGAAGAATTGACCGTGACGTATATCGATGTATGGGAGAACTTGTTTTTCAACTACAATGTTAAGTTTGTTTTTGGGATAAATTCATCCCAACTACGGAACCCTTCATTCTGCGTCGTCCGACACGCACTTGGCCGGTTTTTTTAAAGATTATTATCACTAACACCTGCATTGGCCTCATCGTCTAAGCTTTTGTTTCTTCTCCTGAGTGCGTTATTGAACTGGGTCCGACTCAGCTGAGGTTTTTTACTTGGCTTCAATGATAGACGTGCTTTACGTTAATACTGGTACAGTATAGTCCACAGCATCTATGAGGCTCAATCCCTTCTCACAAATTCTGCCTACTGTCACATCTGTGTCACGGTATAAGGAGTCCGTCACCCCCGGGATGTCGCTGTCAGTGTGACGCGCCAGCACTATGATTTGCTCCGCGCTCGACTTGCGTCCAACAAACGAGTGACGCCGAATGATTGATGCTAATCTTCTCCACCCAAAACCGCGGGTAATGCCCAAATTAAACGTTTCAAACTTTAATTTTTTTAACAACTTTTGTCATCGTTGGGCCATTGTGGGAAGTGATTTTGCGGTTCATTTCAATGTTCAGTGAGGAGACAAATTCAAGTTGTTACTTATCTTTATTTCATTAATATTTGAAACAGATCAAACGTCTTACCATATTTACATTGGTGGAAAGAGTTGGTAAAAGAAGAGACCTATAAGTATGTATGTAGCGATTAGAAGTAGGTAAGGTTAAAGGTGGTAACCGGTAATGAAAGTTTAGCTAAATGATCCTGGTTTTCAGGGTTCTGTACCTCAAAAGGCAAAAACGCATTCCGTATAGAATCACTCGTGTGTCTGTCGGTCTGTCCGTCTGTCACAGCCGATTTGCTCCAAATCTACTGGATCGATTAAGTTGAAATTTGGAACACGGACATCATCATCATCTTCCTGCCATTGTCGGCGCAACACGTTTTCTCTTTCCGTTCTCTCATGTCAACCGTCAATCTTTTTCCGATCCTTACAGGCACAGACGACAGGCCTTATCACGGACTTGTTAATTTTCCCCTTAACTTAAGGGGCATCCATGGGACGCAAGATATTCCTGTGACCTGTCGCCATTTCATCCATCCTGAGTTAATCCGGAGCGTTACGTCTCGGTCTAGTTCGCCATCCCCTTGGATAAGCGATCGGAAGACAGAAATTCGGAGTAGATTGGGCGTTCTGGCGAGAGAATGGGGCACAGGACCGGAGAGACCACCATAACCCCAAAACAGATACTCTATTTCGGTTCGACTTAATCTTAGGCCAACGATTTCCAGTCTTTCCCACCACACCTCCAATCTGCTATGGACCTCTAAGCCGCTCTCAGCAACTAGCACAATGTCATCGGCGAACAGCATACACCAGGGAGCTTCTTCCTAATTATCTTACGTCATCCATTATTACCACGGAGAGGTAAGGACTGACTGCAGCCTTGGTGCACTCAGTCCTTAGTAGTACACAAGTCGACAGCCACATTCAAAGTCAAAGTCAAATTATTAGTTTCAAATAGGCACATAAAAAGCACTTTTGAACGTCTATTTAAAAAAAAACTATTTTCCACTTCCAAAAGGTAATTTTTTTATTTCATTTATTTTTTCTTCAAGAATGGGCAAGCTCCACAGTTACTCTTTTAAAAAGTTTGACAATATTTTGTATAGGTACATTAGTTATATGTATATTTGTATGTGAAGACGATTCACCTAGAATAAAATTAATAATAAGTAAAAAGAATTAAAAATGAAGCAATAAATGATAAATTAATTATGTGATAGATACATGGTGCTCACATATTTATAAACATTGTAAAAGTCAGTGTGTGAGTTAAGGCAATCACAGAATGTAAAATAAATGTAATTGAAGCTGCCAGTGCCCACTGCAGACCTGGGTACTGCATCGACTGTACATCACTCAAACCAACTTCACAAAACTTCACGAGGCACTCGGTCGTATGCCATTTCGAGGTCAGCAAATACAACGTGCAAGTTCGAAATTTCACTCTTTTCTTTCAGTCGTCAGAAAGTTATTGAAGGAATAACTGTCTCCCGCCTGTATTATGTGACGTTAGCTTTATTCCTCTATAGTTGTTGCACTCCAGCACATCACATTTGTTTTTAAAGATGGGCTCCAGCGAACTGTTACACCATTCGTCAGCTGTGGCTTCTTGCAACGGTCGGTGCATTTCATTCATTCATTTCTTTTTTGAAGATTTGAAGTCCTCATAACATGTCCTTTCATTTGATATGTCACATAGTACCATTTTAATTTGTCCCCCTTGTCTCCGAAATTATTGAGCTTATTTTTTTAATACAGAAAACAGTTCTATACAAATAGGTTACAGGAAAACCTATAAGAAGTCTTAAAATAACTTGGTAAATCTCGCAATACTTTGCGTACAAACTTAACATTTGCAGTTGGAATGTATGGGAGAACATGTTTTTCAACTACGACATTAAGTTTGTTCTTGGGATAAATTCAGCCCAACTACGGAACCGTTCATCGTGTGTGGTCCGACACGCACTTGGCCGGTTTTTGTTTTCGTAATTCATGATAATAAGTACCACAATTTATAGTTTCATCATTCGTTGATATTGAATCAAGATAATTATAATCATATTTTAAATGAAAACTAGAGAATTAATAATTGTTTTACTTTGATTTATTTTTTAAGAATATTAAAGGAAGACTGCTAGACAATTTTAAGGAAATTATGGACAAGAATAAAATCAAAATGAGTATTACATTTGTATTATAACCGAATAATTAGTAGACACGTATATAATGTAGGCAGTAAAGTGAGTTGCGACACCGCGGCGTGTTCACGTGACTGTTTCAACGCAACGTTTATCGTCCGTAAAGTTGCGCACAAACGAGACTGCGCACACGACACCTCCACACGGTGCCATGCAACGCAGATAACTGCTTCTCGGAACAAATGAAAGTATTATCAGTCGGAGTGCGCCGCTAAAGGCGTGAAGTCGTAACCTCTAATAATAAAACATTATATATTCGCGACCACGTGCCACGAATAATGACAAAATGTGCCGCGTAAAGGGAAAACAAAAGTAGGTCTTTTTAGTTGGTCTCTCGTGTATGGTTTTATAAGTTATCGGCACCTCTGTGAGTGGTGCGCGATTGTCCGCGCGTTGAATGTGGTCGCGGTGCGCGAGCCGTGCCGCATGCCGCGACTAGTATCGGTGCATGCGCAACGCTGAGCCCGTGCTGCGATTTATTGCATCTTAATATGAACGTGCTGTGCAATGCCTAAATTATCGTAGACGCCGTCAAATGTTGTTTTGGTTTGGTTTTATGTTTGACTTTACGGACACGGTTGTTATCTGCAATGGAAATTGTTTACATTCGCTAAAAATCCGTTGATTTTTCCTATTTGCAAAGGAACTCCCCTTTCGAGTATTCTGTCACCCTTCTAAAAATAAGAGTACCTCCATACATATAAAATTGGCAAGTTAGGTGTGTATGTATATGTGTACCATGTTGTTACATCATTTCGATTGCCTATAGGGGTAAAGTCCGAAATCCAAAAGAGATCCCTAGAATGGGTACAGGAAACGTTGGCACCTAAACTAATATCTAAAAGTTACAAAAGAAATCTGTACCGTGATTTATCTTGCACCTTTCGTATTGGTGCTATTTTTACATCTTTTTCTGTTTTCATTTATTACAATTTTGACAAAATTTTACACGGAATGCCACAGAATCACTTTCGCCGTAAGTACAGCTAAATTACTCACTCAGTCCGGCTTTCCACAGTTTCACTTTCAAAGGATAGTTATGAGGTAACTGAGAAAATTTGCATATATCGGGTTATCATTTACCGACTGTTAAGTACCGCATAAGCTGTTCAAAATTGTGTCGTTATGAAAGCTCTTTTGAATGAAAAAGTATGACAATAATTTCCATTAATTGTAATAGAAAATAATAAGTACAATATCAGAGATAACAAGATATTTTCACATAATCAACACTTTCCTTAGTTTTTGTATTAGCTTAAGTTGAACTGCACCAAACAGTTAAAGGCCCTCCATACCCATAGAGACCGGATACTTTCATCAACTAGGTATATCTACATCAGGTAAAAAGATGCACTTGGAAATATTAAACACCAATTTACCACTTCTGCCTGACCCTTTGGTGTCCACAAGCATGACGATTCCTACCAATGAGGTGACAATTAGACCTCAAAAGCTACTTCCTCAATCATGAAATTGAATTTACGCCGTGTAACGTAATTACTCGGACTAATTTGTGAGCGCAGTGCGTAACAACGCGCACACGCACCCAGTGCGTTAATAGTGACATTGTTGTGTGAACTCTTTGTGGAAACTGATGATTAATATCGAAAAGGTATTGTTACTGTTAATTGAGATTTTTTTGGTGGAGGAGTTGGTAAAATAAAACATAAAAATCCTCCGTTTACAAATCAAACTTTATCATTCTCAGAACATTCCCCCATATCTAATTATTATTTTGTATTGGTTGAAACAAGAGCCCTACCTAATTTAACTACAATGAATCACTCTGGTGAAAATATATATTTTTTATCAGTATCCTTTTACCTAAAAATCAGAGCTAAACTAAATTTCAGTTGACTTAACTAACACTCGAAGAATCCAACTCACTTTTCCTACTTCCGCTCTTCAGCCGACTCAGCACCTAATTGCCGGCTCCAAATAAAAGCCTCGTCAAGTGTGTGATGGGCTCGTCCCTGATACGGCGATGGTTCATAAAACGTCTATTGCGTCGTGTGAGTCTTCAAGAGTCTTACGCGTAAGTTTTCTAGTGGACACTGAAATCCCTCATTGGGAAACGTGACACGGAATTAGGAGTTAGGTACTAGATGTGATATAGCTGTGGAATTATCAAGAGATCCGAAGACAAAAAAAAACTTGCCTGTATTCCTCTTGTAGGTACCTATGTAAGGACAAGGCTGAGGTAAAATGTGGTTTAACAACATTAATCATCAAAAAAGTCTAATGAATAAAGGCATAACAAAATCGTAAAAATTGATTTCATTATGAAACGGATAATTGAGAAATGATGATGAATAAAAAATACCTTTTTAATAGGAACATAACTAGGTATCTACTAACTAAGATTACGATATATGCAGGCAATATAATTACCTAATTGTCCCTGATAGAAGTGATATTTTCACATATTGTTTACCAGGTACGTGGCACAGCCTGCACTTCTGCATTCGTCATAATATCCAGCAAAATGGATAATGAAGGAATTTAAACTTTTCCAGCAAACGCCAAATCATCGTCCCAAATGAAACTCACCCATTGGGAAAATCTAAGGGACTTAAGTGGAGGCACTTAAACGGCAGTAAACGGCTCCAGGCGTCAGGGGCCGATGTGTCGACAGATACGGTGTCCACTGCTACATACACTGGCTCTGCTGATCCCCGCCCTATTGGTTAATGGGGACACGGGATTTTGGGGACAGTTTTTATTCGCCATTGACCTAAGAAGGTGACTGTAGCTTTTGTTAGCTGTCTTGTCGTGTAGGACGATGAATGTTTGTATAAAGAGAGGATCATTGTTATCATAATGTCGTTCTTATTCTTATTATTGTATATAAAGGAATCTTCTATGTAGCGAAAAAGTACTGCAGTTGTATAACTGTATACACATATCACACTTTTTTTTACTGTATATAAATATTTCAGGCACCAAGCTGTATTACTGTGTATGTTGCGATTTGAAGGCTGGATGCCGGTGAAATAATGGGCACAGGAAGTTTTCATTTTCATCATTTATAGATGTTCGTTATACAAGCACCAAGCAGTAACTAACAAACCAAGTCAGTTTTATCACACTTGTAATTGTCTTATCGAGTTGAAGTTTTATATGTACTTTGGATGCCAATACTATATCTTAGAGATGATCATATGATGGAGCCAGGAGGTAGACAGTGCAACTCTTCTGTTGCCACTACTAAACCCCTGGGGGTTTGAGGTTATATGATTCGATTTGATGAGTTCAATATATTGCACTTGGAGTCTGATGATGGAGCCAGGAGGTGGATAGTGGAACTCTTCAGTGGCTACTAGTAAAACCTTCAGGTTTCGCGTCATATGATTTAGTACCATACCTAAGCAGCTTGTCACTTCTTTTATATCCAATTATTAATTCAAAAAAGCGCTATTTGGTTGTTTTTTTTTTTACACTATTAATATTGATTTCAACAAAGCGCTCCACACTTTTTGAATGAATATTTGGATATTTAAAAGAAGTGACAAGCTGCATAGGTACTTATATCGTAACTAATACATGTCAATTTATTTATTTAAGGATTACCATTATTATTTTTAATGCGCGTTAAAAGCGTGTTTTTAGTTTTTTCTAAACTACATATTTTTACTCTATCAACTAAAACAGCACCGTCTCAAGATATCACGAGGGCGGGCGGAGTCAATAGTTCATCTTTATCAATCTAAATTACATTGACACTGTGTGTGACCGACGCTGTACGTGTGTGTTGAGCCGAGGGGAGAACATCTTTATGAGGCAATGAGATGAAATTAATACTGTAAGAAGACAAAGTTCTAATCATGTGGAAACAGGCTGTTAGGAACCAAGCTTTGATGAGGTGTTTTTTTCTTATAAGCTTTTCAAGGCAAAGACAGAAAATGAAACTATATCAGTGTAAAACTAAAGAAAAATAAAGTTAAAATAAAAATCCATTTTGTTTACAGGTAGCTCTCTACATCAACTACCTACATAATCCTGTGCCAATTATACAAAACTAAGGCTACATTGAAAAACATTAGTCTATAGAGTTATCTCAAGGCTATCTCTTCGCCCCTTCAAGAAAAACTAGACAAACGAGCATCAAACGGCAAATAAAGAGAGAGCAGTGACTTATGACGTCAGAGGAGGAGATAAGAGGAAGCTTGTAAATCCGGGGCGTGTTATCAATCTATATTGTGGAGCACTTGACCGGTGACATACGCCCCCTGCGAGGGGCGAACCTGCCATGTGATGGTGTATACATGAACTTTTATACGAGGATATGGTGTCTTTTTCTGAAGATACCTAAAATAATGGAAATATTCTAAACCAAATACATGGAATAGAATAGAATACAATACACATACGAATGAAGCAAGTTAAATAAAAGCTAAATTTAAAAATGAGTAATAGGAAAATATGCTATGAGACCTGCAACTTGTACCTGGAAAGGTGACAGTTGCAGGAGGCAGTTCCCTTAAAAGTTAATATTTCTACAGAAGATACTGATGAATATTATCTCTGAATCCTTAATAAATATTGTGCTTAAAACAGTTGTTATTAGAGACGGTCTGCCTTTTAATAGTATTAATTAAATGAATAAGCAACTCTAACACGCATTTCTAAATCAAAGACTAACAAGTTAAGTAGTTATCTAAACGCATAAAACTGCAAAATGTCTTGTTACTGGCTATTAATTTACAAATCTTACGTAGCTATAGGTACCTACGAGTAAAAATTAACGGTCACAATTATGTCTTATATTAAAATTTCTAATAAAATTCAGTTTTAGTTTCTAAGCAATTAAACATTGTACTTTGCAATTCCCATATTCTTTACGAGGCTTAGTTAACTAGATACCTTGCTAACCGAAGTTAACAACTTAGTTTATTGTAATTAATTTTACTTTTAATTAGGTACGCAAAATAATTATCAAAACTCAGTGAATCTTTTTTACCCAAAAATAATTATGAAAACACATTTAATGCTAAGCTAATGAGTTATTTAAAGGAATATTCTGATACACGAAAATTATTTTCCGAGGAGGTAAGTGCACAAAACCCTTTGAGGACTGCCGATGCACTAGAACGTCAAGTTCTCAAGGCTTAGTAATGTTTTAATTAATTTAGGTACACCTTTTTATTTTTGGTTTTAGCAATCTCAAAAACCTTATCTTGATATCCGATAACTCCAAGATTCATATAATTAGGCACATAAATAAAAATGTTTCGGCGCACATAAAAATTTATGGTGCGGAACGAGAATACGGAATAACAAAAAAAACCTTATTAAACGTAATAACTAACTTTAAGGTCAGCTGCAATGTACAAAGTTACTGAAAACAAGGTTTTTGGCTATTTTTCAGTGGGGTAAGTTTAAAACGAAAAACAAGGGCTTGAAAGTTTGTATGAAATGCCGTACGTCGTATACGCTCTAAAAGACTAAAAAAAAAAAAAAACTAGTGGCGGTAAGCAGGTAGAGATGATAGATAGATAGATTTAACTGGAATACGCCTGAAAGTTTTATTACTGGCCTGAAAACGCACAAGACCTCGGTACACAAAAACCTATTTAGTGATTCGCAGTTTAGTAACGAACATTCTTAAAGATAGAACACAATAGACAGAGATATCGATGAGAAAGAATATGGAAAGAGTCTGTATATAGCTTTAGCTGAATCAACGACTTCTCACTGGACAGACACGGCTGTGCTGCTGGACAGTTTGTTGCGCCACTTCTTCTTTCTAGCTAAAGCACTAGGAAGTTGTGAAGAGCGGGCTTTTTTGGGGCTGTCTTATTAATTTTGATGTTCATGATGGCAATTCTCAGCCTAATTTGAATAAATGACTTATTATTTTACTAAAGGTCAGTTTAGTAAATAAAGGCAAATTAAAACCTGACTGCGTAAAAAGTTATATACTATAAACAACCTCAAGCAGTCGGAGGCAATAAATCTAGGTGTTTATTGTTAAATTTAAGATGCCTTTTTCAATTACTAATAATCAAAATAATTGCTAATTATTATTTTTTTCTTACCTAAGTACTTTTTTATTTAACACTTTTACCTTAGGTAAGCCTAAGTAAAGAGTGCAAAATAAAAAAGTAGCTTAGGTAAGACGGTAAATTAGGTTATTTACCGTTTAGGTATTTTTTTTATATAATTGGGTGATAACGGCCTCTTATTCACTTAGGTACCTACTCCAAAAGTTCGGGATAGTTTTTTTATCATTTCTGATTCCAAATTATAGTTAAACATAATTTGTATCTATATATTTTTGTAATCCCTTTTAAAACCCTTCATTTTGATACCCCAGTCGATAGGCTTGGGAGATTTTTTTTAATACACATATTCTGGCGCCAAAGATTTGATTTTTTTACAATTTTAATATACCCAGTGACACTCGCTCAATAAAGACAAATCTAGCGACATAATATGATTCATCAAAATCGGTTCAGCCGTTTATTAATTACGATTAGGGACGGACAAGCATACATATACAAGTCAAACACATAACCCTCCTTTTTTAGCTTCGCCGCAGTCGGGTAAAAAGAAATCTCTAACAAACAGTTTACTGATAAGGTATCATTATCGCAGTTATTCGAGCCATTTTAAAACTCAGAAATAAGGATGATTAGTTGATTACAGACTGGTGCGATAAATAAATAAACATGTATTTTTTATTTATTATTAAGCTCTTCAACAATGTGTTTTACTTTACAATTTTTACATTGCAACTTAAGTCTAAGCGCCTCATTATCTATAGAAAAGCACAGCATGCACCACATTACGCAAATAATAACACAATGATTTCAAACAGCTTCGTTACACGTGTAGGTACAACCACGTGTGACCTTTCAAATCAAGTATTTATCGGTAAATTCTCACTTAGAACCAGATCACACGGAACAGATTCAAAACTTCCAAATACAATTTTGTTTAAAGATCAATAAATCAATTGAGCAATTTAAACGTAGTGTCAACCTATACGCAATTAATAATAGTGAAATATCAAAAGTCAATTGCTTGAACTTAACAATCGTGCCATTGAAATTAATGTGTGGATTTCATTTAGGTAATTTTGCATGAATTCCTACAATAGTTTTCCAATTCTCTAGTAAATAGAATTTTCCACGCAATTTTCCTGCATACACAAACTACCAGAAACGTTAATTCAGGAATGAATTCAGGACAATCGACTGGCTTCCTAACGTAGTACATAAATTAAAGACGGCTAACAAGGGAAGGAAGGGGCCGGCATTCCGGCAGCCGGCCGGTTCCGCCGGACGCACTCGGACGGCCGCCCGGTCCGTTTCGCCCAGCGACTGACCACCCCCCATATGGCCTTCCGTTTGTATATCAAGATAATATGCCTTTTGATGTAAGGCTTTCAGTTTTTAAAAGAGTTGTCAACCTTAGAAAGTTGTGGATGGTCGTAACAAAAGAGAATATTTATTTTATTTTATTTCAAGTAAAGTTTTGTTATGCGACCTATTTTATGTTATGTGATGAGGTTCACATACCTTTATCATGAATTGAATCACTGAAACAGTTCGCAGAAAGTTACGTCAACACTATATTATCTTAGTTATGCTACTTACAAATAAACTATTACCTGCTGAAACAAAAAATACTAATCCGTACACATTTTCACGTACTACGTGATGCTATACATTGAAGCTGTCAAATCACCTTATTGGTAACGTGATGTATGTTGCACATACTATTCAGTATGCAATGCTACACACCAGTATCAATCTATGTATAACTTTGAGGTATTATTATTATCAAGTAGAACTCAGTATGCTTTTGAGCTTTGTACACCTTACCCAAAAAGTGTATCAAACACAATGAAAAGTAATTAATTCCAACCAGAATGAATCAAAAAAAAATACAGTCCACTAAATGACTACTCCTCACCACTGCCTAGCGTTGAAGTTCCTTATTCTTAAACTTTAATTTTTGAAAAGTTTTTCTGTGCTTGAATAAAATGTAAATTACTTACCATTATAATTAAGGACGAATGGATGGCCCCTATAACACAGGATTTTCCTAGCATCGGTGATTATTCACAAAAATTGAGCACAAAATGTAATATTTTACTAACGTGACATGTATTGTATTCTTCTTTTTGCTAAAATAAATTATTCTTATTCTTATAGCAAAGAAAGTGAAAGGAGGCGGGCGAACGTCCATAGTAAGTTGGGCCTGACGTTACAGTAACGATTACTGCATTATTTTATTTAGATATGAATACCACTTCGAAAAAACTAAAATGTTTTCGAGTGCGCCATGGTAGAAAAAAAATATAGGGTGTTATTGGTTTGTACAAAAACAACGTTGTTGCTCCTTATTATGTTATTCTTACACTGAAATCTCACGTTATACTTATTATATTGTTATAAGATTAATAATGAAGTAAGCTTCAGCAAAATGTGAACTTGTAATGAAATAAACAACTTGAGGTGCAACCCATTGCTGTATAACTGAAACAACGCCTTCGTCTTCTATTTGATGTAATCCTATAGGATTACGCCACCAAGTTGCTATGCCGCAGTTGATACAACGATGACGTTAATCACTCATTGTATTTTACTTCGAAAACCGGGGTAGATGAAGCTGAGGTAAGTCGAGTAGGCAAGATAACTAAGTATGTTGTTAAAAATGCGTGGGTCGTTCGTCAAAGTAATATCTGTCAAAATCCTTTTTAAGTCGATAAAGAACACTAATCAAATAATCACACGAACATAACAGAAAATATCCACTACCGCAAGCTCAGAGCAAAACGAACGAAGCGAATGATTTGTTTGTTGACGTTTGACATGACATTGACATGAGTTTCACTTTATTGCCTGTGTATTAAAATATGATGACTGATTGTGAAATCGATTTAATCAATTTATTTTACGACTTTTATATTACACTATTAAAAAAATGATTTTGTTAAACATATTTACGGAAGGAAACACTGAATCACTTTTTATTGTTTTTGTTTCTATTTATATTTAATGTCATAATGGTATAAAAATGATTAATATATTATTATGAATTCGATGAATCGAATAACTTATTTATCTGGCAACATTATTTAAAAATGAAAACATCGGAAGTCAGTATTTTTATGATTTAATATTTAATTTCTTATCCCATGATAAAACTGCATAATATTTCGAGATAAACTACAAAAAAAAAGGAAAAAAATTATTGATAAATATTTCATTCCTGTAACGTCAGGCCCAAATTCGCCCGACTCCTTTGGAAATTACAGAAACGTGTACAATTTCATATTAAAATTGTATGCCTCATCGATGCACCAAATATAGAGTTTCCTCATCAGTTAGTACATAATATATCTATGTATAACCGATGTGTAGCCCAGTACATAAACACGCGTCGAGTCGCTGAAACTAATCGAGTTTCCAGTTCTAAGTTATTCTGTTTGAAACCCGCGAACAAGTTTCAAGACGTTTAGTGCTTACGATACGATTCCGATTAGCCGTACATTACATGCAGATTAGCTTCCATTAAGGTAATTTAGACTCGTCCCAAAAAAGCTTTTCCATCTTTTGTGGGGTGTTTGCCCGGAGTACAGTGAGAATAAACTTAAGTTGGTGGAAATCGTCGTGGTAATTATCAATGCTGAAAAATAAAAAGTTTGCGTGGTTGTTTATTTATTCGTCGATTCGAACACGTGAAGTGCTTGTGTCACGATGAAACGATTAACAAACAAGCCACATATCCTCACTATCTTACGTACTCAATAGTACTTGTTAACTATATTACAATGATAACTATACAATAATAACTGAAATAATACGATAACAACTCTATCTAACTTCACACAATAATCAAGATCTCAACCAAATCGTATTCTCTAAACCATGCACCACCAGCATTCCCGGAATGTAAACGTCTTTAACTAAATTCATGTCTATATCATAACAGTGGTTATGTGCGAGTATAACAGGTACGTAGGTAGATACAGGTACAGGTACAGACGGATCCGGGCCAAGGATTTGTATCGCCCACCGCCCAAGTTCGGTAATCTTGATCGTGGCTCCGAAGTGACAACGTGATGCCGTATCGAGTTGGAATTAGGTAGGAATGTACTTGAGACCGAATTAGGATGGTAACGGATATCTTCAAGCATGATTGCTTCCAGAGAAGATGGCTATCTTCTATAAACCAGACTAGAATAGAGAATTCAGTAAAACTGTGATTTGTAGCACTACCGTACCATTACCGGCACTCTGTGAAGAACATGTAACCAAGTTATAATTTAACCTTCACCGAAAGCTGAACCCTACCTTGATAGAAAAATATCCAATTAGAGGAAAAGGGTGGTTACAAATTAACAACTAAACAAAAATGCAGACACCAGCCTAGCTAGACTGACTGAGCAGGCAGATGATATTTGAACGTTTCTCGAATCAAAATGGTCTGACCTACGAATTAACCACAAATGACAAAACACAGCGAACAACGTTGAGACTAGTGATGCGCGTAACTCAGTATCGAGTATCGATAGTCATTGTCCGCTCACGCCCGCGTCTGCCCGCCGCGTCGATAAAAAGATTACACATTTGCGTATATGATTCGTGCGTGATGTGAATAATAATGTGGCCTCCCCTCGCACACTAATAGATTTTAATCGGCCGGCCAACGACTTGTGTGTGCGATTTCATAATTTTTTTGGTTTCGTTTTGCTGGGACCATTTTTGTGGTTGATGTAGTACCATGGTGAGACAGTAAAGGATTGAAGGTTGTCTTACGGACGAGATGTGGTCCGCCGAACACATTCAGCGCCATCGCCTATTAGAATCGTTCGCTTGCCATTACATAAGTAACGAATAACGATTGCTCATCGGCAACTAATTACCAGAAATACAAGAAAGATTCGATTCAGCCTTCGTGGAGCTAAATGCATATCTTAGCCAAGTGCACATTAGATTCACCTCTCCAACTTTCCTTAGCCACTCTCACTGATCTTACATTAAAGTCTCAAGAAGACGTAAAACATACAAAAAACGTTTGGTAAATCGCTTATTTACTTCAGAATCCCTTGCTTCATTTGAATACAAGACACTTACAAGCAGCTACTTACCCATCAATGTACGTTAAACACGCGAACATTTGTACAGCAGCCGTAATCCGCAGCAAGTTCTCATCCGAAGTGATTGCTCAACGGCTTTCCTCTTTTTTATCTAGTTTATTTTGAAATATTAATGGCGTTGGCATTAAGAGCATTAGTACCCTTTGTTATTGCAGTGTGAGAATCTGCATGGCTTGTATTTTGCATACGCCGGGCGGGACGCGGATTGTGCCAATGATGTATTCGTCAACACGTAAATAAATAATGATGAACAGTGAGATTTAGTTGTGGGAGTTGAACGAGTTACGTGCAGTTGATAGGGTAGTTGCCCAGCTCAAGCTAGTGATTCTAAATAATTAAAGTATACGTACTAGGAGGTACAAACAATAACTTTAAAATGTAGGCCTTTCTAGCTATACCTTATTTCAGAAGGAAGAAAAGTTCTAGAGTCATTAGTAACTTTAGGACAAGGCTACCTCTGAACCTTGATCACTTCCTTCGTCAGATACATAACACATTCGGTAACCCATGTCTCATACAGGCTTGATAGCAGAGTAGGGGGGCAAAGTCTATTATTTTAGAAACGTTACACTTAATATGGTAGTACAATGGTCTCTCCATTGTGTTTTTTTTTGTCAGATTTGCCACATTAAATCTTAAGAAACACGAAAAACCAGAAACGTTCAAAAGTTTCTTCAAAACTTGCATTGCTTCTCTCCATACTTGTGTTTTCACGGTCAGATGGTAATACCTCATTTCCATTTCAGTGTCGGAGGTGCCTAAAATGCTAAACATAATGTAATTGCTACCCAATATGACCAAATGTATTTAGGTCTAATAGGCACATTTACATTTTCATTGTAACAAAATATGTATTTACCTGTTATTGTAGGTGATGAGCACTCTAGCACTAAGAAAATATGCAACTGTTTCACCATCAATTTTATCCGTTTCGGTGGTTACAGTGGCAATCAACAAATATTAGCTACCGATCAATGAGCAAACACAACATTTTAATAAACCAGCGGTACAGCCGTACACGGAACGGTTAAAAGATCAATAAAGAGACGATATGAGCCCGCCGAGATATCTACGCTCACAACAATATATCTAGCGATAGTGGAGCGATGTCTGCCCATAATATTCTTTGGGGTGCATCTCATTTGGCTTAAGAACCAGCCTTTGTCAACAAAGTTGGGGGCGGACGGAAAAATCGATAGTGGCCACGAACGCAGACCTCCGATCATTGCCGCTTGTCTCCCGTAATTCGTGTCTCAATTTTAAATTTTGAATATTTTGAATTTCGAAGACGATTTAGTCATAAGTTGCCTAGATTTCTTCGAGAGATGTCGTGTGTTGCATAAGGCATAAAACCGCCCAAGGTACATTTCACCTGTAGATTCAAAGTTATAGCATTACTTGACCTAACTGCTACCATAGCCATTCTAAATTACAAACTTAGCACGTCCAAAGAGACAGTCTTACACCATAAAAGGAAAAATTGGCTATGGCTAATGTTGCAGTATAGTTTAATGTTAACCGTAAACAATATCCATATACTTTACGATGACATAGGAATTCCATTGTACGATGCAAGAAGATGTAGGTTAATATGCAAATAAGTGAAACTGCGAACACATGCAACTGCTAAAACAAACTGCTCGTAACTTACTGTTTTCTGTATCTGAGTTAAGCTGTTATCTTTTATCATTATCGAGCAGTATAAATTGGTCAGTTAATATCTTCTGATTCATTTTGACTAGAAGCAGCTGAATGTTCATTATCAATAATCAGAAAGAAAATCAGTAGAAGCACCAACATCGTCAGCCCAACCTGTAGATCTCATGCATCGCATGTGTCTCGGTTTTGTTTGTCGAGCAACTGATTTGCATCAACTGTCAAACTTTAGAGTTAGTTCTTGTCTTTCTGGAATAAGCCCGGTGCGCTCATCATATATGTGGGTCTCTCATAAAAGTTAAAATGATATTCGAGAACTCACAATTCTCTTTAGTTAGTACTTTACCTTTTAAATTGAAATAATTGATTTGACTCTGAACTTGAAACTGGACATTCAAAGTAAAGGCACTAGAGCAACAAAACAAACAATTAGTTAATAAAAAAAGAAACAAACACGCTATCACTTTCAATACAAAAAGTGATGGATCGTTAGAATATTGAATAACTAATTAAAATAATAATAAGGTATTGTCAGTAATGACTGCTAATCACAAGTTACAGCGGTGGACGCATGGTGATAAGTAAATTATTAATCATTACTTCATTAGACAATAGTTATGCTAATTTTGTATGCGTGATGCAGTCTAGTTGGCTTATTAAAGAGTAGTCAGAACAGCTGAGTTAGTTATCGAAAGTTAATAGTAATTATATTTGAGTAGGTATGATGTTGAAGAACTGAAATACTTGCTCCAGTGACAAACAACTAAAACAAAATATATTTTTTTAAACAGTCATCACAATTTCACAATAGAACAACTACCTAACTAAAGGTAACTAGTGTGGTAAATAGCATGTAGGGCCTAACACAAACAGCAACAGTTCCACCAGTTGAGCACGAGAAAGCCGAATTTTTTGCCCTTAGAACACCTTTATTTATGATTTATTCATGTTAATAAAACACCTCAGATAATATTTAAACCTACACATTATGTGGCGGTAGATCTCAGTCATAAATCAATTAATTATTTATTCTAATTTAAGTTACATTCATACTTAATTAGGTATAATTTTATTAACTCTAGATATTTCAGTAGTAGTAGCAAATTAAAATAAAATAACGTTAAGGTTCTATTAATTGTAAAATATGCAAAGTTTACACTAAACGGCGGATCATTTTTCATAGTCACACGTGTGAAACGGTGATTAAGATCGAGCGGCGTACGCGCATGCCAACTGTAAGTGGGTAGCCCTCAGGTAATACTGCTACCGGAAAGTAAGCTTGTAAAAAAAATGTTATGTGGTAGCAAATACCACACCACCTTGATTTCATATAAATGCTGTAAATAAAAAAGTGTAACGAAGAGGCGTAAAACTAAAATGCTCAGAACAGAAAATTAGGTACCAGTAAAAATAAATAACCTGATTCGTGTTTGGTTTCCTAATTTGACACTGTTCATACATTTATGTTAAATCATAGAAAGAAAAATAGAGTTGTGATGAAATCAAAGCAGACCAAGGAGAAATTACATGAGTCGCTGTTGGAAAAAAGTAGAAACAAATCGAGAAAAGTAGGATTTAATATTTAATCGACATATTACAATATTTATACTCCTAAAGTAGTTCAGCACGAATCAAAAGATAGCCTCAGTCACGTTCACAAGACTCGTAACCCGCTACTCCGTAGCCGTGTGACCGCGGCCCAAGGCGCGTAATAAGCAGCGAAATGCTAATCCCCAGCATACATGTTTGTGTAATGAGGCTACTTGCTTGCTTAAATAAATATTGAGTGACCGTTCAACGCGCCGAGTTAATCAATCTCTCAAAAGCCACTTAAAAAATTGATGTAAAATAATTACAGGTGATGGATTTTTGCCGTACATTCAAATAGAAAAAGCCTCTCAATTACAACTTTGAATGGTTGCTTTGTCTGGTGTGAAGGAATAAATGTTATCGTATATCATTCAAGTAGGTAGTTTATGTTGAATTCATTATTGCAACAATGTTAAATGGTAATGTTGTAATTAAATACCTATGCACAGGTACAAAAGCCCTTGTTCATTCATATTTTTTGTGTTATAAACAACATCACAATTAAAAAACTTTACAACACAACAAAAAGTCCCATTTAAAGCACGTTCCGAATTCAAATCAGACACCCGCTTGGTTTATTACGTCGATATGTAAATTTTGTACAGCGTCACTACCCTTATAAAGACCCTGTTTGAATTGAAAATTTAGTTGAACGAGCGAGAGTAAGCCGACGTTCAGCCAGTGCGGCCACGTCTTTCAGGGAACTCGCTGCTTCTCTAACGTAACACGCAAATAAAAGGTTTAAAAATACTTAATCGCTGTGTAAAACCTCCTTATTTACACGTGCTATTGTTGTTATGATAATCTGTGACTTGAACTGTCAAAAATGCGCGCAAACGTGTTTGTTTTTTATTCTGTGACATTTTGATCTGTCAAAAAGCGCGCGTACATGCAGGACTGTGATTGGTTCACTTCTGTTGTTAAAACGGCAAACGCTAAGCGGTAACGAGTGACGTGTCACTTGATGTTTCGATCTGTCAAAATGTGAAAGAGATAGAAGATAATGTTGGAGGGGGACGGAGTGATCGCGTGCTTGTTACGTTTTCCGTAACGTAAGTAAATCATTATTATTATAACTTGGATACTAAATTGATATTTGTCTCGCGATTGCATAGAGGTACATAAAATAAGAAGACTACTGGCTATGCAGAAGCATTCAATTAGTTAAACGAAGCCAAATATGACAATATTCAATACAATATTCAAGACAATTATTCAAATGAAATGAGTTCTAATCTCACGTAATCTCACTTTCTCCTATTTAGTGAGATAATGATTAGACACCATGAAATGGTAGTATTTAGATTTGATGTGGTATTTTAATAAAGCGGAGGTATGTATGTTTAGCGGGAGGCCATAACTCATAGAGAATGACCTCATCACGCTGCGGGAATGGCATTCGGTATGCGTCACGGAGGACGTGATACGACGTCGCGCCAGCTCGCGAGCCGGTAGGTCTCTTTATTATATCCTAATATCGCACTTATCTTTTGATATTATAAATAACTTTATAACTAGATTTATTTCTTTTAATACTCGTAGCGTTTGATAAAACCCAATGTATTGGCACTTTAACTACTGGTGGAAAACAGTATTCAGAAAGATTTGATTGATTTGAAACATTTCTCTGTCCACTTCAAATAGAAGTAATTACTTTTTAATGTTTTTATTGTACAAAATAATTAATTAAAACACAGTTGACGCCCTACGTATTCCTAAGACTAAGCAAGCTAGGGCAGCCCATCTCAAACTGTCCCGAGGGCGAGGGATAACAAGCGAATTGTTAGTAGCAGCAGCATCAGTATGTTTATTGGATACATTCAATATCTTTCGAGGCCGAACAGGAACTAAGACCAGTCTTACAAGAACTGGTTAACTGATACCCACCTACACAGCAGCAGTCCACGTCGAGTTCAATGTTTAGTGCGGACTTCGAACGGCTCACAGAGTTTACAGACACACTTGAGATACGGCCAGTTGTAGGTATTTGAAATACAGTCAGGGAAATTAATTGTTTATCAAATTGACACACTACGTCAATTTGCTTGTTATATCTATTGCATACAACTGTCAAAGAATGACAAGTTGTGATTTGAATATACAGATAATTAAGTTGGTACTCATTTTGCTTAACAATTAATTTCCCTGACTTTAGAAGTATAACTTTCACTGGATTATAGAAATCACTCAGTGTTCGCTTCATCGTCATGTTTTAAATAACTAACCCCAAAATGAAGAATAATCGAGCACATTCCTTCACTGAATGGTTTAAATGAGCGTCACAACACAACTGTATGAAAAGCAATAAATTGCGAACTGTCTGTTAATTAAACGGCAATGCGCTGAGTGCAGACATGATTGAACTGCGTTATGTAAGAGTGAACCAAACGATCCAATAAAGTGTTATGGACCGATAACATGTTGCACGTTTTCGATAGCAGAAGTTTACAGTATTTTGTCCATCTCAAGTTTCCTGCTAATTCTTTAATCGGAGTCTTTTTATTGTGATGAGTCTATTTATTCAGATCTTTCAACGAGTCCGAAATAGTTCAAATTTAATTAAATTCAAATCTTTATTGCATAACTCATGTGTGTACAAGATCTTAAAAATAATTACAATGTTCACATATCGGGCACAACAATTTTTCACAATATTACACAATAAGAAAAGTAGCACGCTTTAAAATCATGGTCAAAATAATTATAACCATAGTAACATAGTAATCGTTGTATTATATCATAATTATTATTATTGTAATCTTAGTTATCACAGAAGAAGCAAGATGTTCCCTTGGTCTGTTCTTGCATAGCTGCTTCCATTTCTATCATTAAGTATAACCAACCCTTTCTTCACCACAAGGGGGTACATCTACCTAGGAGGGTTCTTAGGCTTAATGACGAAATTATTTTAATCTGCTTTTCAACACTGCTGAAATAAACTTTACATAAGTCGCCAACTCGGGTTTGCTTTCGTACCTACAGACTGGCCGATCATGTTGTGAGTAAAGAGAGTCAAACCTAGAAGAAAGTCAACAGAATTGTTGAACGATCATACAAAAGTTGAAGCATTTAGTTAATGACACGAAATGCATAGTTGGCTTTGATTAGAAAAAAGTGGAGATTGCTACAATTTGTATGAGGAATATATCAGACAATCAAATTGTCAAAGATATAAATAATCAAAGCAAATTGCCTATTGTGAAATTCGAACGTGACACTCGAAACCATAATGCGAGGACTCAAGAACGTTTCCCAATCCAACGTTCGTTAGGTCTCCAATCGATGACCACTCCAATATCGAATCCTGCAGTGCCCGCTCTGCTCCTCAGCCTCGGGGCGCGATTACCATAACAAGACCCCTATTACGCACCTACGGCTATACATCGACCACCTTAAATTTACCGTTGCCACCCCAAAAATCACGAACAAATACTTTGACAGCACAATTTTCGCAACTGCAGTAATAACTTTGTCAAGTCTTTTGTTACTGTCAAAACTAGAATTTGTCAGTCGAATGCTTCGTTTGTCAATTGCTATTGATTACTTACGGTGTAGTAGGCTGCCGGCGGCTAATTTGGGGGCTGCAGTTAGGTATTTTTCGTCGCTAACTAGATAACAAGTGGTTTTGAATTGGAATCTACATAATAATGCGCGCAGAGGGTAGTGTAATGAAGTTGCGAGGGTTCGCGACGTCACTCATCGTCTCGTCTCGCGACCTGACGTTATGTGCGAGTTATTTATTACATATTGCAGCTGTAGGTGGGCGTATGTCTGCTGCATAAAAGCTCCCGGTAGCTACCTAACTATTGGATAGCTAATTTCTTTGAGTAGGTGAGCTGGGGAAAATTATAAAGCGCCTTCTATATGTGTAATTAGAATGGTGCAATAGTTTAGTTGAGATCTCTGCTACACATTAGTCAGGTACACCTGATGCAACACTGATATTAAAGAGAATTGTTACAAGTTCACAATCCAACATCTTTAAAACAAAGCTAAGAATAACTTTTAGTCCAAGGTGATTGATATACAAATAGTATTATCAATGTCCAAGGTTATCTAATGAAAATTGTCAAATTTTATTCACGCCAACAGATGGCGCTGTACACAAACACGGTATTTTCCACATTTCTGTAGAAAAACATTCTGCTCACAGTCCACTAACCACCCGAAAAACTATGTTATTTACCTTGTTTTAAAAATATAAAAGGGCAACAGAACGGCAGAGCTGCCGCCGGCGGACAATTAAAAAAACATTGGCGGTACGAACGGAGGAAGAGCACGTGCTATAAATTATCAATATCCCATGATAAAACAAACGCACTCGCAGTCCACCGCTGTTTGTGTTTGTTCCTTTGTTTTTAAACAAAACTTTGTGATACCGCTTCACAGCACCGACATAGACATTAAAACAACAAAACAAGCACGAAAGCTATAGTTAAAATTATACAGAAAAATAGTGGAAAATACAAAAAGAGATTTCTAGCAGAGCGTGGTTTCGATCCACGGACCTCTGGGTTATGGGCCCAGCACGCTTCCACTGCGCCACTCTGCTCTGTGACAATGTATGCGAAATAGCTGTGTATGTTTTATGTACGTACAAATTGTCTTAATAGGTATATGTAGATATATTTTTATCAATACACTTCCTCGAAAACTAGTTCATATCGCACTACGATTAGGTTCACAATGCAATGTATTTCACACGAGTGCGATTTTTTATTTTCCAACACGTGTGCGGGAATAAAAAATGCTACAGATAACTTATACCTATACTTAGTCCAAATTGGTTCAATGCCTCTATTCACACCGTCTCGCGCCAGAGACGGTTCTCTCTATTCGGAGGTGATTTTTTTTAAATCTCGCAAAGATGGCGTTAATATTTTTGGAATATTTAAATTGTTTATAAAATAGAATAAATCATGATTATTACAATAAAAAAACGTTTATGAACAAATTAACATATAATATAAATGGTTCTAAACTCAAAAATATTTGAATTTTCTAATTTTCATATTAGGCTGTTTATCGGCTTCATACCTTTGCTTCTCCTTCAACCTGGCAAAAGCAAAGCGCGGAAAAAAAAGAAAATTAAATCATAGTTTCATACTAATTCATGACAAAAATATTTTTCGTTATTTTATTTTATTTCTTCAAAATTATATTGAAAAACGTCGTTTGATACACGTGGATATTTGTTATTGCAGTTATCGGATCAAAAACAACCTCGGGTGCTAATTCCGCCTCGAATGCAATAACAAACATTCTCCACTTGTATCAAAATGTACTATTTTGCAATCTATTTTTGATAACACGAATTAGATCATTTTATAAAGTTTATTTGCAGAAACAATTAATAAAATGTGAAATTGCCAAAGATATTATAACAAAAGGGATTTTGCAAGTAGCATTAAACACTCAAGTGTTTTAAAGCCACTTCAAAATATTTCAATCGAGAGTGATGTGTACTTAACTCAACGGGGTTGGCAGAGTGGTGTCAGTAGCCGTAGGGCACTTTTATTTAGTTCCAGAGAAATGAACCTGAATGCTGCATAAATTGGTATGATGGATGCTTCGTTTTTTTTGGAGTTTAGAGTATACCCGTATAACTCATCAAATAAAAATATTTATTGCCAACTGCTACATTCATTCATATTACCTACTTTTAATATTTTCTAGTGCAACTAAAATGTTTTTAATTGAAATGATTGTATCCGTGTTTTTTTACTGAAATAAGTAAGTAAATAACTTTATTTATAGGTAAAACTGAATTTTTTACTGAGAGAAATAATAAATACCCAAAACATCAAACAACATAATTGTTGGAAACTCGTATTTCGTTCACCATTTTTCGCACACACACCAAACACATACTTAACGAAGGCGTTATACAGTTATTACGACAAATGACGTGCCCCAGTGCGAGAATTAACAAATATGACATATCATTCCTTGCGCGGCCGGCTAGGGTGGAGAGAGCAATCATCGCGGCGCCACTGCAACAATGGAAGACCTCGGGGATCCTGTGACGCCAATAAAATGGTACAAACGCACAAAGACGCCCCGCGGCGTCGCTCGGCAATGGTGCCGTTCTTTATGGTATTAGAACTGTTAATCTCGTAGGCTAGGGTGTCGACTTTATTGCTTTTTAGGTCCGATGCTGTTAATCTTGTTGAAACGATGCTGGTTGATTTGTATGGGTAACGGGTGAGGAATTAGCCTGCTAAGTGGTCTGTTTCTTATTTAGCAAAGAAAGTTAAGAAAATAACAGAAGGGAAAAATAGTAACAAAGCCAAAGACTACGTACTTTCAAACCAATGCGTAATGAAAGAGGAGTATATAACTAAACGAATTATCAAAATCCACACTTTACCTGCTCAAAGAACAGCTAGTGCCTGGCTCATATCACGACAAGTAGCCTTCAACTATAAATAAAGAGCTAGTATCAATTTATATAGTCCCTTTTCGTTCATTCTAAACATTTTATTAAAAGTGACAAATTAACCCACGGCTCTACTAAAAATGCAACCAGTGAACGCAAAGGGTTGCCACACTAAGGAGGGGGTGCATTCCTCTCGAACCATAAACCAAAATTAAAACTTTTCGATACATTACTCTCGCACAATAACCCATTCCGCTTCTGACTAAATACTCAGCATTAAGGTGTCCTTAGTCAAATGACATTGCTTTTCGACACCCTAACTTAATTCAAACTTCATCATCATTACAAAACCAACCGTACTCACAGAAGATAAAGCATTCTTTGGGAAATTCAGAAGTATCGTATAGGCCGTATGTGTTGCTACTTAGAATAAAAAATCTTTATGAACGGGGTCGGCGTGTGACGATGTCGCCCTACTTTAATAAATTATTTCAGCAATTCAGCCAATTGTTTTATGATTTTTTCATATTGTGCGGGTATGCATTTTTCTATCATGTTACAAAATTTTTGTATTTCTTTTCTTTATAAAGCATAGACAAATTTTTTTATGAAAATGCTTGATAACGATTACACTTTTCGTAATTTTTCTTACATTGTTGATTAAAACTCGAGTTTGACAAGAATATCGTGCTTTGCGTTTAGATAGCCTATATCAATATTTAAAACGTTAATACAAAATTTATAAGTTTAGGATGTTCCAGAGTCTTCCTCAGATTGCTTTTAACAAAATAAACAGTAGGTACTTGCTAGAGAAGACACCGTTTATCGAGCCTGTCCATTACGGTGCAAAAAATTGCCCAACCTGACCTACAGTTTTAGCTAAAATCTGAAAGTAATATTTATTAAATAAAATATGGTATTAACTTCCCCACATCCACCCCCAGCATCATTCATAAAATAATAGTGTTCGTCATCAAAAGGGACGTTTAACAAATGATACGACGTACTTCTATTGTTAAATCTTTTGTTGTTTTGTTCGTACTTTGTCGTGCGTGATCGTAAAACATCGTAAATTCAGCTTTCATCAAACAATTCTGCACTTAGTGCTGTAGATCTGAAGGTTAACTTTCCAGTGGTATTAGGTTCATGAACTCTATGTTTTATTTTCACATGATTTGTAATACGTACAGCTAATAAGTCACATGTGTTTAATTATTATTTTATTGCTCGCGATTCGAATGCAAGTCATGATCGTTTATGTTTGGGTGCACTGTCTCACTTCTTTTGCTTTCGTTTTTACTTTTGATCGTCCCTCATTGTTTTATAGAAGCGTAGGACGTATTATATTGTCAGTTTTGATTTGTGCTGACTGTTTTATTTCTCCGGTTAACTTTACACCTTATTGTAAAGCGATAAGCGATAGTTTTTATGTTCTTTAATAGCGTTCATTGTCATCGCGTCAACCTTTGCAATTGTAATCACTGGCGTCTCGTATGTTTTTCAGTGTTATGGATAATTCAAGTATGTTGTTTATGCGTACAAGCTTTCCTGTCCACATTCATATCTGTTACCTTTTTGTTTTAACTGGTTCTGGAGTTGCATTTGTCTGCTAAGGCATGCTTCAAATCATAGTTTAGATTTTTAATTTCAGCTTGATTTACGTTGGGATTATATAGTTATGATATAATTGTAGGTTTTTTAAGTGCACTCAAAACCAAGACAGGTTGTAAAGTAATTTCCAACCCTAAGATATCATCCTTTATATCCAATGCTGTCAAATAAAGCAAGTTTACTTCTAAAATGTCAATTGTTATGTAAATAAACAACAACATCGACCCGTTCACTTGCAAGATCACACTGGTCTGCCGCCAGTCATTCACTTTACATGCTACCATTTCCCAGTCTTATAAACTTCAGTTTCGTCTGAGACGCGCTTAGGACTATGATAACATGCAAAAATGCAGCAATTAATTAAAATCATAGCTTTATTTCATGAATTCACATACCACGCCTACTACAATTAACAACACAGTTCCATAATGCCAATGAGAACCTAATCGTGCTGCAGCCACCATAACTCATCCGGTAATGTTTTACGAAGCGCGTTTTGTTTGGACGTCACCCATAGGAGCTGGCCATTGATAGCGATCGACACGCGTCCATTGTGCGCTGGTCTCCGGGACCCGAGGGTCTGCCACGACACGTGCACTTCATTATTTTCGCGCCAAAATGTTCCAACAACGCTTTGTTAGGAGATTAGGCGCGAGGGGGAGGTGTGAGAGTCGCTTTTTGTTTTCGTTTTGATTTCGACGATACGTTTTGTTAGAATGTTTTATTAAATGTCCGTTGTGGCTTCTGTGGTTATTATTAGCAAATGATTTCCCGAAAATAGCAATAATAATAAAAAAATATAATTGGCAATGATGAAAGCTGTCTGAGAATAACCCATCTTATTTACATCCGTGGGTAGGTATTGTGAGAACAACTTTGTAATTATTTCAGACTTGGTGAACAACTTTTATTCACCACTCACTCGGTTAAATCTAATTTTCGCATAACTTATGTCTTACGCCTACCGTCGGCCAAGTTGCTGCATGGGACTACAAGCCTGTCATAAGTTCTCACGATGCCGATGGTATCTTAGTTTCCAATCGATAGCCTCCATTGCAAATAAATATATTTCATTACAAATCGTAAGCTAGAAACATTTAGGTTTCCTTCAAAAACAGCGATCGAGCTTAAAATAGTAACTGAATGAACCGTAGTAAACATAACACGTTTTCGATCACTAACTTTGTAAGAGGCAGGAACTATGACCCATGAATAAGCCCCAAAGTATAGCCAATTCATCACAAACACAATGGCAGAAATCATAAAACAGTTCACAAGGACGACGTCGTAACAATAACCCTAGTCATATCAATAGCGGGTTAGTTTATTTCGCTTTTTCGGCCCCTATTCATTAATGGCCCCAATACGAAAATATTGAAACACAACCGGTACTATTACGCCGGTTACGCCGGCCGGCGGTGGGCGGTACCAGTGCCATATTTATTATTTTTGTCACCATTGTACGCGTCGGGATTATAGCCAGTATTTAGATAAAATTGGGGATAAGGTCCGCTAATCTGGGCTTTCACCCTACTGCGGTAATGTGCTATCGATTATATTTTTGCTTTGCAGCCCAGTGTGACCTGAAGTAACGTACACATTGAGTTCTGTGTTTAAAGTTTCCTGAAAAAACGGTTCAAAGAATTTAGTCGTTTTTATTACAATCTTCTGAAAGCCAATTTCACGGAGCTTTGAAAATCTGGTTGAATGTGAATATGTTTTGAACTCTCATATTATCGGACACCTTGACAAGGCAAGTTGGTGTTGTTCCTAAGTTCTCTGTTACTACGAGTATCCCAGCTTTTAGTGAAAAGAATAAAGTATTTTCATGCCCTAGTAACAACAAACATGATAAACTTTACCAATACATACATTACTGCCATGGCTTGCACAAACCATGCGTGGGCGCAAATCTCGTGCCATTTTACGACACGTTTACTGCCCCGAGATAATCGTTCACACAGTATTATTACGTTATTGTCAATTCACGGCTTTATACGACCGTCGTGTGTGAATAATACCGTCTGGACAACTCCAGATCAACCTGGATCGATGAATTTTACATTTTCAGTTGATAGTTGGATAAGTGGGCCTGATTATCATAAGTACTGGCTGCGAATATTTGAGTTGTTTTAAAAAAATCACAGTTGATGCAACATAATTATATTAGATAAGATAACGTTAGTGATAACATTTAATTATAACTCCTTGAATATCTTATTTCAGCCAAAAATTTAAGATTATATTCTGCCAAATTAATTTAGACTAACTTAATATTTCCTTTACCAGTTATTCGTTCTCAACCTAATAACATTTCAAAATTCAATTGGATCAGCAATTGGGGCCAATTTATATCAGGATATATAATCTCAAAATAGTTGGTACTTCTGTACTTTGGCAGAGTCCCCAGTCACGTAGTACATTAGCACTACACTATGCAGTGTCGTATAACCCTTGAAATTCCGCCTCGGGTCAAAGCGACCCCTTCACTTCACAATATCAGATCAAGGAATGTCTTTGAGAAAATTTACAACGACGCTTTAGATGGCGCAACTTTGAATAACTTATTCTATTCCCGCTACATACTTGAGCTTGTATTTAAAGGACTCACAAAATGCTGTCAGTTTATTTTAAAATTATGCACATGAGTCTTACAAGTTTACGAGCTATTTGTTTAGTTTGAAATTGTAAGTGAATTTGTGTGAGCATATTGAGATATTGATCAATAAAATTAATGATCCCTGAGTTAGCATTTAACCAATGCAAGCTTTAAATGAGATTACGAAGTTTAGTTAATTCATAATTAGTTTCTCACTTAATAGTCGATGGTTTCTACGTAGATCCTATTTCTCTTTTGAAAAATGAAGTTAGGCAATATTTAGTTCAGTTACATACCTACCTAGTTACCTTAAGGTGGAGACCGCAGCCAAAATCACTCGAGAATTATCTTACCGCTAACTACACAAGAAGCATCCATTTTCAATAAACCAGGTGATCAAGTTATATAATTATGTATATATCATGCAAACTATCTGCTTAGAAACTTTATCCTTCCCTGCATCCTATTGACAAAACAGCTAAGTATCTACTTTATTCTTACTTTTGTAAAAAGCCAAACGAACCGAATAATCAAACCCGATTCCAATCGTCCTAAAATGATTCTCCAAAAGCCCACTTACCTAAACGGTCTACAGCACGTCTTGGGCATCAAAAACAAAACTGAGTACGGGAAAAATCATTACTTGTTCGTATTGTTTTGAAAAAGGCCGCCCTACGAGTGGTGCCGGGCGGGTAGGCAATCAATACGCGGCGAGACCCGAGCTGCATACTAAGTGAGCAGGTACTGCTGCGTCTGCCGCCACGTGGTGCACCTACCCTACACATCGATATTCAGAAGACGTGTTTTGCTACTAATTTCTAGATTAAGGAGTGCAGTTGTTAAGAGTGTAAAGAGGGTGCTGGAATTTGGCTTTCAGGTGTCAAGTTTTTGAATTTGTTCGTAAGAATATGAAATTAGTGCAGGATGTCATAGAAGATAGCAATAAATAGTTCAAAGAAAACTCATGAGAATCGGTTCTCGAAATTTATAATATTCTGCTTCCGGCCCTTTCGTTTGGCTTTTGACATTCATGAGTCATTACACTCAAGAGATAGAGACTGTTCAGGTACAAGTAACTTAGCTATCTAGACAGTCGATAGCTAAAAGAGACGGAACATCTAAAACCCATTGTTAAAACGAACAGATAACCCGTCCAAGACAAACAATGAGCAAACAATGAAGCTTTCATCTCGAGAGCCAATCCAATCATCTCAAACAGTAACCGTCTGAGATAACAATACTCCGACAACCCTTGAGAATACGAGCAAATCAACTTAGCTTACTTACTACATTCAGCGCCCTTGTTGACTTTTGACGTTTCACTATATTGGCTATGTTATCTTAGTTTACTTAATCAGCGTTGTGCGCAACCGATTCGGTGTGTGGTCTCCGGGGGGCTCTAACCGGTTAACCGGTCCCTAACCGGCGCGCCCGGACGCCGCACAGAAGGGGTTTTTCCTCCATAACGCTCCGAAAGGAAAATATTCCTTATCTTTTTAATTATGGCGCAGCGTCGACTGTTCCGCTAGATCATCTGTTTTAATTTTCTCACTGTCCTTGGGGAGAGGATAATGTAATATGTGAATAGCTGGATTAATATCGTCGTTTATTATTGTGATGGAGACGTATCGGATGATGATTGTTTCATTAATAGCCGATAAGGTTATTTTGTGAGCTGTCATGTGGGATTTGAATATAGTACTTTATAATTATACAGGTTAATGTGTTCTCTTACAGAAATAATCATGATGTTTCTAAGGAGCACAATATTCTTATAAGCCCTAGGTACATTAACTGACCTACCTCCGAATCAAATGAACAGTATAATATACACGTATACTGGCCGATTGATTCCGGCTTCGTCGCAAGATCAAACCAAGAGCAATCCATAAATCATTTAAGTCCAACATCTGAAATCACAGCATTAATTTTCAATGTCGCAGTGGTAGCTACCATTCGGCGTTACTTTACCGAGTGCCAAGTAACCCTCAAATCTGGTGTCAAACTACATCCCATCTGTCACTGCTCGGCTGCCATACAAACTTAATAAGCGATCCGTCACCATAAAATAACCATTAAAAAGCCGTCGGACGCTTTTAAAAATGCATCAAGAAATAAAATTGGAAGTTAATTACCAAGAGAATTCACGGATCGGATTTCAGTGGGGTGGGTGTTACTTATCATGCGAAATCCTACGAAATATTATATTTTGCTACCCCATGCTTTCACAACGCTTGTAAGCCACACTACGAAAGTACTCTCCATGTTTCACACACGCCTTGTTACCTTTTAAACGTTGGTGTCTATTTAAAGTTCAAACACCTGAAGGAACAGTCAAGTTCATCAAAACACTTCATCAAGTAAAACCCCATCATGCAAAAGACCTCAACGAGCCAACTCATCAAAAACAGAACGTCAATACAATTCATCTTTATAACGTCAAACCCTAAACACTCCACATTGATATGTATGCAAATATTTACTATCACAGCACATAACAGGTACGCACATACCCCGACCCTGTTCACGAATGAACGCTTGACTGACTCCTAACGAATCATTCGCCCTCTGTGTAGGTACTGTGCCGTACGTATTAGGTATGCCGTAGGATATGAACGGATCTCAATTTGAAATTTGCACGGGGTCTGTGAGGCCCTCGCGTCCAATGGAGGCCTCCTAAAGGGAGGGTCGCAGCGCTAGTGTTAATTGCGTTTCTGACGGTTTATGATTTACGTTTGTACTTTTGTGATTGTTAATTGATTCTTGGGGGTAATTAATAGCAGTCTGTTTTAGGTGTTCAAGTATATAATCGGTGGATCCACAGAAAATCTTGAAAAGTTAAGCAACATGTCTTGTTCTTTGCTGCGTACGAAAATTGTTGCTTTGCAAGTTATGGAAATTTTATTTCGATAATTCGAAAATCACAATGATTCTCGCAAATTGTTAAGAAGAAACTTTTCTTCGACTGTGAGGGTACGAACAGACGTTACCACATTTGTTTAAGCTTTGCTCTCGAGTTAGTCTTTGAAATACTTTTTATCGTACCTAAATATTTTAACCACCAAAATGCAATTTAAAAAACTCAATAAACTATCGAGTAACAAAGTGAAACGGAAAAATAATCGAATACGCATCTCATTATCGGTCACTTTAAACTAAGGGACCAAATTATCCTTTTGCTTTGACAAATAACAGGCTGGCAACTTCCTTGTTAACTATCAATGTGTGGGGAAACTACACACTCGGGCAAGGAACTACAAAAATATAAATCTACCTTAGTGGGATACAAATTGAGTTGAGATTTGCTTAGTCGGAAAATTGTCATATAAGTTTCCAGAAAAAGTGATAAAAGAACTTTCCCAACAAAGTTTTAAAGTTGAATTTAGGCTGTCTATCAGTTTGAAAGTCTTCGTAGTTCAAATGTTTTGCGGTAGACCGTCATGAGGCTTGCTCAGAGGCGTCAGCTTGTGTGATAGGATTTGTGTATGGAAGTATGAACTAATCTCCCTCCGTGGCGTTTGATAACTCAATAACCTCGCATAATGAGAACGGCCTTTGATGGTCCCTCGGCTCTAGGGGAGGTGACAAAATCCTAATTGTAGATAAAAAGATAAATTCAGCGAGGATTACTTTGTGTTTTGTGCAACGTGCATCGGCTCCGGGGCTTATTTACATAAGCTTGTTTACCTATATGTGTACTTAATGGGTTTTGGCTCGTTTTTCGTTAATACGATCTTGGTAAAAGTAACGGGAATTGGTGTGAAAAGGGAAGTCGTTTTAGTTGTAAATGTCGTTCGCCAATAAGCTGGTTGTGTAGCAAATATTAAATTCCTAAGGATATACGACTTCTGATAGCTCATATTATGCTATCTGGTCCTGTTGGACTTGCGAAAGCACATGAAGTTCATCATCAATGAGTCTTAGACACTCAACTGTATCCTTATTCTCAAGACAGCATTAAGAATCAAACAATAAGTTTAATTATCATACTGATTCTGGTTTAACCACACTCAGTATGATAATTTTAAATATTTGTTAATTGTTTCCTTAATTAACTTGTCGCAAGTTAATTAAGGAAACAATGAGTTATCTGAAAATGACACTAGATTCATGCAAACTAAAGAGTTCAACAACCACACGTACGAATTTACAAAACTATTACCTAGTTCTCCAATTCAATTCTTTGTGGTGATCATGATCACCCACACGTGTGAATCCTCGACACGTCAATTTCACACCCCTGCACAATAGACAACTCTATACCGCGTTATCTTAAAATAAAATCTACATACGTCACAGCATCCATCTGTCCGTCTGTCTGTCCCAGGCCACAAGGGTGTCAGTGCAACAAATTGCAAAATTAAAAGTCCCTTGATAATATCTATGGTGAAATGTGGGGAGAGTTAAAACTCTCCTTTAGAACATACATGCGTAACACCATACTATACCCCCATGGGGATAGGCTTAAAGGACTGAACGGTACTTATATACCTTTGACATTCCTTGAACGTAATTTTTCCTGGTGTTAATAAGCTGTCACCTCTGCAGTCCACCTAATGGTATGGTGCAGCATTATGAAAAAAATACTAAGTACGTAATAATAGTAAGTAGTAATACTAAAAATGTGATCCGATGTGTCCTCAGGGTTCATTAAAAAAACATATTGACAAAAACATGTGAGTCATTTTTTGACCTATCTGAAAGGCTCACCCTCCACAGAAGTTCTGGGTACTGCACTGTTTTGTTGATATTTCTTAAACGTTTTTATACCTGATTTAAGCTCAGTCAATATCAACTCCGCCTATCGCAGTCCAATGTTGGACATAGGCCTCTCCCAGGCTGCGCCACAATACTCTGTGCTCTGCCTTCCGCATCCAGTCTATCCCAACCACCGTTTTAAGGTCAATAGCTCAATATGTTGATAATAAAACTCCCTTTCATTACAATACCCCAACATCGTCAACAATTTCTAGATCGCATAATCTTAGAACAGCCTCAATAACACACGTACTTTCTGCGCTCGTCTTCATCCCCATCATCCCATCGTTAATAACAAAAATCTTCCACAAAAAAAGTGCTACGGCTAAAGAACACCTAGAAGTGTCCTTCAGACAAGGGTCGATAGCTTACAGGCGTACTTGAGATCCGTTCCGGTAATAAAACACACGCTCGCATGTAAAAAAGTGTCGCGACTAGTGTGGAGGAGCGTGGTCTGTGTAGATAATTGAAGTGTAGTCTGTGATAAATAGAGGAATTCTGAATTATGTATTCATAAGTGTCGTGATTTCGTATCTAAGGAATAAACCAAAACAAGTCGTTTACTCGTAGTTGTAAAAAAGTCAGTGAAATTCATCTCTGGTGAAAAGAAAATGACTGAGTTTTTCAAAGCAAAATGTCTAGTTTAATTTTTATTTTTTTATCGTTTTGACCTTACTTTTCTAACCGGCAATGTAATTAAAATACAGAGACAAAGACCACGGTAAGTATTGAAAACTTTTTACAAAAAAACCAACCGAATTCCAAAAAAGACTATAAAATGAAAAATTACTTTAATTTCGGAAGTCAGTGTCATAAAACTAAAATACAAATCCAATCTCGGACTTCCGAAATTAAAGTGATTTTTCTTACAAAAACTTTATAGTGTTTTTTGGAAGTCGGTTGGTTTTTTTTTGTAAAAAGTATTTTATTTTTCACTTTTCAGTGGGTCGGTTTGTAATTTATCTAAGTTAGAATAGCCTTATGTCAACTGCTCATTACCTTTTACAAAAGATTGCTTTTCCTGATGCAGGGCCGTTAATTGATGAGAAGTTCTCCTGGTAAGAATCAGGAGAACTGCCACTCACCATATTATGCATTGTGACGAGCATAAATTGCTTAGTTGCGATTCGATTAGGTACTTTAATATGGTTGCATATTAAAGTACCCAATCGAATCGCAACTCGTGAAATACTTAGTATTATGTTGTTCCGGTGGCCATCTGTGGTCTTCATCATCACTTCTACCACACCAAATGGTGCTATCCGAGAGAAAATGCACGAGTTACTATATAAAATACCCAAATCAAAAAATTTGAGTATTTCCATGGGATCCTTCATCAGATTCTGATTTGGTGGCAATGGGACCACGTCGGGAGCATACCCTTTAAAAGAAAAAAAGAATTTTCAAAATTGGGCCACAATTAACGGAGAAATCGGTGAACATACTTAAAAAAAAACTTACAACCGAACATAATAAACTCCTTCTTGGAAGTCGGTTAAAAATAACATTATAAATCTCCCAATATTGTGCGTACAAACTTATATTTGCAGTTAGAATATATGGGAGAACTTGCTTTTCACCTACAATGTTAAGTTTGTTCTTGGCATAAATTCATCAACTTGATCGTCTTTTTGATGAAAATTACTTTCCAACTAATAGAGCAACTCTTCACAATACTCTGATGTACAAAAATATATTGAAACGGATTGTTTCCATACATATTTGGCAAAAAATCTGATAAGATAAGATTTATTTTCTCACCACAATATTACATAAAAATACTTTTTACAAAAGTCACTATCAGTTCTCCTGGTTCTTAGCAGGAGAACTCCTCAACAATTAACGCCCCTGCATCGGGAAAAGCAATATTTTGTAAAAGGTGATGAGCATTTGACATTAGGCTATTGTAAATTAGATAAATTACAAACTAACCACTAGAAAGTGAAAAAAAAAAAACTTTTTACAAAAAAAAAGCAACCGACTTCCAAAAAAAACACTACAAAGTGAAAAATAACTTTAACTTCGGAAGTCGGTGTCTTTGGATCTTTATTTAAGTTTTTTGCCACCGACTGCCACTTCACCTACGTTTACACGGTGAGATGGTTACAGAATAGCACTGCTGCCATGCTGGTCTCCACCCTTTTACAAAATTATACATTTTATTTTTTATGTACTTTTACACTGACAACCTAAAAGGAAACAACATTATAAAAAGATTGGTGGCTCGAGTGGAAATTTTAAACTGTACATATAATTATACAAAACTTTTGTTAAATAGGTTATTTGTATGTTGAAGTATGTGTGCGTGTGTGAGTGGAGTGGTGTTGGTTCGTGTGAACGACGCGTGGGTGTGTGTATGTGTGTTAAGCGCTTTTTTTTTTCGGGCGTGCGTGACTGAATGATAGTGTTATATTTTAATACTCGTAGGTGACTTCTATGTAACTTGAAGACTTGAGAATGATGATGTAAATAGGTTTTTTATTTTGTAAGGATATTGCACCATAGAGGTAAGTAAGTTTTCAGTATCCTCATAATTTAGTTGTTGTAGTAAGGCAGTAACTTTCATTATGCATATAGTTCTAGTGAGGTTAACTATGGGTTACATCCTATTTATTTTATTATATAGAAAACTACCTAGGTGGCAAAAAAACCGCTTTGAAAATTGGGTAGTAGATTGGTGTTTAAGACGTCGATCTTCAGGGTTGTACCGTCTTTTTCGATGTGAGGCCGTGAGCTCTGTGGGATAGTGGTAAGGCAGGAATGAGGACACTTTTAAGATAGCTCTCTGGGCTTTCTCCAATCCAATAATTGTAGTTTTCGGAGCACCTCCCCAGACATACAGTACTTTAACAGTGGCTGAGCAAGGGCAAAGTATACTGATTTTATTAACTTATAATAAGCTACTCATCTCAAGGTTTTGATAATATATTTTAACTTGCTTAACCTGGTTTTAAGTGTATTAATGTGTTGCTGGAATCTCAGGGTACAATCGATTTCAAGTCGGAACTCCGGCGGACGCAATGTCCGAAATGCGGGCGGAGGTGGGCCGCTTGACGGCCGCTATGGAGCTTCTCCGAAAGGAGAACGAGGAGCTCCGAGCGGACCTGGCCCGGCTCCGAGGAGCTGGCCCGCGGGAAGTGCCACAGTTGGGGGCGCAGCAAGGACAGGACCAGCCAGTGCCTGTGGAATAACGAGTGCTAACCCTGGTGCGGCAGGAGCTGGCTGCCTTCCATAATCGGTTTTCCGTTCTGGAGGGCATTGTCCTGCGCCCTCCACTAGCAGCGAGCAAGCCAGCCACCTTTGCCGCCAGCGTGGCTGCCACGGCCCGGCCCACGGCCAAGCCCGCAGCAAATCCCGCGGCCAAACCCGCGGCGGAGAAATTGAATGAATTAATGTTTATTTATTTAATTAAATAATGCATATTTACAATATTAAGCCTTATAGTAAAATGGTAGGTATATAATAATGGTTCGACCTGAACTAGGATAAACCTGTATCTCAGGTGTCATAAGTGCAAAATTACATTAAAATTTTCTAAAATTGATGGTAGACATAATTAGTGAGTAACTTAACAGACTAATGATAGGACAGTACTTAATTAAAAATAATATTTAACTTAAAACAACCAGTAACTTTTCTGTGTCATCATAAGACAAATTTTGTAACCAAGTTGAAATAACATTTTTGCATTGTACCGTTTTTAATGCGGACATAGACAAAATTGGTGCCACCCAAGGCCAAGAAAGGCGGGACAGCTGCGCAGGCGGCTGTGCAAAGGGCGAGGCCCCCAGCCCTGGCGGCGGGAAGGCTGCTCCCACCTCCACCCCCGCCTTCCAATTCTTCTCCGGCGGATACCGAATGGCAGGTAGCTGGAGAGAACAGGAGGACGGGAAAGGCCAAAAGGGCGGCCAATAGAAAGGAGAGGCGGCAACGGCGCAAGAAGCGAAGCGCCGCGGCTAGGCTCCGCGCCCCGAAGTCCGCAGCTGTAGTAATTACACTACAGCCGGAAGCGGAGAAGAAGAAGCGGTGCAGGCCTGGGTGTCATCACCGGACAGGCCTGCCGACATCAATGACGAGGCGGAGTGGTTCCGGGAGGCCATGTCCGAAATATGTGACGTGGCAATGCCCCGGGTCCAGCCCAGACGTGCCCGGCGCCAGGTGTACTGGTGGTCAGGTGAGCTGACCGCTTTACGCGAGGCGTGCGTTGCTGCGCGCCACTGGTACTCCAGGCACCACAGGCTCCGTGTCCGCCCTCCGGATACGGAAGCCGTATGGCTTCCGTATCCGGAGGGCGGACACGGAGCTATACGCGGGGTACAGAGCAGCGAAGACTGCCCTTCGAGCAGAGATCCAGCGAGCCAGAGGACTGGCCTGCGAAGAGACGCTGGAGACTCTCAACAGAGACCCGTGGGGACGCCCCTACAAATGGGTGAGAAATAAACTCCGCCCATGGGCTCCCCCGCTGACGCAGAGTCTCCGGCCCCAGCTCGTGGAGGACGTGGTGAGCGCTCTGTTTCCTTCGCGAGGGGAACATACTCCCCCGCCCATGGTTCCGCCTCCTGCGGTGCCAGATGTGGACCACACCGACGACGACGATGCTCCAGAGGTGACCGAGGTAGATCTGAGAGTGGCGGTACATAGGCTGAATGCCAAAAATACCGCCCCAGGACCCGACGGCTTGCCTGGAAAAGCCTGGGTTCTGGCCTTGGAGGCTCTCGGGCCTCGATTAAGGGGGCTCCTAAGCGCATGCTTGGAGAGGGGCCAGTTTCCACTTCGTTGGAAGACGGGGAAACTGGTCCTCATAAAGAAGCCAGGGCGCCCGGCGGTCTCTCCGTCCGCTTACCGGCCCATCGTGCTGCTCGACGAGGTGGGCAAGCTCTTTGAAAGAGTAATTGCAGACCACCTTGTCGGGCGGCTGGTGCGGGTGGGGCCGGATTTGGCGGAGAGCCAGTTTGGTTTCCGTAAGGGGCGCTCTACGGTAGATGCCATCATGCGCGTTCGAGCCCTCACGACGGGGGATGCTATTGCCCGGGGTGGGGTCGTCTTGGCGGTGTCTCTTGACATCGCCAATGCCTTCAATACCTTGCCCTGAAGTTGCATTAGGGAGGCACTTCGGTATTACCGGATGCCGACCTACCTCTGTCGTGTGGTCGAGGCCTATTTGACGGACAGGGCCGTCATCTACCCCGGTCACCACGGAGAGTGGAACCGGCGAGAGATGTCGGTGTCCCTCAGGGATCAGTCCTGGGGCCGCATCTGTGGGACATCGGGTACGACTGGGTGCTGCGCGCCGACCTCCTTAGTGGCGTCAGCGTAGCAGACTACGCTGACGCCACTAGGGCAGACTCGCTAGTCCTGGCACAAGGGAGTTCGCATCAGGCGGCGGCCGAACTGGTGGCACGTGGGGTTGCGACAATCGTCGATAGGATCCGGCAATTAGGACTCGAGGTGGCATTGCACAAGTCCGAGGCCATGTGCTTTTATGGTCCTCGGAACGCGCCACTGTCGGGTTCCCAGATAACGGCGGGAGGGGTTCACATCGGCATCGAGTCAACGATGAAGTACCTGGGACTCGTCCTCGACAGCCGGTGGAACTTCGTCGAGCACTTCCGACGTTTGGCTCCCAGACTGGAGCGGGCCGGGGCTGCCTTGAAGCGGCTTCTGCCTAATCTGGGGGGTCCAAACGCCTCCTGCCGGAGGCTAGGCGGGGATCGTGCGGTCCATGGCCCTTTACGAGGCACCGGTGTAGGCGCGCTCTCTGAGGCTGCGACCAGCGCAGCGGTTGAACGCGTCCCAAAGGGTCATGGCCATCATGGATAGAACGGGGATACCGCACGGTCTCCCGTGAGGCGGCGAGCCTCCTTGCCGGACTGCCGCCATGGGATCTGGAGGCGAAAGTCCTCGCGCACATTTGGGTGTGGCGCGAAGAGGCGAAACTCCGGGGCATAACTCCGCTGCCGCAAGAAATCGCAGCACAGCGGACGGAGCTCCGGAGGGATCTCATGGCGACATGGAGAGTGCGATTGTCGCAACCCAGCGCTGGGCACGCCACAATTGTGGCGATAAGTCCCCTCATTGAGGAGTGGCTGGAGAGGCGTCACGGCGTCCTCACCTTCCGCCTGACGCAGGTCCTCACCGGACATGGATGTTTCGGGAGGTTCCTGTTTAGGATTAAGCGGGAGGAAACGCCCGGGTGTCACCACTGTATGGATCGCCCGGAGGACACGGTGGAGCATACGGTGGAGGTCTGCTCAGCTTGGGCGGAGCACCGCCGTGTCCTCACGGAGGCGATCGGCGGCGGCGATCTCTCGCGTCCGGCCCTGGTTCAGGCCATGGTTCGGAGCGAGAGTGCATGGGAGGCCGTCACCTCCTTCTGCGAAGCAGTTATGCTAGCGAAGGAGGAGGCGGAACGCGTGAGGGTGAGACAAGGTTCGCGCCCTCGCGCCCTTAGTCGCCGCAGGAGACGCCCCGAGCGTCGGGAGTCGCAAGCCGATTTCCGGCCACCGTAGGCGCGGGCCTGCGGACGGTGAGCGATGGGTAGCTCGCCGTCCGATAAGGACCAGGCCCGGGTCGACGGCGCGTTGTGTTCCACGCGCGCCTCAAAGAGATGTCAGCACAAACTGACGGGGTCCGTTAGGACCAATGCCTGCCAGGGTTGCGAGTTTGTCCGAAAGGGATATAGTGGCCCTAGCACACAGGCAACGGAAGAAACACGGGTGGGTTTTAGTCAGTAAAAGTCTGACACGCCCTCCCGCTCCGCCCAGAGCGGGAGAAGTTATTTGATGATTTCCCACCAAAAAATTATCCTGTGGTTCTGGACAATAGTGCCTTATTATTGTGTAGGGTGCTGAGGAGTTTGGGACGTTAGTATTTGCTCTAAGAGAGCAGGTCATATAATTAGTTTTCTCCGCGTTGAGTGTTCGAACATTACTGCGTAACCAATCTGACACCGTATTACATCCCGATTGCGCGTATCAAAAAATTACATCCCATGTATCAGCGTTAAAGAAAAGCGCCGTGTCATCTGCAAATGTAATGATCCTACCCCCGGGGAGTGTTAGCATACCCAGGTCATTAATATATATAAGGAACAGAGTGGGACCCAACACGCTTCCTTGAGAGACGTCATATGACACTGTTCGTTCGTAACTAATGCGCTGATCTATTTTAACGCACTAGGTACGCTCACTCAAGTAGTCTTCGAAAAGTTCAAGTTGAACCCCTCTTATTCCCAAATTTTCCATTTTTTGGGAAAGAATAGGCACAGAAACCGTGTCAAACGCCTTATCAAGATCTAAAAATATGCCTAACACCTTTTTCCCCTTGTCCAGTTTGGTGACAACATAGTTTGTCAAATCGTGTACAGCGTCAGACGTTTTTTTGCCAGACCGAAAGCCGTATTGTGTTTGAGATAGAAGCTTATGTTTTTCGAGGTAATCAACAAGCGGGTTGTTCATTATCCTCTCTAGAACGTTTGATAGGACAGGTAAAACAGCTATGGATTGAGCTTTTAAGGACTTTAGGGAATTTACCTGTTGAGAGAGCCAGGTTACAAATGTATGTAAGCGGAGGCACAATGGAGGCTTTATGTTTCTTAAGAAGACTACTCGATATTCTATCCCATCCCACTGCACAATCACTACGAAGGGACATTAATAATTTTTTAACCTCGACTTCGTCCGTTTGTTGCAAAATCATTGAATTCGAGTTGTTGTTATCGATTAAGTCGAAAGGTTGTGGTGTGCTTATTGTTTATTTCGCGAGTTGTTTGCCAATTTGAGGAACAAAATCGATAACAGAGTTTACCGATATTTTTGGAGTGGATGACAGTGAGTCTCTTTCTTTTTAACCCTGTTTGGCAACTTATTTATTGAAGCCCATAGTTGCTTGGGGTTTGTTCCAGCTTTGTTTTTTTTATTTTTTTGATAATCTGTTTGTATTTTCTTTAATAATTTGTTACAGAAGTACCTGGTAAAAAATATTTTTAGATCACCATTATCTGGCGTTTTTTTTATAATTGTTTATGCAAAGTACTTATAGAATTGCCGATAATTAAGATAACATAACATCACGCCTGTAATCCCCGAAGAGTTAGGCAGAGGTGTACCTACAGTACACCCACATTTCGCCAGTTTCAGTCCCATGATATTTAAGATAATGTTGTATAATTTGAAAAACAATTTTTCGCTAAACATAATATTGTACTCTATTGGTGGGTACCAACCCAAGCTGTCACCCTCAGTATATTTGCTGGAAACCCTGTATTTAACAAAGCGAGACGATACGTAAACATCACAAGGTTTTCTTTCATAGCCAAATCAAAATTTTTATTTAACCTAATTCAAATGTAACAAATTATTATGATTTACTAAAACAAACTGAGCGTGTTACTGCTGAAACATTTAATCTATTTTTTATCCAAATTGTTAGTTATTCGTTCTATAAATTATTCGGTAATGTAAATAAAACAAAATAATTAGTACGTACTAAATGGCTATTGACGTCACGACAGCTAAGTAATGTGTTAAAATATTTAGCTGATTGTATCGCTGTACACAATTAGCTTTTAGTTATAAAATACCAACTGTTATGTCTTGCTAATAGCAATTATTTTGATGTTTTATTAATGAAACGAACTAGTTTGACATACATAACTATACCTACGGAACAAAACTAGCCATAGATATGAACAACAAAGGAGGACAAAGCTGGAAAAACCTCTATTTTCCATGTAGCATAATGTAACATTTCTCTTAGCATTTGGGCATTGCCTGTCTCTTCCAGATTTTTTCTAGGCAAAAGGTGATTCTAATATCTTTGAAATCTCTTTACAAAGTTATTCAAGAATATCAAAGCCTCGTGTTTAGAGGAAATTATTTATTCATTCAATACCTACAGTAATCAAATTCCAATCCAAATCAAAGATATAACACATCTGTGTTTCAAAAGCCAGAAACATGACAAAATCGCATACCATGATACACATAAACGATGGCTCGGCAATTCGTCCCCAGTGCACCATCGCGGGTTCAAATCTAATGCCTTATTCATAGTCGCGCGCCTATCAACGCTGCTTACTGTGTGTTCCTGACCTACTACAAAAACGAATTCAGGACGAAAATGTCTTACAGAATACGGAAAAAGACCTGCCCGCAACTTTTGCAGAAAGAAGGGTAAGGTGTAATATAAGAATCTGAACCGCAAACTTAAAAGAAGAACTTCAAACAATCTGCCGAGCGTGTTCCCAACTATGTTGGGGTTAGCTTCCAGTCTAATAAGATGCAGCTGAATACCGGTATTATACATGGAGTGACTGTCTATCTGACCTCCACAACCCAGTTAGGTACTGGGTAACACGATACCCCTAGGTAAACTGGTTGTCTAACTTTTGGGCTTCTGACTACACTTAACGACTGTCAAAGATCTACGAATGACAATTTAAAGACAAACTTCTACTAGAAAATTCGAGCAAAGAAGTTCTACACAAGTTGGAAAAGTAATTTCTAATATGCTTCAAGCCTGGCTGGGGTTAGGTGAGCTGGATTGTCTTGGATATAATATTATGATCTTTCATAAGTGCAAACCAAAATGTGAACACATTTGGGTTTGCATTACAGAGGCACATTTGAAATCTTCTCTGTTGTCTGATGGGCTTGCAGGTATTAACAGTCACCCATGACCATAAAGCTGACCCACACAAATGGTGCTTGTCTTCACGGGTATGATGGTAGAACTTTTCCAGACAACCTTTTCGCTGAGAGTTCTACAACTACTGAAAATAGTAAAATAATATACACAGTTCAATGTAGATCACTTACAGGTGACTGATGAACATTTTGTATACAAGAGCAGTACCGTTCGCCCCTGTGCAAGCCCGGCAGCCCCGTGAAGTTCAGTTCTAATGCGTTATTCATACACGCCCGCGATATCAACAGTTCTTACTTCGTTTTCTTGACCCAGTACGGATTGAGGTAGGAAACAAGAAGAACACTTGAAAAGAGCTACTTGAGAATAGATTGATTAGGTTTTAAAACATGAATAAATGTTACAACGTCAAAATAGGGCACATTATGACTAGTGTTAGACGTGACCGACGTATGTTAGTTATAAGGATTGAAGGATGTCGTAAACTACTTTGATGGACTCATATTCTATGCGAATGTAATGATGAGCGTGGTTTACTACCGAGACACTTTAAACAACCTCCTTAAAATCTGTTATCACAATCACACTGAGCCCACGTCACACCACTGACGTCAACTCATTACAAAAGCCCGCCCCAGCGAATCAGGCGTACAATAATTCAAAAAACGAATCTCCGCTAAAAACGTTGCTTTTATTGCGGGCGTGTTATCATACGTGTCCCGTCCGGGCCGGCCGCGCAAAAACACGCGGAACAACACGAATCGGGCTCATGTTAATATTTGAGGTATTTTTATTTGAAATTTCCATTTACACGCGGACGGCCCCTCCCCGGCGCCCTCCCGGCGACCCTTTCCCCCCTCATACATATTCATCGGATGCACCCACCCTCCGTTACACTTTCTCCATGCACAGTCGTTTACGTAGTAGCGATATTTGTGCGATCTGTGTACTGAAACCTCAGCAACTAGCAGCGCTTCATAACCGCTTGAGTTATATGTATTAATATTTTAGATGTTCTTTGAGTTGTTAGGAGGGAAATGTTGGTAGCGTAATCTCAAGTTATTGGATATTGACGTGCAATTAATTTTGATAGACTTCTTGGTTGCATACTGTGTTGGCAAGCATGTTATAATTTAATGTTTTATCAGCTGTCGTGTGGGGATCATGCGCTATCGTCGCGTTTCTTCCCTGTCTTATCTTTCCCTGGGGTGAGATAAGTTTCAGTCGGAGTCACTCGTGCATGAACGCTAGTCTAAGATATTTTTATGAAGAAAACGCTTCGTGCTTTGTGGGATTCAAATCACATCGAGAACCAGAAGGAACAACTTTATTTTGTTAAAAATCTGATTCTGTAAATTACATGTTGTGATGAAGACCACGACGTAGGAATGTCGGTTGCTTCTAATATTAACGCTTCGAGACGAGGTCTACAAACTTAAGTTTTTAGGTTTTGAATGAAGTTATGGTGTACCTATTGACATATCCGGTTGCTTCATTTTGTTGTCAAACTCGACACCGCTTTTGGTCCGTTTTAAAAACAGTGTATTGAATCTATTCTTTGTAGAATAGAATAGAATAGAATGCATTTATTTGTCAGAATATTGTACAAAGTTCTTATGTTCATTATGTATTAAGATCATAATATTCTGCCGTTTCCGGCGTACAAATATGGTTTGTAAAAGTATGGGTCATTATTACATTAAAATGAAATTATTAATCATTAGAATTACATAATTATGCAAATAATTGAAATAAATTGAACACTAGTTGTAAAAGAGATTAATTATATAAGTCAAAATGCAATAAGGTCAAGGTCAAAAATGAGTTATAGGCAATCATGTCAAATATTTAGGTAAATTTTTCATTCATAAAATCATCAGTCGAGTAATAAGTTTTGCTTAATAGAAAGTTAAATAATTTACATTTAAATGTTCTGAGGCTGAGAGTTTTTAAGCCATCAGGTAAATTGTTATAAATAGTAATGGTCATGCAGTACCTATACATTATTAGAAAACAATTTAATTCTACGCCTAGGTACATTAAGCATATGCACTTTGCGGCTGGGTCTGGATACAACATCATTAAACAAGTCAAATTCATGTCTGTTAAGGTGTACAAAGATACAAATTTCAAAAATGTATAGTGCTGGAAGTGGCAGTATGTTAAGTTTTTTAAATAGTGGAACACAGCTGTCCAGTGGGTGAGCTCCACAAATTGAGCGTACACATTTTTTCTGAGGTCAAAACACTCGTTTAATTTCAACCGAATTACCCCATATTATAATGCCATAACGCAAAATTGATGACACATAGCCATGGTATGCACATAGTGCAGCATTAACACTAGCCACACGTGTTAGTCTATACAAAACGAATACAAATCTATCTATCTTCTTACATAGATCATCAATATGAGATTTCCAGTCACAGTTTTTGTCAATTAGGCGTAATCAACCTCTTCTATCGTCTTATTTCCATATTGTATTTTAAGCCGTGGACGCGTACTGTTATATGTCTGGAATTGTATCATTTTTGTTTTTTTTTATATTAATATGAAGATTATTGTGTTCAAGCCATGTAATCATTTTATTTAATGTCATGTTTATTTCATTTTGGTACTCAACAATGTCGTCGTTTTCATTTATAATACTGAGGGTCGTGTCGTCAGCGTATGATATGCAATTGTGGGAAGTTACAGTAGGCAAGTCATAACATATAGCAAGAATAAAGTAACAAGACTAGCAGATACTTTCCAACCCCGAATTTCCCACCGTTCAAAATCATTAGATCAATCTCAAAGAGAACCGCCCGGCTTTCCCAATACCGGCAGTTTTTACGGCAGGTAGCCAGTATTGGGTTAGTTCGAAACTCCGTGCGAGTAATAAATGTACGTTCGTGTAAAGTTCTGCTCAAAGGGAGGTAGTTTACAAAACTGTGTGTTTGTGTTGTTATATTGATGTTCTTGCAAGTCTGTGTATTGTTGATATAGGTTTTAATTGTTGTTTGATTGAGTTTACTAGTGTGATGAAATTAAATTCTACGTCAAGTGTAATGCTACAATTAAATGGAAGAAGAGATAAAGGAAGAAATAACGATTCCACACGTTCCTATGGTGTTTACATTACAACAATACTCACCGATTAGACGAAAAGGTACTAAGTACCATTGAGTTTCTTGACCTTGAAAGAGATTTAAGATACCTACTTATAAATAATTTAATGTCTTGGTTTACCACCGTGCTACGTCAGCCCGAATCAATTTTAATTCACTGTTAAAATAATTCAAAATGAGGTTTTGGGGACTATTTGATCTCTTGTCTGCTTACCTTCCTGGTGCGGCGATCTCTTGTCTGCTTACCTTCCTGGTGCGGCGATCTCTTGTCTGCTTACCTTCCTGGTGCGGCGATCTCTTGTCTGCTTACCTTCCTGGTGCGGCGATCTCTTGTCTGCTTACCTTCCTGGTGCGGCGATCTCTTGTCTGCTTACCTTCCTGGTGCGGCGATCTCTTGTCTGCTTACCTTCCTGGTGCGGCGATCTCTTGTCTGCTTACCTTCCTGGTGCGGCGATCTCTTGTCTGCTTACCTTCCTGGTGCGGCGATCTCTTGTCTGCTTACCTTCCTGGTGCGGCGATCTCTTGTCTGCTTACCTTCCTGGTGCGGCGATCTCTTGTCTGCTTACCTTCCTGGTGCGGCGATCTCTTGTCTGCTTACCTTCCTGGTGCGGCGATCTCTTGTCTGCTTACCTTCCTGGTGCGGCGATCTCTTGTCTGCTTACCTTCCTGGTGCGGCGATCTCTTGTCTGCTTACCTTCCTGGTGCGGCGATCTCTTGTCTGCTTACCTTCCTGGTGCGGCGATCTCTTGTCTGCTTACCTTCCTGGTGCGGCGATCTCTTGTCTGCTTACCTTCCTGGTGCGGCGATCTCTTGTCTGCTTACCTTCCTGGTGCGGCGATCTCTTGTCTGCTTACCTTCCTGGTGCGGCGATCTCTTGTCTGCTTACCTTCCTGGTGCGGCGATCTCTTGTCTGCTTACCTTCCTGGTGCGGCGATCTCTTGTCTGCTTACCTTCCTGGTGCGGCGATCTCTTGCTTGCTTACCTTCCTGGTGCGGCGATCTCTTGCTTGCTTACCTTCCTGGTGCGGCGATCTCTTGTCTGCTTACCTTCCTGGTGCGGCGATCTCTTGCTTGCTTACCTTCCTGGTGCGGCGATCTCTTGCTTGCTTACCTTCCTGGTGCGGCGATCTCTTGTTTGCTTACCATCCTGGTGCGGCGATCCTGTGTGACCCCACCAGTCACGTTCGAAAAAAGGTTATCTTTCAATAATTCCTGCAACTAAACCTGTTATTTACAGCTACTTGCGGCGGAAGTGCGTAACACGCGCACCGGCAGTGACGTCATGGCGGCCGAGGACACCGGAAGTGGACCGTGGCGCCGCACGCCGGAACCGGACGTCGCCTCAACGCACGATACCGCCTTGCCAGGGTAATGACCGATGATATTATTGAGCTATTATATTAAGGTACGTCGCCATTTAACAATACTTCAGCAACGTCCACCGCGTACTTCATGCTCATACAGTCTAGCTATACTATTCCCTTGGAACTAGCCATTCATCACGACTACACCAGGAATATTCAAGGATTGAGATCTAAATTTCTCACTGAGTGCACAGTCGCTGTCTGGTCTGTTTATGTTTGCATGCTCGCAATTTGTATCGCATTCGCAGCAAACTAGTAGTATGTAGGTAGCTAGACGGATCGTAGTAGGTAGCTAGACGAATTGTAGTATGTAGGTAGCTAGACGAATCGTAGTATGTAGCTAGACGAATTGTAGTATGTAGGTAGCTAGACGGATCGTAGTAGGTAGCTAGACGAATTGTAGTATGTATGTAGCTAGACGAATCGTAGTATGTAGGAAGCTAGACGAATCGTAGTATGTAGGAAGCTAGACGAATCGTATTATGTAGGGAGCTAGACGAATCGTAGTATGTAGGGACCTAGACAAACTGTAGTATGTAGGGAGCTAGACGAATCGTAGTATGTAGGGAGCTAGACGAATCGTAGTATGTAGGGAGCTAGACAAACTGTAGTATGTAGGGAGCTAGACAAATCGTAGTATGTAGGGAGCTAGACGAATTGTAGTATGTAGGGAGCTAGACGAATCATAGTATGTAGGGAGCTAGACGAATCGTAGTATGTAGGAAGCTAGACGAATCGTAGTATGTAGGGAGCTAGACGAATCGTATTATGTAGGAAGCTAGACGAATCGTAGTATGTAGGGAGCTAGACAAATCGTAGTATGTAGGGAGCTAGACGAATCGTAGTATGTAGGGAGCTAGACAAATCGTAGTATGTAGGGAGCTAGACGAATCGTAGTATGTAGGGAGCTAGACGAATCGTAGTATGTAGGGAGCTAGACGAATCGTAGTATGTAGGGAGCTAGACAAACTGTAGTATGTAGGGAGCTAGACGAATCGTAGTATGTAGGGAGCTAGACGAATCGTAGTATGTAGGGAGCTAGACGAATCGTAGTATGTAGGGAGCTAGACAAACTGTAGTATGTAGGGAGCTAGACGAATCGTAGTATGTAGGGAGCTAGACGAATCGTAGTATGTAGGGAGCTAGACAAACTGTAGTATGTAGGGAGCTAGACAAATCGTAGTATGTAGGGAGCTAGACGAATTGTAGTATGTAGGGAGCTAGACGAATCGTAGTATGTAGGAAGCTAGACGAATCGTAGTATGTAGGGAGCTAGACGAATCGTATTATGTAGGAAGCTAGACGAATCGTAGTATGTAGGGAGCTAGACAAATCGTAGTATGTAGGGAGCTAGACGAATCGTAGTATGTAGGGAGCTAGACAAATCGTAGTATGTAGGGAGCTAGACGAATCGTAGTATGTAGGGAGCTAGACGAATCGTAGTATGTAGGGAGCTAGACAAACTGTAGTATGTAGGGAGCTAGACGAATCGTAGTATGTAGGGAGCTAGACGAATCGTAGTATGTAGGGAGCTAGACAAACTGTAGTATGTAGGGAGCTAGACAAATCGTAGTATGTAGGGAGCTAGACGAATTGTAGTATGTAGGGAGCTAGACGAATCATAGTATGTAGGGAGCTAGACGAATCGTAGTATGTAGGAAGCTAGACGAATCGTAGTATGTAGGGAGCTAGACGAATCGTATTATGTAGGAAGCTAGACGAATCGTAGTATGTAGGGAGCTAGACAAATCGTAGTATGTAGGGAGCTAGACGAATCGTAGTATGTAGGGAGCTAGACAAATCGTAGTATGTAGGGAGCTAGACGAATCGTAGTATGTAGGGAGCTAGACGAATCGTAGTATGTAGGGAGCTAGACGAATCGTAGTATGTAGGGAGCTAGACAAACTGTAGTATGTAGGGAGCTAGACGAATCGTAGTATGTAGGGAGCTAGACGAATTGTAGTATGTAGGGAGCTAGACGAATCATAGTATGTAGGGAGCTAGACGAATCGTAGTATGTAGGAAGCTAGACGAATCGTAGTATGTAGGGAGCTAGACGAATCGTAGTATGTAGGGAGCTAGACAAACTGTAGTATGTAGGGAGCTAGACGAATCGTAGTATGTAGGGAGCTAGACGAATTGTAGTATGTAGGGAGCTAGACGAATCTTAGTATGTAGGGAGCTAGACGAATCGCGGCATTAATTCAATCCATGTCGTGAATTTTCCATCTCTAGCACTGATTTCTACAGTTAGGACAATGGTAGCCTACTTTCGACTTCTGTTTTCTTCTCTACAAACTAGGTAGGTATATCATCATGTAAGTTTTCGTTACCGCTCATTCTGCCTCGAACCTACAATCTAAACTTAGATAGTCAAAACATTAATTCTCATTTGATCACAACTGCAGAAGGTCGTAACCATGTCGAAAAAGATACATGTTATGTACACTTACGGCTACATGACCAGCATGTTGTTACAGCAATCACCTAAACTAGCTCCTAAATATAAATAAAGAACCCCTTATGTATTACTGCCGACAAAACAGCAATATATTGAAACATATCGAGCACTAACTCGATCACGTCGCAGCTATAAGATAGCTTAATGCCTGAGTCAACAAGCGTAAGCATCGCGCATCCAACATATAATTCATAGACAGAAAAAAGCAAAAATAAAGAAAATAAAGCGCTGCAAACTTGTCATAAATATCCACCTCCAAAATCCCCTTTGTCGAGGATGTAATAAAACCACCGATATCTCGACAAGACAAGGAAAATCCCCCGGACCTCGCACAATGGTACAAAATGAAAGCAAAACTTAGTGTAATTAATTTCTAGTACCTACTCAACGCTTTTGTAATAAATCGTTTCATCCACGAATAAATTTTATCCGGAGACGCGTCTGTTCGGCTGAACTTCAGCAGTGCTTCTATCTCGTTCGCACTCGCCGGAAATTTGCATAATATCACGTCACTTGTCCCTTTCGGAAATTTACAAATGATTTCCCAGTTTCCCGCTTTTCGTTAATCACGTGTCTCGAAAGCTGCGTGATTTTCCAATGTAAATTAAGCTTTATGATTGTATGTGTAAAGATGAGTTTGGTGTATTGAGTAATGTCGTCCTGCCAGGGGTGTTCAACCGTTAGGTAAAGTTTGTCGAAATTATTTCACTCAGATATCGGGTGCGAGGCAGTACGCGCGAATAGCCGACGACTCGTCGACTCAGGACAGAGATAAGAGGTAATAATTCTTAATCTCAGTGTAGAGGGAAGTTTCGGTCGCGGTCGGAAGCGAGACATTGTTTTAGAACAACGATAATTTTCATAGTCTAGTCGTCGAGTTGAAAGAAGTTAGGAATCGCGGACATAAATAATATTAAGAGAGGAACTGTTAGTATAAGTTGTTACTGAAACAAGTCGATGTACCTATACGTTATTATTGTTTGTTATTAAGAAACTATTGTAGAAGTTTTCATATTTATTACAGGGAACCACGATGTTTTTAACCATAACTCACTGATGGTTATGTAAGTAATCTCGCCAAATTCTGAGGATTTTTAAATTTGACTGTTCACAATAACGCCCTTGACAATTTTGTTGTCTTCCAAATCTTTATGAAATGATCTGTTACGCAGATCATTTTCAGTGGAGTTCAAGATACAAACAATTCACATACCTATATGTATTTCTGCCTCTTTTACAACCATAATATTGCTGACTAAGATATATTGGGTTCAAATAACTGGAATAGCTCATGTAGGCTACTACAATAAAGGTCCAGGTTGCAATCGAACGCTCACATTTGTACTGAGAGCTTTTCCCTGCCTACCGATCGTCCAAGACTTTAACCGTTTCAAAAACTCAAAATCGTTTCTAAAAGTCATTTATTCAAACTAGGCTGAGAATCAGCACTTTTCGAACATCAAAATTACATAAGACAGTCCCCCCAAAATGCCCGCCATTTTTTACCACTTCCTAGTGCTTGAGCTGGGAAGAAGAACTGGCGCAACACACTGTCCAGCAGCACAGGTGTCTGCTCAGTTAGAAAAACTTGATTCTATACAATATTATACAAAACAATTTACCGACATTAAAAAAAAAAATTGCTATATATATCAACTAGCACACGCCACTATACCAACAAAAACATCGTAAACTCAAGCAGAAATAAAAACTAAAAAACCGGGCAAGTGCGATTTGGACTCGCGCACGAAGGGTTCCGTATCTATAAAAACCGGCCAAGTGCGAGTCAGACTCGCGCACGAAGGGTTCCGTACCATCTATAAAAATGGCAAAAAAATCACGTTTGTTGTATGGGAGCCCCCCTTAAATATTTGTTTTATTTTAATTTAATTATTTATTTTTAAAGTAAATATATAACTAAATATTCTGTGAATATTTCAAGCGTTTACCTGTTGCCGTTATCAATATCGAGCAAAAAACGAGCAAAAAAATCATATTTGTTGTATGGGAGCCCCCTTAAATATTTATTTTTTTGTATTTGTTGTTATATCGGCAACAGAAATACATCATCTGTGAAAGTTTCAACTGTCTAACTATCACGGTTCATGAGATACAGCCTGGTGACAGAAGGACAGACAGACAGACAGACAGACGGCGGAGCCTTAGTAATAGGGTTCCCGTTTTACCCTTTGGGTACGGAACCCTAAAAACGTATACAGAACTTGTGAACGATACTGTGCCCTCAAACATAACTCCTGCGACAGCGCGAACTTAGGGTAAGTGCAAATAAATGGGCGTCCTTCGAGAGCCACCTCTCTGCTGGGTACACATCGGATTGCGCGTGAGTGTTTGCTCTAGCGCTTGTGTTTAACGACGGATAGATTACCTGGCTGTTTTGAATATCACTTTAAAAGGTAGTTTATTGTTTACCTTTTACGGAATTAGGTCTTTTATTGGATTTTAATTTGACTTATTAGTCCTTTTATTATATGTCTATTTCAGTTTGAAAACATGAGCTATGTTAAATAACAACATTCATACATACATACAGAGGTACATGTGAATCTACGGAAACTTCGCTAGCGGTTGCTTCATTGGTGATTGTGCATGATATCGATTACGCAAAATTTGTTTTTTCTCAACTAAACTTTTGCGGTAATATGAATAAAAGAATACAATTACTCGGAACAGTATTCGTTACAGTTTTTCCGAGCGCCAAAAATACTATTTACGCTGAAAACTAAGGCCTATATTCCCAAAACCAGCAACATATTTCAAACAACTGTTACTTTTCGTCTAATAAAAACAACACGGTTCACACAAACAAACTAAACGCCGCTAACGGTGGCAAAACATGACTGTTTACTGAAGAAACATCACAATTTCCACGTCTACCACACTAGCTGGTGCAAGCAGTATACCTATTTAACTTTACAAATATTATGACTGAGAGTAAGAATAACGATGAAAGGTAATTACAGAGCGACAAAAATTTATCTCATTTTCGTGGTCTCTTAGAGACAAACTTGAAATCATCCGGAACGATTATAATACATGGCCATTACGGATGATTGTGCCTTACGAGGAAAGCAACCTTTCAACATGACGTTTAGGGTGCTCGCCCACGAGCGATTTTCTCGGCGATTTTTTCAGACATTCTGACAAAAATCGCCAAAAAAATCGCTCGTGGGCGGGCGGGCACCCTTAACCAAGAGAAAGGAAGAAGTAGCTAGATCTATTACTTGGTGTTAAGCGATACCAGAAGTAAAAACAAACTGACGCAACTTTTCCTTGAGTTATTATAAGCGCGAAAACTATTTAACATAAAAATCACATCAAAATCATATAATTTTTGTTTCCGTGTTCATCATTTACCCTATCTCCTAAACTTAAGTTAGAAACAATTGGCGACGGGTACAACCCGCAACGCACCGCGCCACACGCAACATACGCAATCCTCCACAACGCCATGCCGACGTCTTAATTACTGTATTTATGGCTACATGGCAGTGGGAATAATTAATGGCGGAACAGGGATTACACGGAAGAAAGGTACAGTTGAAAGGTACTCGTATCTTATAGTTTGACTGCGAGTGATATGATTGGACACCGATCTCAACAAACTTTGTAAAACACCTGAAAGATGTCGGGTCAACCTGAATGTAAAACGTTTTCTTTAGTAGTTAAAGTTCAGTAAGCATGAAATTTTTCTAGGCCCTTTTCAACCCATTATTCCAGCAGTGGAGGAAAGGTCTAAAAAGTTTTCAAAGGCTTAAATAAAGTTTTATTCCAGATCATAATGTTAAAGAGATATTTATGATAATGTTGTAATGGTACCGTCTAAATGTCTTGATCTAGGTATGTAGGTCTCTGTGACGTAAGTACTACAACCCTACCTCATACTCTCAGTCAAAACATAACTTAGAACCCCTAAGTTATGGTTGTGGCTGAAAGTATGAGGTTGTTTGAAAGGACTAACCTAAGTTAGGACACAATTCCAAACAGCCTCTGCTAACCACATACGTAATAAACATAGCATTAAACCTATCTTAACAACAGTCTCAAAGTCAGACCCCTTCGAGTCGCCATTAACTGTCATAGTGTGAACATTGAATACCTGTACAAGTATAGTATACGTAGGTACATTGGAATCTCCTGTCGAGAACGCTGATCAGATAGAGATGGATAAGTAAGCGAGAGGACGCTCCTCTGGGACCGTCTACACAACCGGGAGAATAATGAAAGGTGTGGAGTCTTCAATTATAGATTTATTGGTAGTTTTTTACTTTGTCACTCCATGTAAAATATTGGTATTCAGCTGTATGCGGTTAGACTGGAAGCCGATCCTGCTGCTACTAACAAATTCCTGATAGAAAAACCCAATAAACACTTTGCCCGACCTGGGAATCGAACCCAGGAACTCATGCTCAGCAGTAGCGCTTGTGACCATTAGACCAACGAAACAAACCTCTAATAATTCCCATTTTGCGCTCCTTAAAATATTATCTGATCTAATATAATGATTGCGCCTCTTTTAACTGCTTAATTAACTTGTGCGTCCGGCATAATAACTAGCAATCTGCAATTTAAAGGAATTTTTTAAACTCAAACTCTGTTTTGGTCCACTGGAAATATGAAATGTTCTTTATTATTTCACCATAAAAAACCTATTTTGATCAATGAAAAAATCAACAATGAGCTACTAGTTAAAAAAAACTTTTTTTTTTACATAACAATAGGGCAGTTTTTGAAGGCGCGGATCTAAATAATTTTGTAAACCATACATAACCGTGGACCATTTGGCAATTATTAGCTGATCTATTTAAGAAGGCAAATTAGATATACACAGGTAAAAACAGTTTTAAAAAAAGAACAGAGTTTATTAGAAATTAACAGCACTGAGTGAAAAAAACAATCACAATGGGAATTTTCCGTTGACCAACTTTAAAAAAAATATATTAAAAGAAGCGCAATCATTAAAAAAGGCCCTCATCGTTTGAAGTTCAAAAATTTGTTATACGCGCGGTTACCCATTTTAATTAAGGCTTTTGGATACTCTTTAAGGGTCTTGGTACAAAGGTCTACCAGGAGTATCATACGACACGAACATTCAATGAATGTCCATAATATTTTGGAGAGGCAATGAAAGTCATATTTTGCGGATTCAAACGGTCTATCTTGTAACGAAAGAATGGTCATTTTATTCAGTCCACGAAAGATAATGTTAATAAGAACAATAACATTTTGACTTGCCTATAACTTTACCACATTTACTTTTAAGTCAGCATATTAGGTAAATCCTCTGAGTGATACTAATTATTACTTCCCTTGCCCTTACACCCGATTTCTGGAATGAAAATCAACACAAAAATTACCTACACAAAATCAAAAAACAACACAAAAATGATCTAGACAAAATCAAAAAATCAACACAAAAATTATCTAGACAAAATCAAAAAATCAACACAAAAATTATCTAGACAAAATCAAAAAATCAACACAAACATTATCTAGACAAAATCAAACCGGTTGCTATTTTAATTGTATAATTTATTATTTTTATGACATTTACTTTAAATTACACTAATCTGTCATTGCTTAATTTTTCATTATTTTTACCTACTGTGGTACAGTCATTTTATTCTAGGTGCATCGTCTTCACTATAGGTCTTCACATATAATTATATAATTAATGTACCTACACAAAATATTGTAAAACATTTTAAAAGAGTAACGGTGGAGTTTCTTGCCCATTGTTCTCCATACGAAACTACCTTTTGGAAGGGGAGACTTTCTTTTTTTTTGTAAATTTTGACGTTCTAAAGTGCCTTTTATGTGCGTGCCTATTTGAAATAAATAATTTGAGTTTGACTTTATCCACCAAATTGTCAAACGCATGTCAACTGCTGTGATTGGTTGACTGAATTATCACCAGCCAATTAGATCACCTTGACATGAGTAAAATTTGGACATGTCGTTTATTTTTGTTCCAGAACCAGTGTATGAGCATAATTCACTAACTGTAAGTCATTTGAAAGTTTTTATTATTATTATTATATACTTTATTTCTGACTACACATACATGTACACACAATCCATAATAGTATTAGTAACAATGACTTAAAAACTATGTTAGTAAACTTTTACAAACGGAAACAACTAATAGCAACGTGGCCCAACACGCGTTGGCACGTGCTTCCGTACCCAGTGCCTTATGAAGGGACCGTCAATTTTGTCTAATAATGTTTTTAGGATGTTGTTGGAGCTTCCGCGCAACCACACCAACTTTTTCTAGCTACAACACAGCTCCACCCCACCCCAAATCCAAAAGACAACATCAAAGCCTTGCTACTAAATTAGACGTTTTGCAGATACTAAAAGATATTTAGCCGTCCCTTGCCCCACTCCCGCGCGCCCCGCCGCCTGCACCCCCGCGCGCCCCTCTGACAGTAAACTATTTAAAAGGGTTGTTTACACCCTGAGATATCACTGAGCCTTATATACTTACGTCTGAAGTACGAACCAAGGTTGATTCACTACATAAGTTCTGTACATTCGAAGATAGTGGGACGACTTGAACAGATATTTTGAGGCTGGAAAAGGTTCGGTTGGAAAAACATTGATGAATGATAATGAGGTGTGTAGGTTGGTGTAGGCTTGAAAGGCCTAGAAATACATAGTTTAGCTGTTTCATATTTAATTCAATTTGATTGAATTATTGTTTCTTATAGGGGTGAGGCCTTCGAACAAGCGTAAAGCGTGTAGGCTACAAGTTAATTTCATTGACTCGGTAATCAATTATCTACCGCACGTTTTCCGAAACTAGTTTTTCATTTACTACTTATCTAGAACGGTTTAATGAATTGACTGTATTGACGCTCGAAAGAACTGGGAAACGAGTTCTCGAATATTATTTATAAGGATTTTTTACTGTACCGATGATAACATCTTCGCTTGGCACATTAACATCTCGGCTATCCCCGATCTATGTACAAACAGAACACAGTAACACTCCCGCCCCAACCTTTGAGTTCGACACACAACATACATAATGTATGTCGCAAAAAAATCGTTACAAAATTAAAAATACATCCGAGATCGACGAGCGAACATCAAACGTCGATCCCTAAAATATTCCATTTGAAAAGTGACACCAACATCGCCTTTGATCTGTCTAGGCGGACGAAATTGCAACCAATCACAGGCCGTTCACATTCTGATTGCTTGAGGGACTCTTAATTACCCGATGACCTTTCGTCCTGCCTCGCAAAGGCGTGTCGCAAGCCCTTAACACTTGGATGAGTGCCAATTTGCTTTGGGACGGCTACGTAGAAATAGGGTGCAAAGACGTTGGGACCAATGTTTTGGACTATTTGCGAGGTTGGCACTGTTAATTGGACTGTGTTTAGTTATTTATGCTGATTAAGGTGTACATACCTATATTTGGTTGCCTTTCATATTTTGGCACACGGTCTGCTGAAATACAGTCAATAAGACATTCGAAGTTAAGGTGTGATAAACAGAATCGAAATACCCGGTGGAGCTTGTTTGAGCAATCTTAACTGTATTAGATATTGAGTTTAGGATCATCTCACTGTCCTTACAAACGTTACGATTATTCGCACATTGTAGCTTGGTGTTATGTGGTGGGTAATAGAAGACAACTCTTATTAAATAATTGAACACAAAACAAATCCATCACGCAATATTGCATTCTAAACATTCATTAAGAACTCCCACCAGTAAGGACACCCACTCTAAAGAGTCCACGTTGTATATAAATACCTGTTTCCAATCACACAAGTTGATTGCTCTGGGAGGTCCCCTGGTTGCCGTTGACCTTAGTAAACGGTGCCCTACAGGCCACCAGGGGTTCTTCAAATAGACATGCCACCGATACATTATGCTGGTATAAATACTCCGAAGAGATGCGGTATTACGGTGGATGAAGGAGGAAGTGTGACGAAATGTTTGTGGAGGATTTGACCTTTGGTTTGTGTTTGAGGAAGGATAAATGGAACGTGTCGGTTTATACAACTGTGAGTGTCTCTTTGATTAATAAAAAGGAAGTCCTAAAGTTAAGTTACTAATTAAAGACTACGTGTTAACTTACGATTTAAATCTTTTATCAACACACAGAGAGTTGCCAAGGAGATTTGCAGTAAGTAAACATTGTCATTTTCCAAAAGAGTGACATCGAGATAATTTAGTTACTCTTGATGACTCTTTTTAACAAAATGTGCTATCTAGAATATCTATATTCCATTCCATGATCATAATGGCAAGCCTTCAAAGTCTCATTTCTCGCCTTTCTGTTGTAGGTGGATGAAAGTACGCCTGAGAAAGATCTATCTTCCGTACATTGTTGAGTGACCTTTAAATTCTGTGTTACAATATTAAACTCTAATGTTTGTCTAGTCATCATTGGCCAGTATCTCCGAGTATAAGTGCAGTGGCTATTGGCACTCGCAGTCCGTTCGGTATCGACTCCGGCGCAGTCACATCAGCCGCAGTCCAACGACAGGATGTGTTAGTTATGTTCCTCTGATACCATTAAGCTGACTGGCTCGCGTGATCCCGTGCCGGTATACAGGATGGTGTAGAACTTTTCAACTTATTCCATTTCAATAGAAGGCATAATTATAGGGACTCCTAATTGAAGATGTGTCATCTGTAACCTTTCTATAACAGTAAGTGAACCCTTTAAAAATGTCGAATCTCGCTCACAGGCGTTGTTACAGTTTTTATTCTATAATTATTTATTTAACCGTTTATGTAACACCATATGAACAGACAAGAAAAAAATAACAGGAAAATACGTACAAGATGATGCTTATTTCTATAGAAATCTCTTCCAGCATCGCAGGTATGCTGGACGAGATTTCTATAGAAATAGGAATAGGAATAGTAGACTGTTATACAAGGGTTTAAAGGAATTGGTGACTTTCACCCGTGTTAAACACTCTACTTTTCATTTCGAATATAAGGAAAGTAAAACAATATAGTTTTTCTTAAATATTTTATTTTCTTGTTTGCTCGCCACTTCATAAAATCATTATATTCAAATATATCCTTTGAAATTTCTGGCAAAAAAAATTGGATTACTGTATTCGCCTCGTCTTAACCGAATATGGGGTCAACATTTCAGAATCGCTTGAACTCATTTTTAATCAAATATTATTATAATATATTAATATTAGTCAAAACTCAGATTTTGAATTTCGGTAAAGCTTACAGAGTTAGTATTCCGTCAAATTATAATAGTATTTTTTAAATATGGAACACACCGCTTAACCACCGCGGGCCGTCTCGCACAGTAGGTTTTTTTTTTTATACACACTGGCTGTAACACTCACAAGACTGCAGACTACCTAACCAAATTTAGTTCTATATTTAAATTCATCCCCGCCCTAGGGAAGCAATTACTATGAATCCTTCCCGCCCAAGGGTGGGAAGCAGCGTTTTCCACCTGCTACTCAGATCAAACAAACACTACTTTTCGACTATTAGAAATGAAAAAGTAATTGCATGACATGCAATTTCAAACAGGTGCAATTCATGATAAAATATCCGTGACTGATCACCCCTTGGGACTGTAAATATCACTTCGTTTGGACGAAGATATTGTTAGTTTAGCTTGGTGTGGACTTTTAATAAATGGATCAAATGAATAAATCTACAATTGGACATAAGTGCTGCCTCACAAAAAAACATTTATTACCCTAAAATTAGCTAGCTTAATTCCATGGAAACAAATCACAAGGACCAACTTTAATCCCACCCAAACGCACCACCCTGTACAAAGTCCGAGACGCAGCGACAGACAGCTGATGTCTAAGATCAATCCTCGGCTCCGGGCCCGGCGAGACGGGTCCACGCTCACTCCTACATATACCACGATACACTCCCTTTTCTTTATTTGCACAGGACTCAATAAATTCCTAACTCGCCACCGATTGTTCGATGCACTGAAAAAAGGGCCAACCAACAAGCCAGTAGCAGTCTCGTGGCACAAACTAGTTTTTTTTTCTTCTCATTCTAAATTAGATTGAAGTTTTTCGTGACAAGGCAGGCTGAATATAGATTGCAACTAATAGCAATTTCTTGGATTCATATTGGCGTTTTTCGATATCGGATCCGGTGATCCAGTGGAATGATGGTTCATGTTGATTTATTACACGTTGTTCGACTAATAAATCTTGGAGTTTGTTGTTCAGTCTGTCTGGATTATGGGGTGCTGATATTGCTTTAAAAATTGTAGCTAGAAATAGTTTTGAATTATTTGATAAATTACGTGCTTGTCAACGTGATAGAATAAGTTCAGCGTAATATTATGTAATTTTGAAGTCTGCTACCATAACGGAAACTTGTAACATTAAGATAAAGTAAGCAGGTAGGGCGGGTAGGGGTGTAGGTTAAGTTAATTTCCTCATTCAAATATCAATTAAAAGAGCACTACCTTTCCTCTCAACTGTGAATATTTTTATATATATGTTTGTATATATATGCTTTATGTATTTGTTTAGGTATATGTAAGTTTTTTGCACGTGTGTACGTGTACGTATTCGTGTGTAAATTTTATATGTATATGGTATAGTATAGGTATATTTATCATTTTAGTTTAAGACTTCGCATATTCATATTTTTCTCTTCTTGTTCTCACACACTATTGTCTACATTTCTTTTTCATTTCTCCTTTCGCAGGTCTGCTGGAAGAAATTTCTTAAGAAATAAGCAGTACCTTTGTACTAGTATTATAATTATGTCGTATCTCTCTGTATTTTACTGTGTGTACATAAATAATAAAATAAATAAATAAATAAAATATTTTTTTAAATAACGGTCCCAACAGCCTCACATATCTTTTTAAATAGCAGTTAATTTCCAATCAACCATTAAAGTCATTTCATTATCAAAACATTTCACAACAAAAGCCTTTTATAAAATAAAGTCATCCGCATCCGTACAATACTAAATCTCCGGCTAACATTTCCAAAACTCATTAACGAAATAATATAATTAATTGGAATTCTTTAGATTACGCCAACATCTCACACTAAAAGCAACTCGGTGTAGTTGCGCGGGCGCAGGCGGGGCGCGGGGCGGGGGGGCGCCACTGCGCTGTGATTAACGCGCCGGCGCGCGCGCATGTTTCAGTTAATTAGCCCACAGACATGCGGTGTTCACACCCCCCCTCCCTAAAAAGGAGATCTCAGTTAGCCTTAAGTAGACGACAGTGTTCCGACCGTTCGTTTTGTTGGTACCATGTTGGTATTTTATGTAGCTCACACCGCGCAGTATTGTTTACAAGCGCGCTAAATGTGTAATTAAACTTTATTTGGTGCTACTCCTTGTTTATGTGTTGGATAAAAGAAATAGGGCCTGAGAACATAGGAATCGCAAAGGTTGTGTCATTTCTTCGCTGCAAGTTGGACATCACAGACGGCCAGAAGGACCGGAAAAAGGACCAGAAAATGATAAACTGATGAGATCCATAAGGTGACGAGTGCGTAAATACCAACCAGTCTTAGTTATATCGTCTATCAAAAGACTCGATACAAAAGTCCACAAACGCAGGAAACGAAACATCTGGCAGCTTAATCTCCAATGCATAATGGTATCAAGCAAATCATCAAATCGTTCCCAAGGCTGCACAAGAACACAAACGAAAATGACAAATTATCTCACATCCGCCGTTTCAATCATATCGACTCAAATTGGAACGCAGAAATAATTACATACACATACAAGATCATATCACATGGCTCACGTTACATAACACACATAGAATAAAACCTGCTGCAGAGCAAAAACTTGACGTGGCATTGAGGAAAAATAAAAAAAACGAGACACAAATACACAATACTGAGGAGTCTTGGGTAGTATTACTCCATTCCGTTCGAAGCTTCTGTACGGCTCGGAGCATGCGAACAAAAACTATAAGAACGTTGCAATGCGGCCAACGGTAGCGAAATAATAAGATCGCACAACAAAATAAAGAAATGCCCTCGAAACAAAAGGAAGGCTAGTGAAATAAGGCGAAGAGGTTTACGGAGTGACGCGGTGTGGGCCCGCGCTCATTGTCTTCCAAATACATCGCCCGACTGCTAGTGGATGTGGCACTAAGCAGAAAACTCATGAATTTTGTTTCTACAAGCTACCTTCCTTCAGTGTTGGACTAAAATGTGATTAAGAAATGGTTAATTCATTTTTATCAGTTAGTTCACTCAGTAGATAGTTTTCCTAACATTTTCATGTAAATATACATTGGTTTCGATCAAGGACCGTACAACCCCGGTTAAGAGTTAAGCCTTTCGAAGGGGTAACCCATTCAATCCTTTACCATGATCCATGACCTTTATCATGATGTAACCCATTGAATAGGTTTTATACTAGAAACCCAGTGAAAGGGTTACATGATAACCCATTGAATGGGTTTTATACTTGAAACACAGTGAAAGGGTTTCATGATAACTAGAGATCGGATATTCGGATGCATATTCACCTAAAGTTTGAGAGTTGACTAATATGGAGTGCGCTTCGGTACGGGAAAAAGTGTCGATTTCCAGGACTGACAAGTTTTTAAGAACTACTCTTTTATACTGTGTATCCCCGAATAAATATATTTCATTTTAGATTAAAAGGTTTTGAAGAAATATTAATAGTGTTTTTTTAAACATGTATTTTCCACAAAATTCTTGCCAAGTTCTAAATAGATAAGAAATATTTGTTATACTTAGGAATATAAAATTGTATACCTACACACTGTTATTAATGAAACCCCGCGATCCCGGTTAAAAATATATTTTAAGAAGCCGTTTCCATACTTTGTATCCTTTGCCGAGAAAAAAACGTACTTTAGGTAAATATGCATCCGAATATCCGATCTCTAATGATAACCCATTCAATGGGTTCTATACCTATTTGAAACCCATGTAAAAATCATGATATTATGTTATTTCGATATCCGCCCAGCACGCGTAGCTTGACCAATTCTTCTCTATTCTACCCAGGGACCATTTTGGTTACCATTTTAGAAAAACCCTTGGTTTTTTAAAGCCGTTAATCAAAAACCCATACTGTATGGGTAATTTTGAATGGCTTAAATTAAGCCGTTCAAAAGGGTTACGCACACCGTATGGCTTTTTATCGAAAACCCTTTCAACGGGTAACCAAAATTTAATTTAAGCCGTTCAAAAGGGTTACCTTTAGCGTATGGGTTTTTGATTAACCGCTTAGAAAAACCCTTTCAATGGGTAACCGAACATTCTCATCACCTCCAGTGCATAACATATGCACCTTCTGTGTTTCTGAAAGTTGTCCAAACAATAATCGTCGTCGATCAACTTTTAGTCATCCGACGGAAATCTCAATTTGGGTGCAATGCAACGTGTGACCGAAAAAATCGTTGCGTGTCCTTATTGTCCCTTTAAAGGAGAAAGACCAGATAATGTGAGGAACCCAACAGGTCTGAATCTCAATGAGGTCCCTAAAACCGGCAAGGTTGCTGTATATTCGTTTTTTTTTATTGATTGATTTATTTATTTAATAAAGCGACAACATTGTTACAGACATATTACATGTACAACATACAAAGGTAGTATAGAAGTACTCGTAGTGCATTATTTTAAAACGTACAGTAGCCGTGAGATTCCATAACACTTCCCCATAAATGATTGATTTATCGTCCATAAAGCCAAATCAATATTTTAATAATGTCTGTGGATGTTTTGTTAATGGGTCTAATAAGTGGATTAATGTCGGATTTAGGATTGAAAGTAAAACTTGATTTATAACCGCTGATTATCATCTATGGATGTGGAGAAGCTCTCACTTCCCTTGGTCAACATCAAGTAAAACTGGATTACATAATGTCTAATAATATTGCCTAAGGACCAACAAAATAAGACCAGCTGGACAAAACGACCAGCAGATAAAGAATCTTCTTCTAATTTTAGAAAACGTGAAAAAATATAGTAACAAAACAATTCAATCCAAATAGGAAAATTGCAATTGTTAAAAGTAAATCACGATAGTTAAAGTTTCATAAATATGAAGTTTCTGTAAAAAATATTGCCTGATCCAACTTACTTCTTACCTCTTCGTAACCTGGAGGATACTGGTTAAAAAAACCCTTCGCAATCGGACTGGTTGAGGTACATCATTGTTGGCCGCGATACCTGTCTGCGACTGCCTTGTAACAACACGACACTTTACTACCACGCTAATATAGCCTTTAATCTTATAGCTTTAGTCATTAGTTTTGTGTGAAGCAAACAGTCGTGATTGTGGCTAGGCACAAAAATTGGTTCGTTATTTCTCGTTGATTGATCGGGTTGTAGATTAATTAGAATAGTATTAGTAATAATTTATTTTAGCTTAGTAAAGATTCGTTATTATTTTAATGTCACATATAAATCACACTAGTTTTAATACACCACTAACATCACATTTCATACAGTGGTCTTTATTGATGCTTTTAATAATATCATAATTTAACTCACTCAGAAATGGATATATTGTGCCAATAACCCCAAAGCATTTGCAAAACAAATAATGAGAAACAAGATCAGAATTAATTTAATTTGAGCTGGGATTGGTAAAGTTTTAGTAAAGAATTACACCGGATACCATGAATCATGTTAAATCAAAAAAGCATTTAGAAATTCTTTCAAGTCCAAAAATCCTACCCGATATCAAATTACTGTCAGCTGTTATACAACATCCAAAAATCTCATTATTTCAGGAACCAAAACACGCTATCTCTGGCGCGTACATCACATCCCGTAAACGCAAACGTAACGTAAACGTGAACGTCACAGGTACGTGACGTCAGCGCCGCCGCGCCGCTAGCGACACGGAGTTAGTTCGGAATCCGGCCCCGGTTTTACATTACAATTGTCGCTCCAACCTGCGCTGCAATATGATAAATCAGTCGATGTGCGTACTTGTACGGAGACAAGTAGTTTTGTTCTAAGAGCATAGCGAATTGGCTTTTGTAAAAGTGCTCAGATGATACTGGGGATTTGACAGAATGGTGGCCAAGTTAAGGCCAAATAAATTAAGGACGTTCCAAAGCGCGTTGGGCTGATGATATCTTCAAAGTCCCCGAAAACACATGTACGGGATACACATTGAATCATGGAGTATGGTAAAAAGGAAAGAAGGCCTATTATACCCAGTCGTGTTTGATTCCAGGCTAAATGATTATGATTGTGATGAGGCAGTCAACACAGGCAACACTATAAAGAAACCAACTTACAATTCCATTTTCAGAATTTCCGAACGAAATCCACAAAACACTGTCGTCGTCGTCTGTACCAGGTAGAGATTTACACAGGCGGCAGGTACAGAGCTCATATCTGTATGAATCCAGTAAGTTTAACACACACCCTGTAGCCGCTGTCTGCTAGTGCTATATGCAGGATGCTCCCGTTTCTATATCTTCAACTAAAATTAAGTTTTGGTAATGTTCAAGAGAAATATAGAGGACGAATATTTGTAGTCCTATAAATATTGGACTACTCTATCTACATGAAAGTGTCGTAAAGTTAACTGTAGGATTATATTATGTCACACATGACTCATAGGCAGTCGTCATGGAAGGAAACCCAATGCCCAGGAATGGGATGAACATAGAACCATGCGTGATTTGGTCATTTATTGGTCATTGTGGACCCGCTGAATATAACACGTAATTTTTTGACATTACTGGTATTTACATTGTTGCGATGATGATGAAGATGGATTGATTACAAAGGCTTCAAACAACAACTACTTTTAGCGTGGAGGAGACAATCTGAACAGTTACCTACCCAGAATTGATTAGCAGTATAGTGGACTGAAGTATTGATCCCACACACAGACATAGATACTAAGTGTAGAAGCCATAGGCATCAGTCATAAGAAATCAAGTTTTAAAACAAACGCTCAGTCTCGCTAATCTATTTATTTTATTGTGTGGCAACAAAACCGCGTGCTACAACAGCGCGGCGCAAGCGCAGCCTTCGAGGAAGGCGCCTAATGAAGATCTTAATTGGGTGGCGCGCGTGTGTCCCGGCCTTATCGCCACGCTCCATACTTCGGTATTTATATGATTGGAGAAATAGCCTGTCATTTGTTCATAATGTTAACTATTGTGCTTCAAAAACCTATGGATTTAATTATTGGTCCTTAGAATCGAGCTTGACTTTGATGATGGAGAGGGTCTGTATATAGTTTTTACTAAATCCAACTACTCAAATATTGCAGTTATACTATTTAGATTATTTTTACCAAAAGGAACGCTGTGACTCTTCATAATCATGTCAGCGCTGCACACGATGACAATTACCATAAGATTTAAGATAGAACCTCTGAATCAAAACTTCGTACCGGTGAAAAAAAACAAAAAAAAATATAACAAACAAAAACGTCAAAAAAGCTCACGCGATACCACCATTACAAAATAACTCGGTCGTGTAGCCAGTGATTCGATTTAACTGAACGCAAATGTGAGATGCGACCGACATAAAATCAATCGGCGGGCACGCGAAGCTTAACACCGAAATAATGTAAATTATTGCTCGTAAAAGTGTCATTTTCGACGTACACGTGACGTCACCGGCACGACGTAACGCCGCACGTACCGACAACACACACACCGAAACAAGCTCTAAACACATTCATGTAAAACATAAACTCCCGTAAATAGCAAACGACCTGTCAGGCTAAAAGTATTTGAAAATTGTTTATGCTCAAACTGCTTTGTTATCTTTGTCATCAGTTAGTGAACATTTGCATGTCTGCCGTATTCCTCCGCCAGGAGCCCAGGACTATGCACTACCACTGTTTACAATATCAACAACGGTACGCGTAAACAACAAATAAAAGACCGACGGATCTATGAAGGACGTCGGGACGCATCCAATCCGAAATTTTTATTTAAAATAGGACAAAAGCTGTCAGGGCAGTAAACCTCAAACATCGAGGTATCGGTGTGTTGCTGGTGGCGTGTTGTTATAGGCTTTCGCACACATAACCGATGAGACGTTCATTTACATACGGCGGGGGTGGGGGCGCGGGACGGCCGCCGCCCCGGCCCTGGGGACCGCCGCGACGCCCGGGATGCCGCGCGCTAGACAGAGACCACTATATTATTATCCTGAGCTAAAAAAACGAAAAGTGGGCGGGGGATTACATTATAGTAGCGAAAGTAATCGATATTCTGTTTTAGTACGAGGTTGTTAGAGCTGCACCGCTGCAGCCTAAATACGTAGAGCAGTTAGGTCACGGAGGGCAGGCAGGTGGAGTGCGCTTTATTTTTATGCGGGACTCGCTAAGAGGATTGCGGTCATGAAGGGGTGGAAGCCGTAACGCAGCGCTCCAGAAGCCTTCAAATATATCATAAACACGATGGCTTTTATCACTTACGGTCCGAAGGACGCCTCGTAGCTTTAATGACTTGAGTGCACAGATTGAAGGCCCTAGTTTGATTTTGAAGAAGAAACTTGGAGGAATATTTTGACAAACCCTTCAAAATTATAGTTTTGGAGGCAGAGATATTCTTCCTTTATATTTGTCGTCAAAAGCATATTACTATACATAACTGGACTAATATTTTAGGGCTCGCTGTGGTGTACCTCGTTTGCATGTAGGCATCGTTCTTGTCATTTATCCACTACGTGACAAAACGGGTCTTATTATATCTTTCAGTTTTTTCTTTCACACAGAACTAGCTACGTCTAGTACACAAACTTCGGCTTTTTAGAGTACTATGTGAAGGAATGAACATTTTTGATCAGGACTACAACCGCTGATCTCTTGATCGTCAACTCAAACCGATCTATTATATTATTATTATTGCATGTTGTATTGCAATTAATATTACATTTGAAGGACCAGCTTCTTGCATTCCTAAGACCCAAAGACCCATTATCTCAATTTGGTCTTTCGAGCCGAATCGCAAAAATTCCTTCACAAAAATATTACGTCATCCTGGGAGGGAATTATTAACACAATTTGGCAGGCAGACCCTCACACAGGGAGACCTTCACACAAGGAGACCCTCACACAGGGAGACCCTCACATCAAAGATGCAGCGCTTAGACCAAATGAGCCGTGGGCCATTCGCGCATAATTCAGGCTCGGTGCTCGTCGTAAAGCGGTGACCGGCCGGACCTTGCAATATCAACCGTTTCGGCTTTATGGATCCGGTGTAGGTTTTCTATTGACCGCTCGTGGTAAATGAAATATAATGTTCGACGGTTTCAGCCTGCTGCTCCGAGTAATGGGGTTCAATGAACTTGTCGACTTTCCTGTTTATGTTTTGGCAGCGGAAACGGCTCGGTGGAGAAAATCTTGGTGTAGATCATATTTTGAATATTTAAAATTGTAGCCAAAAGAAGTATACATAATGCTACATATATATGTAACCCGTGCGTATAAAATTACATAACTTTATTTTAACAGTTGGGTAGGTTTTAATATCTCAAGTTCTGAAAAGTTTCCTTCAGAACTTGATATTTTTTCGTCCCTGGAATAAGAAATAAGTAGATTCTAATGAAAGTGTACAAAATTCAAGACTCTAAAACAAAGAAGAAAAGCCTTCTGATAGAAGCATATACTTACATTAAATACTCGTACAATGCATCCTTTTTCCACGCATTACCCGAGCAACCTAGACATAAAAACAAAGTCATAGTAAAAATCACGTAGTAACATACTTATAGGAAAATCCACGGTGACGGGACATAGCTTAGCGTCGTAACGCAAAGATAGGGGATATTTATATAGTGATAAAATCCATTTACGAGGAACCCGGTACAATGCGGAGCGAACAAACTTTATTTCCATTGCTTTCATATCTAGGGAGGTAGGGATGGAAAATATCGATGCTTTATGGCGTATTCAGGTTGTCCTTTTAATGGTTTTAAATTGGCACGAAATTGAATGAACGTTTGGAACTTAGTTTTAAATAGTAATAGGCTCCGGGTGCATACACATCACATCACACGACATGATCAACATCAACTCATCACCTCTCAACTGATTAACACTGACAACTTTTGTACACTCAAAAATCAGTTTTCTCACTACCTTGTTTAGAAACCTTATTGAATAAAACACATACCTTATCAATTAATCTATCATCGAAACAAATCGACTGTAGTCCAGCACTACCAAAGCCACCCTCAGTTTTTCCTTCAATTTTCCTTTTGCTACGATCTCCACTTAATTGACGAAGAATTTTGATTGGTCCGTACCTACGCCATATTCTATGCATTCGTCGCGTCGGGAATTTTCTTTTTTTTATTCTTTTTTTTAATTTCAGCACAGCTTCATTTATTATTCCGCCTCTTATTTTAATGGCTAGCTTCGTTATTGTCCGTCGAGTTCTCAGTTCTCGATATTATTTTCGATTTTAATTGCTCGCTGGTTCTGTTCTGTTTTTGCGGGTCCTTGTTGATTGAAGTGTTTCCAGTGTTTTTGTTCAATTTGTATATTTAAGCGTTTGTTTTCAATGGTAGGTATTCTCATTATACATTTTAATTTTTACTATCTTTGTGGTCGAAGGTGAGGGTTTTATTTTTGGCTTATATTTAATATAACATATCATCACGCCTGTAATCCCCGAAGGGTTAAACAGAGGTACTTATAGTACACCCACGTTTCGCCAGTACTGTTTAAGTCCCATATAACAGGGGGCGAGCCTATTGCCAGCAACCGGGCACAAGTCCAGACTCCAGGCTGCTACTGAGAAATTCCTTGCGAAAAAACCCAATAACACTTTGCCCGACCTGGGAATCGAACCCTGGACCTCGTACTCGCCAGTAGCGCGTGCGACCACCAGACCAACGCGGCAGTCAGTCGGGGCTTATATTTCATCGTGTTTGTTTTGCTTTACTCTACTATGTTTCCAGTTCAGGTGCCAACTGCTGAAGGCACTGACTCGCTTCTAAATACTCTCAATACATGAACTTTTCTTCGCTTCAAATCATTTGCATACCAACGCTCTCACTAAAACACAAACAAATCGCTGCAACGCTCAGGAATAACATTTCAATCGGTGGAAGCAATTACTCGTCAAAGGCGGTACAGTTGAATGCAAAACTGATTAAACGGTACAATCGCGGACAGTATTGACAAAACTGCGCGCGCGTCGATGCTCCAGCGTCGAGTATTGAACAAATTTCCAGTATGGCCGCCCATTGAAACGTCTCCGCGCAAGCATTGTATGCTCATCTCGGGCGATACTTGGTAGAATAGAATAATCGGTATTATTGGGATTTTTAAGCGTTTTTAAGAGGAGACAACTAGCCTCGTTTGTTAATCTGTGGCTCGCTTTGCTTGCCTGTCACACGAGAAACTGCTTTGGTCTTGAAACTGCTTTGACTTCTTAGCTTGCACGTGAAGACTATGGACCATTTTACTTGTGTGGGTAATAATAATATTTTCCGATGCAGACTTTGAACTTCGGTTATACCGCTCAAGTTCTATTTAATTGGTAGCAAGCCAGAATAGTGGTTTGAAAATCTAAAGCAGTAAAATCAACTATGACTAGCCTTGGCGGATACATTTCTGGAGATGCAAAGATGTCTCCAGTTCAGGATGAACATCCTGCATCGTAGGTGCTGCTTACCATCAAGAGGAGACACCTGCGACTCTTCGTTGCATCACTCGGGAACCAAACCTGGTGCGTCAAATCGTCGATTAACGCACATTTGGACTGACGGGGATTCCTCCACACAATGTCTGATTAATGGGCATTAAGATTCAGACCACGCGCGCCGTGGCGCCGCGGCCGGCTCGGTGACGGTGGATGAGAATTGTGCACCCCTACGAGGTAGAGTAGTCACATAAAACCCGACGATGTAACAGCACAAGCAGTATTAAGAGGGTATTTTACACATAAAAAGAGACCGAGACATATTATGTAGTAACACCTAATAGATGTGCAAAATCAAAAGACCACGACAACATTTTTATAAATCTTTCTGCTGTTAGTTTCTCCAATGAAATCCAATCTAAATAATGCGTCAAATACACATTCTAATAAGCCAATAATTAGATTTTAGTAATTACCAACAGCAAAGGTGCCCACACTTTTCTCATTTCTCTCTCTAAAGATTCCACAATTCGCGAACCATGTAACAGTTGTGCTGCAATTTTTCCTATTCGACTTAGACACATTTATAGGCCATATTGGAATTTAGGAGAGATTTTATTGTCTCCGTTTTATGTTAATTGGATTTTCTTTAATTCGTTACGGAAAATATTCCAATTGGTAATTCGATAAAATGTAATTATTTAAGCTTTTCTCTCTAGTGTGGATGTGAGGGGGGCACACTGGCATAAGTACTTAAATACTTTCTCAAATATTATCTCAGACTAATATTTATACTAAATACTTTTGAATCGTTTAATTCAATTTTGATTTCACTATTACGGGGTTTTCAGACATGTGAAGTAATCTATGATAAAAAATAATAATTATGTCTAGACTCCACCACGATATGGGGTTTACTAGATTCAGGAGTCAGGCAAGCGTTTAAATAAACTATTCGAATCGGTGCACTACGTTTACCGAATCACGATTTCTACATAAAATTCATCTGCTACGAGACCTCGGTAGGTTCTAACCGAGCATGACCTGCTACAGTCTGTCTGATCTGACCATAATTCTGAGTTGGACAATGAGAGATGTTTGGACACTGAGGTGACGTATACAAGTATCGAGTAAGAGGCGACTTCTATCCAGCACCCTAATTGCGTAACACAGTTTGAATCGGAATGATTTTGAAGTATATTGCTAATCCATTGCTTCATAAATTAGAAAAAAATGTTGTTGAACTGTCAAATTAAAACCGATTCCTACTGATAGTGTGTTACGCAATTAGCCCGCAGGTTACAGCAAGAGCGACTTCAATAGCAGCTGAATTTAATTTACGCGATTTGATTGACTACCTAGTTTCCACAACTAGCCCACTAAAGGCCCCAAGTTAAATTATTACAACTACATCAGGAAATTCAAAATCTTTCGGCACACAAACACCGCGAGGCTTTCATTTCAGCGCTGAACTAATATTATTGCGAAATGTCCGCCGAGTTGCATCCCTGCGGGTTCATTAACCGTGCCCCCCCCCCCCCCCACTGCAGCCCCATGCCTCGGCGGCCGCACCCCCCACCCCTCGCACATCCAGCTACCCCGAGGAACTAGTATGACTAGATTATTAAATGGGAGATTCATGTATGAAATAAATAGGGGTTGTCTATGTTTAGTGGCGGTCAGACTGCAATTGTATGTAAAAATAGGCATAACACGCCATGCGTTCATACCTATCGCATAAGAAAGGTTGCATTGTGCCTAAATAAAAATAATCTACGTGGACCTAGGTAACATTACAGTTCAAAAAAAAACTTCCAGAAACTAGACTGTGGTTGTGACTTGGGACCTCCATTGTTGATGTGGAAAACGATGTAACAAATTGTTGTTAGAAGCAACGCTCAACGCAAAAATACTCTTGCTTTTTAGGGTTTTTTTGCCAATAATAAGATTCTTAGAAATTATCCTTAGCCCTAAGGATCGTTTTTCAATACAGAAAACCACATCATGTTGCCAGAAACCTGCGAAAACCCTGAAGTGTAACATCCAAAGAGATAATTTTTTTTAAACCTTTAATTATTCTGAAATACCTTTCCACAACTCCAACCACTTCTGAATCAATTTGAATGACCCCTACGGCCCGTATCTTTCCCGACCGTGTTGAAACGTTCACAACTCGAGCACCCAAACAAAAATATTTAAAATATGCAAACGGCCGTTGACGCGTCGCCTACTTCAAGACTTCATTACAAAGTTAAAACAGTGTTTCTTGTTGGAGAGGACCATAACAACCAGGTTTCCTGCAACCTTAGGTACCTACTTGTACTGCCTTCTAATTTTCGTGACTCCGACCAAAAAGAAACCCCAAGCTTATTTTCCCAAATACTTCGGATTATTAAATAAAAGCTGCGACGTCAATGCAAAAGGATTGTTTTGAGATCTTTATCAGACTTGTCGAACATGCTTCTTATCTTCGTAAGATGATGATGTTTATCTTCCATTGATTGGTAGACTTTATCAGACTTGTCGAACATGCTTCTTATCTTCGTAAGATGATGATGTTTATCTTCCATTGATTGGTAGACTTTATCAGACTTGTCGAACATGCTTCTTATCTTCGTAAGATGATGATGTTTATCTTCCATTGATTGGTAGACTTTATCAGACTTGTCGAACATGCTTCTTATCTTCGTAAGATGATGATGTTTATCTTCCATTGATTGGTAGACTTTATCAGACTTGTCGAACATGCTTCTTATCTTCGTAAGATGATGATGTTTATCTTCCATTGATTGGTAGACTTTATCAGACTTGTCGAACATGCTTCTTATCTTCGTAAGATGATGATGTTTATCTTCCATTGATTGGTAGACTTTATCAGACTTGTCGAACATGCTTCTTATCTTCGTAAGATGATGATGTTTATCTTCCATTGATTGGTAGACTTTATCAGACTTGTCGAACATGCTTCTTATCTTCGTAAGATGATGATGTTTATCTTCCATTGATTGGTAGACTTTATCAGACTTGTCGAACATGCTTCTTATCTTCGTAAGATGATGATGTTTATCTTCCATTGATTGGTAGACTTTATCAGACTTGTCGAACATGCTTCTTATCTTCGTAAGATGATGATGTTTATCTTGCATTGATTGGTAGACTGCCTCGTTGGTCTAGTGGTCGACTGCTGAGCATGTGGTCTTGGGTTCGATTCCCAGGTCGGGCAAAGTGTTATTGGGATTTTCCATTAGGAATTCCTCAGTAGCAGCCTGGAGTCTGGATTTGTGCCCGGTTGATGGCAATAGGCTCGCCCCCTATTACATGAGACTTAAACATAACCGGCGAAATGTGGGTGCACTATAGGTACACCTCTGCCTAACCCTTCTGGGATTACAGGCGTGATGTTATGTTATGTGTGATTGGTAGAACTGCGTAATTTTTGGCTTAGAATTAGCCTTCGCCATGAAGACTGTGGGGCTTTTAAAAGCTATAGGCTGTCATAATAAGCCACAATGTCCACATCACCAGGCATGGAAATTGGATTGGTTATCACAACCAATCGGGTTGGTTTGGATTGGTTGGCTATCGGTAGTAGATGATTATTATTGTACGCACAAAGAAGACCATGCTGTCCATCCTCTAGACGCGAGGTGACGTTCACTGTTTTTCAACCTCAATCTCATTCTGCAAACTGAAACATCCATCGTCCAAACGTAATACATTGAAATATCTCCGTACGTAGTCACCAATCTTAATTTCCCGTCGCTGGCACTCCTCCAGATCGTTTGTCTTTGCTAAGTGACGCTCGGACAATGCTACTGATACATATGTATTTGTTATGTACAGCTAAAAGGTACCAGACACGTTACTTAGTCTATTGTGGTCCTAAGATAAGTTTTTGTGTTGACGGGTCATCAGCAGATCTTATATGTTGACGCGTCATCAGCAGATCTTATATGTTGACGGGTCATCAGCAGATCTTATATGTTGACGGGTCATCAGCAGATCTTATATGTTGACGGGTCATCAGCAGATCTTATATGTTGACGGGTCATCAGCAGATCTTATATGTTGACGCGTCATCAGCAGATCTTATATGTTGACGGGTCATCAGCAGATCTTATATGTTGACGCGTCATCAGCAGATCTTATATGTTGACGGGTCATCAGCAGATCTTATATGTTGACGGGTCATCAGCAGATCTTATATGTTGACGGGTCATCAGCAGATCTTATATGTTGACGGGTCATCAGCAGATCTTATATGTTGACGGGTCATCAGCAGATCTTATATGTTGACGGGTCATCAGCAGATCTTATATGTTGCCGGGTCATCAGCAGATCTTATATGGTAAGTATTAGGATATTTTCCGAACCTATCAATGCTCCTCATTATAATGCTCAATTTTGGGGCTCAAACCCTAATACTGAAGGTGTTCAGCTATACACTTCGCCAATTGACCAATGAGTCAGTATCTATGACCATATGCTCCAAAACAATATCCACTTCTTCTCACCTTCCCACTTGACAACAAACTTGCATTACATAATTCATGGACGATACCTTGCACGCATCTACACTCACACACGTGTAGCTCAGTGATATGTGTTTACAAACAACTAATTAGAACGAGTGCAGTGTTGTGTGCGTGTTTTTGTTTCGCTGACAATGGCCGCGCGCCTGCTCCTGTGTGCGTGCGCTTTCGCTGTGTGAAGGCTAAGGTAAGGGGCCTGATGGCTGGCACAGCTCATGTAAAATGCATAAGATACGCTTTCATACAGGCTCGGGTCGCGTCTCGCGTTTGTCTCACTACGCACAGATGTTCGGTGAAAGCTGGTTTTTGCGTGGCCGTGAAACTTAACTGAAAATTACTTACAGTTTGTTTTTGGTTAGGCCTTATGGCGTTCTGTTTGGGAGACTGAAATAAGTAGCATCGATTTCTTGCAAGCAATTTTTTGAGAGTTTATTAGTCGAGTGTTTGATTAATTGAATAAGGGCCATATTATGTGCCTTAATCAATTTAATGAGTTCTCTGACTGCAATAATGCACAAACAAATATAAATATAATTTTCAAAGACATGATGATAATAAATCCATGTCTCTAAATAACCATTTATTAATTAAAGCAAACTAATGCTGTTTCTACAATAATTCGAAATAGAGAAATATTTGTGAACACCTACACGCTAAATACTGCAATTAAAGCGTTAAAGATTTATCACCACCATTAACAGCCGAATATCTATTAACCTACATATAAATATAATCTTGCGATCTTGTTGATGTTAAGTGAACAAAATACTGGATCGAACTGACACTAAAGATTTAGGTAGATTATTTATTTCCTTACCTACATTTAAGAAAATAAGTAACTCGAGGACCACTCCTCTCTCTCAAATTCCTGAGATTAAAACTTTCTTTGTACACACTGTGAAAATCCTTGAACACCAATCACATGTTCCACCTAACCCATATATCCCGGAGACGGAGTACCGTGACCTTATTCAGGCAACGACAAAAGTATAGCGCGTGTTGCGCATTGCAATAGCAAGGTCGACGTCCCGGTTAGGGGGGAGGCAAGGGAGGGGGCTGAAGGGGGTGACGACCCCCCCCCCCTCGGTATTGTTCTCACCTCAGACACAACACTGCTCCTGAAATATAAGAATTAAAGTTCAGATGGTGGAAATTGTTTCGGCTGGAGGTGGCTGGAGGTCGGAGGTACGACTTGTTGTGTCGAGGGAGATGTTGCCGTGTTTGAACGAAAAAATTGAGATGTTAATGTTATTGGTGATATACTCTAAGAGGTGGACGTGTGAGACTAAAACATTAACGATATACTCTAAGAGGTGGACGTGTGAGACTAAAACATTAACGATATACTCTAAGAGGTGGACGTGTGAGACTAACGTAGTGCTGTGGGTGGGTAGAAAGCTTTACAACAACACGAATACAAAGTTTGCTCATCAGTCACAAACCCACTGAAAACAACAATGAAATACTAGACTTCTAAGGCAGAATAACAAATGCTACTAAAATGACTAACAAATCAATTTGTGAAACAAACTTAACAGTTTGGAGTGTTCAATTATACACAGATTTAGAAGCTGTTAGTACAAGTTCTACGTAATCATGGCCTGATATGAATCATCGGCTGAAAGTTAAATACCTGTGCTGACATTTTCTTATTTTCCTTTTAGATTAAATATCACCTCACCTAAGGAAAAATAATAGAAGGCACTTGAAACCTAGACCCAAGATCTGTCCTAAATGAACTTCTATCTCTTAGTCCGTACCCCTGAAAGTTGTCGAAAAGTTGCATTCAGGGTAGCAGCCGTTTTAATCCTTGGTAATGGCGCGAGGCTAACGGGGTGGCGGCTAAAAAGGCAATATCAGGAGATAACATCGATAGCCGTCGGAACAGTTCGGCTGTTCGGCACGTAAGTAGGCTGCGAAAATGGCCGCCCATAACGCTGTGCGTGTACACACTTTGGCGGCAAATGGCGAAGGTAATGTTGATGAGGAGTTGAATAAAGTTGTTTGGATTGTCTTTTCAATATTGAAATGGATAACTCAGTAGGAATTGGCAAATTAAAACCTAATGGTAATCATATAAAATGTTAAACTGAAAAAAAGACAAATCGAATTTAATCTTATCTAATGAAGGCGGCATTCAATACTTATAAAAATACACAAAAGTACAACACTATAAGAAAACAACAGTTGACAGTTTTGGTGTTTTAAGATCATCTCTTCCAAGTTGTAAACGAAACAAAAACATACAAATAATAATAAACATTTCCATCACTAAATGGAAGAACTAACTGAGGGAAATGACTCATTAAGGCTTTCTTAGTCTTGCAACCTTTGTTTGGTACTTGGTTTTCAAGGTATTACATTATTGCCACAACCAAACACTATTAAACCCTGGTGTGGAATCCATTCAAACGTTTTGTTACCTCGTAAACGTCACCTACCTAGGTTTCTTTGTTGAAACTGGTAATCAGTCCCTTCTGTGGAAAATACCGCATTGTCAACGCTTTTCAGGTCTCGGAAAATGATGGTTTATGGCAGATTTTTGAGCATATTAAGTTTTGAACAGCAAAGCTTATATTTCAAATAATAAGAGGTTTTTCAATCCAATGTTTAGTAAAAAGAGTGAGAAAGCCTTCTTTGGACAATAAAGAATGATTGTTTATATGTCTAGATAGAGTGTAGCGCTGCAAAAGAACGATAACAAACAGGCCAACTTTGCTAGGCTGGTGTGCGAGACAGCTACGTCTTAAACATGCGGGACGTCATTGTGTTATCATTGTGTTATTCTAGTGTGCGTGCATTTTGCGGCCAACAGTTGGTCGCAATTTTTTTCGACAAGTTCACAGCTTTGACTGTATTACTAGACATATTTATATCTTTGACTGTATTACTAGACATATTTATATCTTTGCTGTAAGACTTTACTGTTGAATAACACGATATGAAAACGTCATTAGACGAAGTGACTCAATCGCTCTAAATCAATGGTCTAACAATATATCTATTTAACAATTCGGTAAACTTTAGTTTGTATAAGAAAGGTCACCTCACTTCTCTTAGAACAGACACCACTTTAATACCACAAAACCAACTAACACGGTAATTTACTTCAAAGCACAACTCCAAACTTATTTACATTATAGAGGTACTATTTCCGTGTCCCGTGTACCTGACACTGTACGTTCACTAATGTTGGACGGGTGTGTGCAGGACATCTGCTTGTGTGTGACGTCGCTGGCATAGTAATAGGCCTCTTGTGACAATCGCTCGACTTTCCATCCACATTACGTATTCGACGGATGCCTTAGGAGCTACAATAACCCCCTTCTCACCGGACATGGGTAAATTGCCTCCCGCTGTTTTTATTAAAAGCTATCTTTTTTTGATTTCCAGGTTGTGGTGTTATGGCGGTTCGGTGATGTGGAGATGGTATTCTTTAACGATAAGTGTAACCATGAATGGGGCTTACTGCTGACTCTAAACTATATATTTGAAGAGTAGTTTCTAGAAATGCATTGCATGTTGTAGGAAAATTACCAGATTTTTCCAGATAAGAAATTAATTAAACTGAAGGAGAATCTAACTAAATTGCAGAAAAGTAGGTACTTATCTAATTGGATGCTCTTAGTGCGGCCAAGTAATAGAAACCCTTCCTTAAGTATAAAGCTAAGACAAACAAATACTTTCCACTAAAGTACATTAAATTACTTATAAGGTTCCTAAAATTTTAAATTATTATAAGGTACTTATAATCTCTAGTAATAAAACGGCATTGTTTTATTACTATTTTTTTTTCTTTTTTTTTTTCTTGTAAGAAACTAGAAATTACTTTGTTGTTGTTTGGCGTAACTGCATATATTTACTTGTAATATAAAATATTATAGTAATAAAAATATGTATAAAACTTTAATAAAGAAAAACTTGTGTAAAATTATTGTTTAAATGGCAATGCAGATGGATAGACAATGTTATTCAATCTAACAGACCAGCATATATGAAGGTGCTGAAATACAGTCGTCATCATCATCTGCCAGTTTCCAGTCCAACCGGATGCAGCTGAAATCAGTATTTTACATGGAGCTACTGCCTATCTGACCTCCACAACTCAGTTACTGGGTAACACGATACCCCTTGGTGAGACTGTTTGTCAGACTTTCGGGCTTCTGACGACCCGACAACTGTCAAAGATCTAAATATGACAGCCGGGACCGACGGCCTAAGGTGCTGAAATACAGTAAAGTATTAAGTTAAAGTATTAGTAGCATCTGTGAACGTTGATTGTAGGTACTACGGATACTACTTACTAACTGAGATATTTTTGCTGACACTGACAAAATATGACAGAAAAAGAAAGAAGAGGAATCTATATTACTGATCGTTCATGACAAACGTTTAACGACACTGTTTATCTACACGCACCTAAAATATGAATAGATCTAACTGAACTAATTGTAAAGTCCGAGCTAATTCTAAACTATAACATTGTCGGACGGCCGCTGTCAGCGCTACAACTAATATAGTTAGTGTTACTAAACTAATTGTTGAGCTTTAACGTGACCAAATATTGGACCTTGAGACGGCGACGCTTTTATTTTACGAATTGTTGAACTTCAAACTCAAACTCAAAGCATTTATTTCAAATAAACCAATTACAGGCACTTTTGAATTGTCAAGGGGTCGGTCAGTCATAAAGATGAAGCTAGTTGCCCATTCCAACGCTTAGTAGGTACCTATGGAGAAGAACGGGCAAGAAACTCCAAGGACACTCTTTTAAATTGACATATGGTTACAACTGGTTAATGTTGTAAAAATTGTTTTTCTTTAAGAATTCTGCGTGCTTATCAATTAGTATGAGTGCTTATTTAATCAATATTACTAGCAGAACATAGCTTTCACCCTAGAGTATTTCTAATAACTCTATTAGAAATGTCCAGCTTTAGAATATCAAGGAACTTACAAGATCAGCTTGTGGGACAATCACTACACTAATTGTCGAATGATAATCCATTGATCGATTGCAGTAGGTTATTATTAGATGATGCTGGAGCACTTGACAGACTCCTTGAGTTGTAGCAACCAGAACAGGTAGGTATTCTATACTTTGCCGGTTACCACTTGTCCCAGTACACTTTAAGTAACTCATCAATCAGGAGTTCCGAACCTAGCTTACCAACTCACCATACCAACATTCTTCAGCATTGTGTTAGTTTACTTCGAACATATCGAAAAGCAAACATTTTTCTACCATAAGATATATTATTAAATCTAACATGTTACATACCCAAATAGCGCCTGAGCGTGAATACTGCTTACACCAGAAGGGCAAGGTCAAAATTAAAATATTCAGGGACTTGCTGAGTTAGTTCGCAGCTGCAAAACTACGCAGGCTTAAAAGAACGGAAAAAATTGTACCTAGCAGTGAAGTTTATGACCATCGTCGTGATGTTGATATTCTTACATTTTGTATAAACAACTCCAGTGTTCTTCGGATCCTTTCATTTACTAATCATTTGCCGATTAAGCGTAGGTACACCGACCGACGCAACCAGCCAGACCTCCAACTGTACCTCGTCAACCCCGAACTGATGAACTGATGACAACTGTGGCTCCAATTCCGCAAAGCACCCACACCAATACAGTCCCGAAACAAAATCGCTAAAACTTAAGGGGCCGACGACACCGCGGCCCGAACTGCGCCGCTCCAAATGTATTCAAATATATGCGCGATTAATTCAGGCTGCATAGCCAACGGGACGGTGTTAGTAGTGGCAGCCAGTCTCACTTTCTACGCCGGATCGATGGGGCCGTGACCTTCAGTGCCTCTTATTTGGTTCCTGAATCGATTTTTTGCAGGAATCTTTGGGAACTGGATCGATTTTTTTTAGAGGATTCTAGTGGTTCTCTGTTTGGCTCCATAGTGACAACTGGTCTCTTTTTGTTGTGAAGGGCAATGGCCATGACCTTCAGTGGCTGTAATGTGGTTCCTGAATCGTTAATCTTACTGAAACCTTAAGCAAAACAAAAAGCGAAACAATAAGTTTTCTATTTTTGATGAAGGTGGTTTTCGCGTATTTCGAACTTGATTAGCAGCTGACTCCACGAGAACTGCTGTAAACATTCTTAAATCGATATTACGGTTATTTTAGTATTGGAGAATCGCTAATGATGAAGTTATGAACTGCTAAAAACTTAAGCGTTTTACTGAACTTTTCAGGAATAAGTAAATCAATCTGACCCTGAACTTCAGCCGTTCTTACTTGACTCCCTAAGGCTTTTTAAATTTGGGAAATTTTGGACGTGTTTTTCACAGATGGGAACTCTATTTTCTCACCAAACTACTTAAAAAGTGCTATCAGTTTTATCCAAGCAAAGCTGATGCTGATGACTCAGACATAATTAAATGACATACCTACCTACTTACGCGAGAGAAAAAATAAACGAGGATCGTCCCCTGGTCGTTTGGTGAGAAAATATTCTTATCTACAATATAAAACATGCGTGTTTTTTTTTTTGCTGACAGCTGGCCGTCTCTATGGCAATGACTGCATGTCATGCATCGACATTTACATTAGAAATTCTGTCATGTTCTCTGTCTTTTCCTATGCTGGCAATTTCCGTGAATAAAGATTATGGACTTGATAGCCTTCGCACTCTAAAATCTCCATACCCAGATAATCTAAGACACCGTTTACTGCATCTTAAGTAAACAACTATTCATAGCACCTACCTAATATTGAAAAGTGGCTCCATTTTGAATAATGGAACCAGATTTTCCGGAATATAAAGACACAGACTGGGTCAAGGCTGCCGTTATACCTAACATTCCTAATGACTGTCACACATAAAATATTCAAGCAAAAAAACTTCGCACCAAAAGCAGGCACTTTAAATAAAGTGCACTTAGGCTGTATACCAACTATATGGATTTTTTATCTTTACGATTACGGAAGCGTCCCGCGAGATGCCAACTACAAAGGAACCACTAACTATCAATACATCCCTTTATAACGGTTAAGAGCCCCGTTTTACAGCCAAAGGTTCGCGTTCAAAAGAAAAAGGCGCCCTTGTAAAATTCCTTTTCAGGTCTCGAAGGAGTTTTCGAGTAGAAGTAAAGAGTGTTGGAAGTACAAACATAGTTGTAGATATAGTAGGTAGTGCGGGGCGGTGAAGGCGCGCGCGTGTGTGCGTGCGACGTGACACCCGCACACAGCCGCAGGCGTGGCTCTGTGTGCGTGGAATGCGGTACACGGGAGTACGACGGTATGATGCGTTCGCGATAAAATGAAAAGCTGGTGACGTCACAGGATGTGTACGAAATGCGTTAAGAATGTTTTTTCGGTGTAAGTATGAGTTTAATTGGTAAGTATTACAAAGATATCATGAATAAAACGAAGAACAGCCTCTACAATAACACTACTAAAGAAGTTCTCTTCCTTGAATATGAATGAGCAATTTTCTTAGCAAATCCAATGACCCGGGGACAATAACCTCCCAAAAATAAAACCTGAAACACTAAGCCTTAAAGATACGAACTAAATCTGAACTAGCGACTGAACTTACTCCAGGCTTAAAAAGGCATATCTACAAAACTGAACAGATAAAATCAAATATAGAAATTCTACTTGTTTAGCTATTATTAAATACGATCCGTCGCTAGTCGCCACGAGAGCGTCCGTACAGGCCACACGCACACATGCGAGTGGCTACGTGCCGTCGTCTTGGCAACCAGACGCATGCGCGGCGCCGCCCACCGCCCCCCCCCCCCCCCCCTGTCCCTCCCTAGATCAGACTTAGCACTACTAAGTGTATGGAAGTGAATCTATTCTGTATGATTGGTCATTGAAGATAGGCCGTTTCGAGCCGAACACGGTTTTTGCTTTTCCTGTAATAGGTGTCACTAAGTATTCCTTTTACAATCTATGTCTCATTCTGCCGCGGTTTCTGATTCAGGTTCGTTGGGAAGTCTGGTTCTTCAATGGGTGATGATTTATTAGTGTTGTTATCATTAATTAGATAATTATCACCCGTCATCAGCTTTGTTGACGATGAGTTTAAGTTTGATTATTACAATGTAAACAGAATAAATTATAGCGTTTTTCTTATTTACTGTTGTAAAATATGAATAAATATAAATAATTATAATAATAGTAAATAAGTAATATCTTTAACTATGAATAGTAGTAAATAAGTGATATAAGTAACCATTAATATCATTGAAAAACTCGCGAAAAGTAATCTTACGTACCTAAAGAGTATTTTTACATATAAGTGTGTTAAAAACCAACAAACAGATAATTAATTTTAATAACGTAAACTTTATTTTAATATCAGCTCATTGAATACATCTACGTTAACAGTCTGATTGGTGGTTTGATAAATGTTCAATTATCTGATCACACACTGATATTTATTGGTCATAATTGTTCAAGTTATTTATGAATAAACTATTGATAAATGGAAATTGTCATAATTGCAGCTTATCAACGATTTAATTGTTGGCTGGTTTTAATTAATTAATTGCATATTGATAACGTTTGTTGTTCTTATTAAAGGTTAGGACATACGAAGTACAAAAAATAGCAATTCATTTATTAGATTGTGAAGTTATTTCTGACACAATTGTCCTTTACAGGAAAAAACTCAACGTAACAAAAAATACATTCTAAGTTTACCAGATAGGTTGAATAGATAGTAAGTCTTTCCCTATATCACATAATTATGTCTTCTAACGTCCTAACTTCAGAAACATAAATAACATTCATAACATCATTTACATTTACAAACTCGAAACAAAACATCGTAAGAACCATCTCAATCAATAAAACTGTAACACCAACCAATCATTTAGAACTACGTAAATCAGATACAAGTAATAAATATTTACAAAAAGCAAAGACTAAACATACAATAATGGACCGGCGAACACGGGACAACATAGCTATAGACGGAGAAAGAGTCAGAGAGATAGGAGAAACAGAGAAAGAAGATGACACACACAAAGGAAACTGAACACTATAGAGATGGGAAATTGCACACATAAGTTCGAGTTTCCACGGTGTGTGTATTTAGATGTGTGTGTGTTGTTAGGTAGGATGTGTGTGTGTACGGGAAATGCTCGTAGCATGAATGTAGGTACCCGGTTGATAGCGTTTGTCATGCAAGATATGAATCCACTGTCTTTCTGAGGGCTGTTATTACTTTATTTTTAACGACAGAGTTTTGGTTCCAGATTGTGAGAACAACGGCCTGTAGCGAGTTTTCCTTTTGATGTAGAGTAAAATGGAAATTAGGAAGTTGCGTTTGAACAAGTCCGAGGTGTAAATAATGTTGTTTTGTTCCACTAACTTAAATCTGAATTAAATTACTGGCAAATGTTATCAAAAGTTTCGTTTTGGTTTCCTGAATCCTTAGTTGTGTTTTTGTGAATGTTTTCCCAACAACATTGTTTTGAAACCTACCTGCTTAGGTACCTTGATAGTAACCAACTTGTTATATGGACAACCTAGGCTATTATCAATTCAAACCCATCCCATATAAATAATGCATAATGGAAAAAGTTATACAATTAATTAAGTCATTTATAAGCAGCTCGATAATTAATTTGTTCTTATTTAAAGTTTGGGATCCGCAGATTGTTTTGTCAGTTCTATTCATTGTTCTGTTCATTGATCCCGGGCTTGAAGACGATTTCACGAATCTCTACCACGTTAATAAAGCTATTATTGTATAAAAAAAAAATTTGTAAAATTAAATCAGGCAGCTATTATGGTAGCTAGGTGCAATCAGAGAACATAGGTATCTACTAGGTAAATTCATAGGTTTAAGTGGTATTGAAGGCAACTACGGTTTCCATACGATAGGTAAAGGTAAAATAAAAGTATAAAAGTCAACAGTCATAACTATTTTACTGTCTTTGAATCCAAGAAAAGATAATAGATAATTATACTTACACATGTATAAATGAAAACTTGAGTAGAAAAGTAGTTTAAATAATCTTATCGTAGTGGTCTCCACTCAATCTATAGTATTAAGCCATTATTTTTTAAAGAGTTTTAGTATTACTACGGCACTTATTGAAATATTATCCACGTTCCACGTTTTTACGGGGCGAGTTTACAAAACATTACAAGTTTATGACAAAATAATCGATCGTATTATGCGAAGACTCCCAAATAAACATAAACCCGTCTCGCGAACACTCCCGTACCGATTCATTCACAATAAACGAATGCATTATAATTATTTAAATTTAAAACTGTTGTAAGTCTGCCCGCCAGACAAGCGCCAGCCTAAAATAAACACGAAACAAACTTTTATTATAACGTCTACGAGCCGCTTTACGTGTTCGGCGTAAAAACGAGCGCCGAAGTGCTGAACTTCCTCATTCCAACTTTGATACCGCTAACGCCATCTACTATCGAGTAGCGAAACTGTTATGGTTCGCATAAAAGTCGAGTGGGGCAATAATGGTAGATACGTAAAATAAACAATTTTATTAAATGAAACACGTTACTACGATTACGTAACGATGTTAGTGTGAAAGCGTACGTCTGTATTACCAAAGGAAATGAATTCAAATGACCTTGGTTCATTAATGCGGAGTTCCATAAATAATACATGAGGCACATTATCATTGTTTGAAGTTTTAACAGCTTTTTCATTGGTGCTAGTGTTGATGTTCCCACAGTTGCATGCTTAGCCTTTCATTCATACGCGGTAATTATTCTAAATGGTCGATTAGTATCATTTATCATCATGATAGACTGATATATTTACAAATTACACCAAGCAAGCACTTTTTGTTTAATTATTTATTTATTCATACTTTATTTGCGTTGAATTGAATTATTGGAATACTTTCATCGTTATTATCACATAATAACGATGGAATGTAATCAATAATTGATATTGTGCGTTCGTACACCAATAGCATTTGTTTTCATTAAGCATTAAGTCGTCGCGATTTATTGACATTCATTCTTTTTAGTTTGTTTAAACGGCATTTTACATTATTTTTGTAATTCATCACTAAACTTGTCATTATAATAATCCTGAAAATTTTTTTGGTTGGCAGTTTTCCGTTTTCTCAAATTACATTTAAGAAAGAAAACGTTTACAATTCTAAAGAAAATCTTGGAGAAAAACAACGCTATTCAGAGTTACTCATATGTAAGTACCGTCGTAAATTCTACTTAGAGCGAGTGATCCGACTCGGTGCCGTGTGCTTACTTAAACACAACTTAACTTACTTATTTTACTTGCGCGCTAAACTTCACCTGTTTCTTCCCGCTGAGATGTATAAGTATTTTACCTGCTAGAGAAGTTTGAAATAAATGCTTTATCTTTCTCAGTTTAGTTAGATCCTTTCCTTTTATGTTGCTTCTTTTTTGATAGGTAAAACCAAAATAATATAATAGCACACTGTTAAAAGAGGCCGATCAAAGCAGGGGATCAAGAGTTGGAATATGTAGATAATTACATCTATCTAGGGAAACAAGTGTCATTCACAAAAATATCCAATGAAGAAGAAATAAAAAGACTAACCTATAAATATAACTTAGAAAATAATTTGGTCGCAAAGAATTTCATAAACGAGATTACAACCTTAATATGTAGAGAAATGGACACGTGTCTTATACCTTGTGTCACGTGTGGCATCCAAACGTGGGGCGACACTAACAAAACTAAATCCATGCTGAGAACCTTTCAAATGGAAAGCAAAAGTCCAATTTTAAGCGAAATTATTAGAAACAAGACGAAAGTAACTGATGCGTTAAAACATATACTAAAACCCACCCACCCATGATGGAGTCCATATTTCAAACCTAAATCTTGAAACTTCAAACTAACAACTAAATGAAATAAACTACTAAACCACATACTATAACATTTATATTATAAAGTGTCATCTACTGTAACATGTTGAAGGAATAAAGGTTTATTTATTTATTATTTACTATATAGGTACCGACATAATGTACCATTTTTTAAGTGTTATAACTTAAAATAATAAATATTATTTTCATGAATCACCACTTTTATTTCACCTAAAACAATAAATAGCCATTGCGTAAGGAGGCAACATTTTGTTTAAATAGATAGTTTGTCAGAATATATCTCTAGGACCCATAATTGTGCGCGTGTGGAGGTACTTAGATGCCACAAGAAATCTAAGCTTAAAGAAAAAAAGGAATTAGCTTAAGGCGAACATATATTTTATTTAACGTTTTCACGTACATCGTACGTCATACGTTTTCATCATCTGCCTAGCCTTTTACTAACTTTGTTGGGGTCAGCTTGCAGTCTAACCTGATGCAGCTGAATACCAGTATTTTACATGGAGCGACTGACTATCTGACCTCCACAACCCAGTTACTGGGTAACACGATGCCCCTTGGCAAGTCAGGTTATCAGAACGTTTATTTGTATTTTTATTGTTTGCAAGTTAATAACCCAAGCAGTGTGCTCACACTGAAAACAACCATGAATTATTGAAACATTGAAAATTATTTAAGCACTTCTAATTTTATGGCCATAAAATTCTGTATTAACCAGTGGGGGCCCTCGCGCGCGCGACGAAAGAAAACAAATTATTATTTTTTTCCCGTATGACAAATATTTGTGAATACGATGAATAGCTATCGATTCAAAATGAAAACGGCTGAAACAGCTTTAAGTGGAGCTACGCGCCTACACCAGGCGGAAATTAAAGCGTTGCAAATTCTGCGTATTTTGTTTCATAGGAAAACGCGACGTAATTTCGTCCTGACGTGTCAATTTTAAACATCATTGCCGACGCAAACGACATTATTATTTATATTGCTTTAAATGTAACTATGACATAACGAATGCTACTGCAATTAAACTATGTATTTTATTTTTACTAGTTTAGTCTAGAATTAGCAACAAAAAAAACTGGCGACAGTCATTGCGCGACGCGCTAATCGATCTAACACCACTATATCTGGTTTATTGGCGACACTAGTCCGGTCAGTAATGATAGCCCGACCCAGTACAATGTGACATGGTCATTATATTATTATTATTTCATATAATTACACATTAATTATATTTTTAAATATTAGAATATAAAAAAAACATATAAAAACATTTAAAAATATAAAAAATAGTAGCGCACCGGTATCGGACACAGGGTCCAAGCTACAGGTCAGGGCTCCAGAGAGAGTAACCTCCTAACAATGCGAGCCGTGTCCAGAAGTACCGCTCTCTGAATCAGGCCCTTAATCCAGCTGCCCAACGAGAGCCTCCTTAGGTGTTGGTCGAGGCTCTTGGCAAATAAGCCATTGGCTGATACGACTATCGACACAATGATCGCTGAGTCCACATCCCACATGTCGACAACCTCGCGAGCCAAGTCAAGATACTTTATTTCTTTATATATTTTTTTAATTATTATTATTACTCGCCGATATTTCTGTCGCGTATTTTCCGTATTTATGATGCGTCCGCTAGACTAAAGTCCAGGTATACAAACACGCGTTTTATACAAGCGTAACAAGCAACACAAACGTTGGAAAAAATAGTAACAGTGTAGTCTAATTCGCCATGCGTTATGATTTTGAGAAATAGTAGAATAACTCGATCGTGCCGCACTGTTTTTGTGTGATGCCAAGTGAGCCGGGGAATTTGTAGATGTGGCCATGTTGTGTGCTGGAGTACCTAGTTCTAGTTTTTTTCTTTTTGTGTATTATAGTGGTATTGTTGAGTGTTTTAATAATAAGGTGTTTACCGGTTTCAGAATAGGCTTTTTATTTTCTCGGGCAAATTGATATATTATATTACAAAAATAAGCAGATACCTACAATCTACATTGTCTAAAGTTTCTTTTGTGTGAATAGGTAGTTTCAGAACTCTTCACAGACGATCTCTGACTTATAAAAACTTTGTCAGTGTTTATTGTGGTACCTACTTACCTTGTGATAGCAATGACTTGAAAACGGCTAAAATAGTATTTTCGACAGTTTCATCGAGCGGCAGTACGAAACACGAGACAAACCAATTAGCCACAACTACCGATAAATAAAATGCCCGGTACATTCCCATGTCCACTATAATATCGAACCTAATTCATCGTCATAACCCCATTGTATATAACAGGAAGTTACGTCACTTGCCCGGCCAATCAGCGGCCGCGTAGACCGGAAGTGGTGTACCAGGGTGGTGTCACGATCTGATTGTGACCCCAAGGGTGGAACGATATGGTTGGCTAGTAAGTGATTTTGGCAATTAGAACGAAAGTATTTTTATTAATTAAATGGTACGGCTAATAACGCTACGGGCCCTTGACGACGATCAGCTCAAGTTCGGCCGTGTGTTTCCCGTGTAACAATTTGTAGCAAAATTTGTTAGTTAAGTACGTGGCCATAAAATTATAAAAATTAAAACACAACCGAGGTATATTTTTATTGCGTTTCAGCACGCGTGGCTTACATAATGTATTATGTGCCAAATATAAACAATTACGTTAAATTTTTATGCATGTCGTTTTTAATAGAAACACGCTTACCAATGTTTATAGTTTTAGTTATTCAATCTCATGACATTAGTTAATTAATAATAACCAAGCTGCATCTTTGACTTCGGAAATCTCCTCTCCTCGCGTCTTCTCACTCCTCGGTAACCAAGCGTGGCGATCAACAACCAGTATTGAGAAAATTTCAGGATCATCCACTATGTTCTCCTGTCAACACATACTGATGAAAACCTACAAAAGTACCTGTAAGCGAGTACCAACATATAATAATAGTGAGGCAGCAAAAACAATAGTATGCGACGGGTCGTGCTATCGCCGACGTGTTATTTCACGGCGCGGTGTGCAAATAGTCGAGCAACCACAATTATACGTACTCATACCAGAGAGTGCTTTGGTGACAGATGTGGCAGTAGGTGGGCAAGGCATTTTGTGTTAAAGATTACCAAAGGAGGACGGATTATGGTAACCAACCAGTAGCGGTAACTGCAATACCACGGGATTTTTGAGGTTTGACAATCATTGAGTGAAGGGGGGATGACTGATCTGTTTGTCTAATTTTACCGGCGCTGAAACCATTCAAACCAACAAATAGTAAGGCTGTTTGACACCTAAACAAAGAGTTGTTGCAGAAGAGAACTTCCTCGAGTGATTTTTTTGCAAAAACAAGAGCTAGCCTAACCCAGTGGCAAGTCCTGTAGCATTTTGTTACAATGATGAACAGGGAGACTTGACAACCATTTTTACAAATGAAACTATTTAGGCAGTATACAGAAATGTCATATTATCACAGTTACTTATTGACCTAATAGCTTGTACAACATATTCAACACATTGTTGTCCCATCTGCATATCTAAATATTCTTTGCGTATAGTTGGCGCAGGTCGGTTCGGTATGATTCGGGAGGCTTCATGCGATTACGGCGACACCTGCCGACGTTCCCACGGAATTTATAATTCCGCCGTCGATGCAGCACGGATTGGCGGATCGTTTTAATTGTATTCCCCGAAACACCCGGATTTATTACGAGTACTGACATACTTATATTATACGTATAGCTGGAAAATAATCGTATTCCGCTTTTAAAGTAGAGGTTTGATTTGCATTGTTTTGGTCGGTTTTTGAACTGAAAGGGTGACGCTTTCAGGTGTTGTTTGGAAGAAATAAGTCGAGGAACTATTGTCACGTATTACGTACATAGAAAGTAGCTGAGTTATATTCTAGTGTACCATTTTGTCTATTCCCTTTCCATAAAAACTAAACATCATGTGCCAGGCTAATAATAAACAGGGTGACAATTTTCTAAAACTAAAAAAACAGTGCAGTTCTTCCAAAACTACTTAGGCATAAAGAAACGATAAAATTCCGATACAATCAGAAGCAGCGTCGTAATATTAAGTAATTTCATGTAATTTCCTATAATAAAAGCGTCCCCACACGGTGCGGGACAGTGCGCCGCCATCGTCTCATTTCACGCATCGACTTACCAACAAACGACACTGCACTTCTGATATGTGCATACATTTATATCAGCTTATGAGGTCAGTAGTTAAATACAGTTCCCTGTTCATTGTTGAGGAGTAAAGTTCTGGCCACGGAGCGATTCACGTGGATGTAGCGCACTGGAACACACTGAAACAGATTTTACAAATATCTACGTTTTGTACGTAATTATCATATGCCTAGCCTTTTCCCAGTTACGTTTTGATCGGCTTCCAGTCTTACCAGGTGCAGCTGAATACCAGTAGCTACCTACATGGAGCGACTGTCAACCAACGATGAAACCAAGTGAAGAGATAGTGATGTTGATATTCTTTGCATAACCAACAGGTAATCACATAATTATCAAGACATACACAAGCCAACGTAGGAACCTATGTGTCAATTAAATAGCTGGTGAACATTAAAATTAAAATACTAAGAATTTCGTTATTATAATTAAGAAACATGTCATCTCTATCAATCTGTTGATAGTTGAGTAAGTTAGTCCGGATAATTAAGAAATCAACAGCAATAAAATAAGCGATGAAACATTAAAAAAGTCCAGGCATTAATGTCACAGCTCTATGTACTAGTAGCTACTGTACATGGCGTACGTAAGTACACAGTAGGTACATACATACCTAGGGAACGTGATAGTGTGCGTATGGGTGGTTATTTTCGTTCATTTCACGCATGGCGACACACGCAAATGTGAACAATGCACGACTGTGTATATGTTTACAGTCATTAAATATGTAGGTATTTTCAATCGTTATTTAGCAGTACCAACCAGTTAATTTTGTAAGGAAACGGCGTGGAAATAAAAATAGTTACTCGCATTTGTGTAGAGTGGAGGGAATCCCTTTAAAATAACTTCGTATCTCCTTCAGGAGCCTACTAACTATTCAATGTCATGATCTCTTCTTTTCTTGATTTAACACTATTCTTCTTAAGTATACTCTGTTAGGCATTTTCAAGCGAGAGTTATAGTTATAAACAAAAACATTTTAAGGTGATACGTTTGAATTAAAAACAGCATTTCAAATCAAGCAAAAACTAGCACCAACAAAAACAAGCGTATGTATAATTTAGCCAACAGTCATCAATATTAATGCGCGTGCGTTTTACGGCACAAACGATGTTGAGACAGCTAATAGACGCATGAGGCGTGGCAACAGGAAAACCTCTTCCTTTGAGTTTAGTAATGTACGCAGGTTTGATGCGTTTCCTTTACCTGTTACTTCAAGTTACCAGAAACCAATCAAATTAAATAAATATCGGACATAAATATTTTAACAATATGGTAATGCCGCAACACGACTCATTTTACAATATTTTAGTCACCAATCTATTATTATTTGCTGAAACATTTGTCCTAGACTGGAAATGGCTTTTCAGAAGATAACCTTTGACCGTGGTCGTACCTCCTACCTATCACTTTACGAAAACGTTGATCACTTTTGTACTTTGTCAGTTTAAACAATAATTCACACTGGCGACTTCAAAGTGTGACATTTTAGATCATAATTTTATTGATGTAAAATCACACTTCGAAGTCGTGTCGTTTGAAGTTGTGTTTAATATGAAAAGGTTTCTAGGAACAGTTAAGGTTTTCGGTTTTAGGTTAATACGACCATGCTAGATATATAAAGCTACGTGATGAAAAGATTTCCTTGCAGTGATCTAGTTCACCGACAAGCGAACTCAGCCTATCGCAGAATATTGCTACACAAGAGGCTTACCAGTTTCGGAAGGCAGATTCCACACTCTAATAACACCTCAAAAGTCACATACCTACACATTTCAAGTGGTCACATCAAACGGTAAACTCCGAAGGTGGAGCCCACATGTTAATAACAAATTCAAGGCATGTGTGATGTCCTGAGAATGATGCTAGCGCCGCCATCTTGGACATCGTGCGCCTACGCAACGTGCGGGCGAATGTTAAGTGTCTGTTGTAGCTATTTTCAGCCAATGATAGTCTTAAAAGTATTTTGATGAAATTACAGCTTAACAGCCAGGTATGGCCATTTATGTAAAACTAGACTACTGACAACAATACTAATGGGTAAGAAATTACTTAGTTTATAATTGATAAGTTAACTTTACTGGTAGCAGAGCAAACGATTTATTGACCACTTTCTTTTCTACCAGTAGAGGCTTCTTGCTCTCGTCAAATCTATGTCAAACCTCCGGAACGAAATGCCAGAACTTTGTACTGCAGAACGTCGTTCTGTTAGAAGCAATAGGAGCTCCATACATTACTACCGTTTCCAAGACCTATATGATCCTTCTCGCAGTGAAAGAAAAATGAATCAGTAGGTCTGTTAAATAATACAAGTTTGTGGGACATAAAACAGTTTTAAGCGGGTTATTCCTACAACAATTCTTCAGTTCAAAATGAGTTCATGGCTTACCGTAACCGTTTCAAAAGACAGTCGGTTAAAAATATCAAAAGCTGTGGGCGCTTAGCCGGTACTTATGTAAATGCTATGCAAATGCATGTATCGCTCGATCGCGGGGGACGCACTTCCTTCCGACGTAATTATGCGTGCGCGCAGGGTATGTGACGCCTGTCGCAATGATAAACAGCGATAGTTACACTGCACTTACGGTTGGAACGAAATTTTTAATGGTGGTGATACCTACCGGAGACCTGGATATAATAGAATCAGTAAAGGTACCCCTTTATTAGTTTAATGTTGTAGAGGTGAGATGGCTACTTATCGCTTGATATGCTGCAACAGCTTTATATTAAAGGGTGTACAACGTTACTGGTAAAAGCTACATACAAAGCACACGCCACTAGCTACATGCAAGTTTTCAATAATCAAAAGTTCAGTCTATAAAGTTGAGTACCAGAAGGTTAATTAACTTCAAAACTAACATTCATAGAGGACATTGTCATCAGATCACAATACACTCGATAGGCAATAAGTACTGGCGTTGGATTTGATCGCAGTATGCTGTAATAAGGAAACTAGAGGTTGCTTCCAAACTTCTTGACACAAACTGTGTCACTCTTTATAACCCTGCAAAAAGTTCATAGATTAGACCATTCATTGAATTACATAGCTACAGACCAGACATGTTGGGGGATACACACCAGGGTGAAATTGCCTATAATTCCTATTAATTATCTCCTAAGAATTAGAAGACACGACAATATAAAACGGAGTTCTATCTTCCCCTTTAGATTCGTATCACGTCCCTACTTAATATACATGGAACTAATTACGATCAAATTCCCCATAAAACTATATGTGATAAGATAACAGATACTCTGTGGCTTAGATGACATTTGTAAAGTAACATGGAAATTGTATTACTTTGATTACCTAAGGCTTTATATACCTCTTTAATGTTGGTGAAGCAAGCAAGCATGGGTTGGAAGTTTTTAGATACCGAAATAATCGTTTCTTGTCGCAGCTAACTATATTGGTTTTCACATATTAATAAATAGAAATAGCTTCTTTAATAAATATTGCACTGTCTTCCAATAACAAATCGGTTTGCTAATGCTTATGGCTATTATACTTGGCAATAATTTGTTACCTTATCTATGTAACTTATCTGTCATACACACAAAGTGTAGACTGAATTATATAACGATATTACATTTTTAGTGAAAATGAGAATTACGATTTTAAAAGTTCATTAAATCTAAATGTTGCGTGATTTTTCTTCCATAATGGTGATAGAATGTGTGAGTGAGATCTGAAGTCTGGAAGTCAAACATTGCTAATAAAACACACTACCGTAAATTCCTCTCAAACACGAAGACACAAACTTCCAACACTTTTCACATTTCCAATTAGCATATAAATAAACTATCAATACCTCTACTAACAGCTATCAAGCTTATATTTATAGCCTTAACTCCTGACAGATGACAAGCGGCCTTGCTGTAGGAAAACCTGTGGGTTGTCAACCTGCTTCGGAGCCGTTCGGGGTAGTTCGTACAAGGAGTGTCCATTTAAATGCAGTGCGATCTGTGTTATATGAATGTTATTTGAATATTTAGTTTGTATCGTTGATGTTCAGATAGATTGTGTTGGAAATGTTATTATTAAATGTTATTTGAATATTTAGTTTGTATCGTTGATGTTCAGATAGATTGTGTTGGAAATGTTATTATTAAATGTTATTTGAATATTTAGTTTGTATCGTTGATGTTCAGATAGATTGTGTTGGAAATGTTATTATTAAATGTTATTTGAATATTTAGTTTGTATCGTTGATGTTCAGATAGATTGTGTTGGAAATGTTATTATTAAATGTTATTTGAATATTTAGTTTGTATCGTTGATGTTCAGATAGATTGTGTTGGAAATGTTATTATTAAATGTTATTTGAATATTTAGTTTGTATCGTTGATGTTCAGATAGATTGTGTTGGAAATGTTATTATTAAATGGGTACTCTAATGTGTTTTATATATAACTTATAAACTAACTAATATAACTTATGAAATCGTTTTGGATTTGTTTTGAGTAGTAATGTTTTGTTTTAAGGCTTGTACAGACTGGTACGATATCGCGGGCGCGACAAGGGTCGCGCTGCCTGTCGCACCCGTGATATCATGCCAGTCTGCACGAGCCTTTAAGCGTTATATGAACAAGAAGTTGTACAATGAGTGGTGTTAGTTTATGTAATTTGGGAGATTTTCTTCTAGTTTCTTGAACTTCTTAAAAGCTTAGTTTAACTGGCCATCATATGAAGTTTTTTGAGTCTCGTAAGTAATAACACTAGTTATTTTCCATTTAAAGAGTAAATTAAATACTAAAGAAGATCTTAGAGATTATAGTTATTTGACTTTGAAATATCAGTAAAACATCACCCTCCTTCTGGAGCAGTCGGGTAAAAATGTAACATAATATAACGCCTTGTTTCCCCGAAGGGTACGGCAGAGGTGTACCTACCTATATTAAACCGGCAGTTATGTTTGAGCCAGATATTATGTTTGAGTGTAATAGGGGGCCCAATTACATAAACCCAGACTCCGTGCTGCTACAGGCTGCTACGGGCTGCTACTGAGAAATTCCAGATGGAAAAACCCAACAACACTTAGTAAAAACTGTAAAATCCTTATTTGAAAATATATGAACTATTTTCCCTTTATCCATAGTCAAGTACACGCACCTATACGTACTTTTCTTTTCATAAACTCAAACCAGTATAGGTATTATTTAAACGTCAAAACCTTTATCCCCCACTACCCAGTTAACCGTTCACCTTATTAATAAAAAAACTACAACATTATTCCGCTTCGTCACGGAAAACCGTCATTCGATATTATGTTAATAGCGGCCAGTTAAATATGAACATAATACTGAAACTATTTTACTGAAACATTACCCGAATTTGTAAATACACGACCACGCGTATATCTGTGAAAATCTGTATACCAATTAGAACTAAATAGAGTGTTTTTTTTGATTAATAGGCTGAATGTTTTCAGCCCCGTTACCAACTTTGCTGCTATTCTTGTGAAGCCACTCTCATTATTCTCTTGTGAGCTCGCAAGTGAATAGAGTGAGTGGCTTCGTTGAAATCCCTTTACTTGTACGATGATCAAGAGTAATTAACCGGACTTCGGAAAAACCAACTGAAAATAAGAAACATTTCATCCTAAAATTCATGTCAAGTAAACGAAACTTCATTTGCTGAAATCGAATCGTTAGCGTAGGCTGCACCCGGCCAGGGTTGCGAGTTTGTCCGAAGGGGATACCATGGCCCTGGCACACAGGCAACGGAAGGAACAGGATGGGTTTTAGTCAGTAAAAGTCTGACACGCTTTCCCGCTCCGCCCAGAGCGGGAGAAGTTATTTTATAATTTTCCACTCAAAAAAAAAGCGTAGGCTGCACGAGCCATACCTAAATAGCTTGATAGCTTTGACGTTTCAGGTTACGAGAATTTTCTTTACAGAAAAACTTTTTCTAAGTCAACTAAGTACCTCAGTTTCATAAAAACCCATTTTACCTACACCGGTGCCCTAGTTAGAACAAAAGTCTGTAATTAAACAGCGTGACGTGGTACCTCGAGTATACTCCGTAATACCGTAATGGCGTATAATCACTGGTGTTTGCCGCCATACCATTCTTTATGGGTCACCACCTATTACGGTTATTACGTACGCCATAGGTTTTTGGTAACGTTTTTTTGACGGTATTTTGCAATTATAAATAGGTAGTGGTTGTTTAATATTTTCTTGCGTTTTCCTGCACGTGGGAGTTAATTTCTTTATCGTGTATGTTTGTACTAAACACGTATTGCACCAGAGCATGCACTTCAATAAATACTGCATAAAGGTTCGTTTCAGCGATAATCACGTCACCACGTTCAAGAATTTTATAGATTTCAGTTGATATGTTAAATAATGGCATTAGGTAGATACAATATTACAATTTTAAAGTATTGAAAGAAAATATATAGGTAATATTATTAAGGAAGAATGTCGGTAAGTTTGAATGTCGACACATCCACAAAATTATCTCAAAACTTATCAAGTAGTTTCAAGTTATATTTACCCAAAAGATCGACAAAATCTCTTAACATAGCTACTTTCATTCAATATGACGGAAATAAGTTCAAATGTACCAAACAATACAGTGTATGCTGTACTACAGGTAACCGTATTCAACAGTAACCAGTGTCTGTCGAACTATTGGTTGGTTATGCCCTGAAGCTGCAGATATAATCACTGATATCTTTAGCTTCAGTAAATGATCTATTGCCCCGATATACGAGTTGGTGTCAACTACAAGGTTTTTCCATTCAGTAGAGACTTCGCTTTGTCTACAAATCTGTGTCTGTTGTTAAAAATATATGACGACCTACTGCTATTATTAGATACAATTGTTAAGCGCCCTGTATCTTCAGGCGACAAGACATAGTACACGATATGTCTATTTTCTAGATTGTGGAACAAATACTGTTTCCATAGTTTCTGGGAGTCGAACATTTCGCAGCCTTGGTCAGTCAACCACACATTTGCATGCAGCTCTTACTGCTACGAAATTATCTTCTGACAGAGTCAAATAGTTCCCATCAGCGTACGGCTGACTGTTCTATTTCCTGTAAATACTCCATCTAGATCAGATAGTTACCTCAATACTTGCCAAAGATATTTATACCTTCATTTACAAACCGAGCCGAATCTCGCCAAGAAATTTCGCCAGCAGCACTATCCCAACCGAAAGATCGCAATCACAGCAGCACACGAGTAGACATCGGACGCGTATCAACAAAAGCTAACGTTAGTTCGTTTGTCTGTTCGTTACCGAGCTATCGAGCCGAGGGGTCGCCAACTCGCCACAGAGTATAAATATGCATGAGGAAACGAAATGCCCATATGCTGCGGTCGAAGTATCGATGGGAACAGACAACGGGGATTTTTCTGGGGTCACCATGACTAGACATTGTGGACTCTTAGTGGTAGTTTGCTGATTGGAAAAGTAGATTAGTTCGATTGAGAAAATACTGTTAAGTTACCCGGATTACTTAGGTACTGCCAAAGATTTTATGGAAAGTATTAAGTGTGAACCGAACTTCGAAATGGTTTATTTTAGTAATTTTTCTTCGACAGCAGTTAAGTAAAACAGTACTTAGATGCTTCTGGCCTGGTCAACTGGTCACCAAGAAACGAGATTTTTCATGAAAACATTTCAACAATCTAGAAGATAATCTATGTTTGTATAGAATGGGCTCAGTTTAAAACCCTAATTATAGAACAAATAATGAAAAATAAAAAAAAAACTGAAAAGTTGCTACTGCCCTCTTCTTTACTGCCTCTCTTATAATTTTTTAAACGATTTTTCCTAAACAATTAACAGCAACAATCGAAAGCCTAGCATAGACCACAAGCAGTACAAAGCTCAACAATGGCAGCGTATAAGAATTTCTCAAGATTAATTATTCATTCTGTGGCGTAGTATGACGAATAAATTTGCTTGTATTAGCTCGCAAGTGTTAAACATTCTGTTTGTACGGTATTTGTTTAAATACACGCGATCGTCGCTGTGACGTCACAGTGACGTGAGATACATGCGGGTTACTTTGAAATGTTACGAAGATGGGTATGTGGAAGAATAGTCAATTGTTTTGTGCATGTTGATGTTAGCTGCAAGTTTGAATAAAGAGTCTTAATTTGATGATCGTAATCGTTATTTTCCAAATATTAGTATTGGAAGATGCTAAAGACTTTCCCTAGCACTTCACTTACTAAGTACTTGAGATAGGTAGAAACAATTTGTGGGTAGGTACAATTTATAAAATTATCAATCAAAGTAAAGTGGAGTGATTAAATGATAAATTATAAATGATTTTATTTCTGTAAGTAGGTTTGTACAAACACTTTTACACGCTAATCATATTTTAAACAGAAATTCTATATCATTAATTATTTGCTTGTAATATGGGTATACAGATAAGATGTACTTTATATACAAATATTCCCGAAAAAATTACCTTACATGTAAAATATTCAAACAATAGAATTTATTTAAATAAATATACAGATTTAAAACTAGATGAGGTCGGCGTTTCCTATCTGACTACTCTGAGAAGAAAGGCCGAAACATACTTATTTTATTGAGCTATCTTTAAACTGCACAGTAATATTTAACAAAAAACAGGTTAATGTTTTAATATTGTCCCAATGATGTTTAAAAAAAAGGAAATTTATATGCATGAATAAATTAAGTTGCGCGCCATCTATCGTCGGGTAGCAACAGCGCTAAACTATTTTATGTTAATAAATTATTCCTGAATAGGCATTTAAATAATTTTCATACATTTTCATAAGCTTTTGCCTAAGTTTCAAGGACATTAATGAAGCAGTACCATCATTAATTATTCTTAGGTGCTGAGATTTTAACATTCACTATACAGTAATGCAGCTGATTGTAAAAATTACAGACAAATACTGAATTGCTGGACGCTTGGCATACCACAACTATTTATGGGATATCGATAACCTGGACTAAACTTTGACCTAAGCGCCCAAAACTATACAAAAAACTTCTTAAATACTGCTCAACACAAAAACTGAAATACAACCGACCGTTAGAAATCGAAACAGATACGAAAAAAAGTAAAAACAGGGGTTTTAAAAAAGCTCGCCATGTGCGTCTAATTTTATTCTCTTGTTCACTGGATATGAAATCATATGCAAATATATGCGCCGCGCGAACGGCCGGTGTGAGGCCGTGTGGGACTGGCCTACGATTGACAATTGAATGTTATGGTATTTGTGAAAAGTTAGAGAAATTAAGTAGGATTAATAGTGAGGTGCCGTGATTTAAGTTTAGTTTTTACTAGACTGACGATTGATAACTGTTCTATCTCACCTAATGAAAATGAAAATGAAAAATATTTTTATTTAAACAAAATGCTTCATAAACAATGATTTGTGTTTGGAGCCTCCTTTTAGGCAAACAATGCCTGTGTTAGGAGACTCCGCTCCTCCATATCTTAGATATACTAATGTTACATATTTATATTACGGCAATTTGTTATTTCTTATTCTAATTCCTAACATCTTGAATATGTATCACGTGAATCGTGGTGTGCTTTAGTTAGGCGTGGCGTGTGTGTACGATGTAGTGCGGTTAGATGTGATGTGTGGTGTGGTGTGTAGTGCGGTGTGGTGTGGTGTAGAGTGGTGTGTTGTGGTGTGGTGTGTTGTGGTGTGGTGTAGAGTGGTGTGTTGTAGAGTGGTGTGGTGTGGTGCAGTGTAGTGTGGTGTGGTGTGGCTAATATTGGGTTACAATGCGGTTGACGATGAAGAACGCTTGCATTCTTTGTCGTAGCACTCTTGGCTTAAAGATATGAAGGTCGGAATTGTTGTAATGAATGATACTGTCTTCAAATTGAGCTTCGTTAAACAAGCCTTCATTCAAGTGCTGGGAGGAGCTTGTGGCTAAGTAATAACAGCCGCATGGGTCGATCCATCAGGTTATGCTACGCTTGCCGGGGTTAGTCCGTGGATGGGTGACCATCTTTACATACCGAGACTCCTCCGTGCCTCGGAAAGTTCGTTAAGCCGTTGGTCCCGGCTGTCATTCGTGGATCTTTGACAGTCGTTACGGGTCGTCAGAAGCCCGAAAGTCTGACAACCAGTCTTACCAAGAGGTAAGACTGGTTATTATATCGTATTACCCAGTTACCGGGTTGTGGAGGTCAGATCGCTCCATGTAAAATACTGGTATTCAGCTGCATCCGGTTAGACTAGAAACCGACTCCAACATAATTGGGAAAAGGCTAGGAAGATTGATTTTTTGTAGTAAGTGCTGGTTTTAATCTACAGCTCAAGAAATCTAAATATGAGGACTAAGGTATTGTAAACTTATAAAGCTAAGGCCAACAAAAAGAGATCGATAGCTGCTTTGAATATTTTTGATCTTCCCAAACCTAAGGACAATCATAAAGATGGAGACACCTCTAGAGGGAGACAGCTAATGTAACAGTAGAGCAATCCCAGAAAGTAAGACGTTACAGGCTGTTATTGTGGTCACAAAGAAGAAGAAGACAGCTTTTGAAAAACTTCAGCAGAGACAAACCTTTGTATCAATAACCGACCAACCCAATTGTATAGTTCAAAGCGCACTAATCACAGTAATTCCAGACACAAGCGAAGGAATTCCAAACAATAGTGCCCGATTGCACAGTAAACGGTTAAGTATTCTTAATCTCCGGTTGTGGCCATCCAGCTTGTGGTCGCACTCGCCGTGAATATAAAACAGTCGGTTTGGTTTCGACTGTCCGTTATTACGGACACGCTCTGCTGGATTTACGTCTTACATCTGTTAACTGACTTCATTTTTTGAACGGCTGATTTTGGGTTTTGATTTGCTTAGAAATGAGTGGACCTATTTTTGCTTGCAAGTTATTACACCAATAAAGAGCTTATGTATTGGTAGCACAAAAGAGGGATATTTGCGGACGATGACTACGAAGCTGTCTAGCTAGCATGATGAAGTTGAAATAGTCTCAAAGCTTAGTCCTTCATTAAAGATTGAGAGGTTAAATGGTTCATCCTTTTTTAACACGTTGCGGCTATGCGTTGCTGCTTGTTGGATGTTAAGTCTAGTTTTGGTTTTCTTCATCATTTATCGTGAGCGTTTTCTTATTAATTTTCGAAGTGCCAAATAAAATACAAAGATGGAGAAGTACCTTTTTTAATGCTAATCTGCAAAGCGTTCACACCAGAAGAAACTACGGAGTTTATTCTGATTCTCAATATTCCATTTTAATTTAAAACCTCAACATTACTCAAACTTCAGTCCAGATTGGCGGCCGTCGGTTCACGCCGCACATTTTTCTAATTTTTGGAATATATTAGAGCCATTTTTTTAAACTTTCTGTTTGTTCGTCGCTCAGGTAGGTCCGTTTTTAATTTTCCCATTTATTAATTTCTATCTTGACGCCTCCTTAATATATTCTGTAACGTTTCAAAATTGAAAAGTTACGGCGCGCGAATTGATACGCATTCCTAATTTGAATAATGGCCAAAATAATTAAAAGTAAAAATGTGATGTCTAATGTGTTTTGTCTATAGCTTTGGGTAGACTGACGCGGTGATTTAGGTTTTACTTTTTAACTTTTCTCATGCGACGGGGAACGGCGTCATATTTTTCGTGTCGTTGAATATTATCCCGAAGTAGGTATTTTTTTTATGTCTATCTAATTTGTGGCATCCTTATGGCTTATCTTATTTTGGATTAATTTAGTCTTTAAACAAAAACACCCTCTCTGTCGTTATATAAAAGTTAGGTTAGATTACTTCTTATGGACTATGATAACGAACTGCTCAACTTCTATACAAAGCCAATCTTACAAATAATAAAGAAATAAACACATTTCAACACATTTTTAAATTACAAACAGCTACCATAAATTACTCGACAATCCTTTATAATCTGGCGCGAAACAAATCAAAGTGCATTACTAGTTCATCTACTTGCTAAGAGAGGGCGCTGTTCATTACCATATTAACGTCGCGCCCCACCGTAATTAGCATCGCTTGCTTCCGCCAAATGTAAGGTTTTTTTGTTAAATCCTCTTAATTTGTTTCCGGGTTACCCACGAAAGGGAAGGGTTTTTCCTTACCTTTCACAGTATTTAAAAAGTATATTTCTTAAATACTGCGAAAGGGTTTACGCAAGTATTTTAGTGAACAACAGCTAGAGTAGCAGCACAAGTTGTTAAACAATCTCTCTCTCTCTTTTAAAACAATATGAGTATTTTATAAAAGAGAGAGCCTTCACTTATTAGTAAAGCTACCGAAGCCCAAACTTTACGTGCTGACCTCACTTTGAAGAGAGTCACAGAAATACAAAAGTGACTTTACTCTCATAAGCATACTAGAAGTAAAGTTCACGTCAATAGTCCAAAGGACGTGATTCGAACTAACGGCCTTTCGCTTGCAAGAAAGTATCTCAAGCCAGTTTGACTTTTATTACCAAATATATCGTTCAACTCATACAAGAACAGCATGAATTGGTACGCTAAATAATATTTGAAGTCAATAAATTTTCACTGGTATTAACACCCGAAACTTTTATATTCCATACTACGTTACATCCAGGGTAAAATCCAAACTCTAGCAACACCATACACAAACCTTAAATTTCTCCAGCATTTTGCAAGTAACGGAATGCAAATGCTAAGACATTAGCGTGTTAAAGATAAGAAATAGGATTAGTAGTGTCGCGGCTCGCCAGTGGAATGAGGCGGGGAACTGTTAATTGGTGTTAATTAACTGGCTGTCAATACTTACCGTGGGTGGTTTATGTTGCACAGAGGTGTATTGTAAGTCTGGGAGGCTTAAAGCTTGGGATTATGTAACTGGATGGAAAACTTAAGAACGCTGATATAATTTAACGATATATTTACAATGACTACTGGTTTTGAATCGGTTCGATGTAACAGGCTGGCCCACAGGTTTGCTAGGTGTACTAAAGACGTGAAAATTACGCTGTTTATGGCATACTGCCAGGTGATTTACACCTGCAGCCTGTGGGTCAGGTATACGCAGAGAGCCTACAACGCACTTCGCGTTCGGTACAATAATGCTTTTCGGGTGTTGCTGGGGCTTCCGCGGTTCTGTAGTGCGTCAGGCATGTTTGCCGAAGCAGGCATTGATAGTTTTGAGGCTATCGCTATGCGCAAAAGAACGGCATCCCTAATGCGTAGGATACGTGGAAACTCCAATAGCATCCTGAAGGTTGTGGAGACTGGGCCAGACTGATTGTGTGACAGATTGTGGAGACTGCCCTTTTCTGATGTACTGGTCCCATATACATAGCTGCGGGCCTGGTGCTAAAGAAAGATATTTGAATTGATTTTGTTGGAAGTTAAGTTATAGTCATGTTTTAGTTTAATTTTAATTGACATAATTTTGATTTACTTAATTTTAATTTGATTTTGATTTTACTTAATTTCTATTTGATCTAGGTAATTATGTTTTGATTGTAATTTAACTTAATTTTTGATTTAATATAAATGTAATTTTGACTTTAGTTCTGATTGGAATCATAATTGTTTTTGATTTCAATGCTACTAACATATTATATTTTTCTAAGTTCTAATACTAATACAATATGGATGTTTTCCGAAATTAATAATTGAATTGAATTGAATTGTAATCATTTATTGAACAAAAATCATGCTGCTCAAATGTAACGTTTGAAAGCTCATATTTTTCAGGTTTAAATCCAATTCTAGTCAGTAAGTACCTACATTTTATTTTGCCAGTTCCGTTGGCAAAAACAAATTGCCTTTTTGTAATCTCTTTAAGTAAGCACCTTTATCTAAAAGCAATATTTCACGACTACCAAAACAATACCTCCACTTCAAATAATCCATGCAAATGAAACACATCCCAACCCTTTTATATTCCCACAATAGACGCGTCGCCCCCTGGCGGCGAGTTTTATCAATAAATAGCCAAAGGAAAAATTGATAAAATAAAAAGAATAAGGTAATAACAATAAAATATAACGGTTGGTATAAATTCTCGTTTATTTCTTTACCCTGGACCGTGGCCAGTGGCAGTCTGTGGCAGGGTGCATACGTAACGCGGGGACTGAGTGTTTCTCTAATTTGGAAACAAGATGGATTGGCTCTGGAGTCTGAGCATTCGTGTAATTTATCAAGTATTGACTTCTATATTGTTGTGGTTTTGTTTATTCTGGTTATTTGGGATGTTACAGGGGAAGTTAGGGTAAATATATTATGTTTTGGGGTAACGTATGTTAGCATATTATAATCGCACATATAGTTATATTTTAAAGTTGCAGTGGTAACTATTGCTAAATATACCTACTAAGAAGTTACATAAAAAATATCTTTAAGATATCTTTATTCTAAAGATAATTACGTCGTATGATACTTATAACGTAGGTACCTAATTGTATAATCAGCGTCACGTTCCACCCCACCCACCACATTTTATATAACAGACTAGCAATTATTATACCTACTGCAATGTATTGTGTTAAATATATGTTATTTATTTTATTCATATACACAATTACTGCCGTAGGTTTTTTTAATAAACTTGTACTTAGGTATTACTTCTATTCACTACATATTTTAGATCATATAAAAAAAATCTGGAAAATTCCTTCAGCGTTTCATATTTCCGCAGCAATATTTTATTTTATAGTAAACCAATATTTCTTACACTTATTCCTGAATCCCTTTGTCAAAAGTAGATAGACCTACATTACCTATATGCAATTTTTCACCAGTAAATAAATACCGATACTACACCCGCAAACTATTTTAAATTTCCCTTTAGCCCCCTCTGTTTTCTTTACATCATTCCGCTCACTCGTGAGTCATTACCATCTAAAAGTAAAAGGTCCGTATAAAATTGATATCGGTGCAATACTTTGAGCCAAACAGATACTGTTTATATTGACGTGTAAATATTTTTGTTTTTTTATTTATGGCCACCCCGTGTCCGGCCAAGTGTTTGCTCTGGCAACATCCCCTGCCGTTTGTCAAAGAGACTCAATGTTAACGCATGAACGGTAATGATGTTTTATTATTTACATTTTTATAGGATACGTCAGGCGTTTATTTTCTTATGACATGTTTTTAAAAGCGAAATATTTTCGTTAAAATGTATTAATATTATCTATTTGACATTTTGTTGTCAACTACCTCGATTAGAAAATGATTTTCGGAGACGGCGAGTTCTTCGTTCTATTAGTTATAAGCAAGGAGCATTCATGACTTCCTAATTCATAAACACTCATAAGAATACCCCAAGACGCTGCACTAAGTTACTAGAGGAAACCATCCAAAATAAGAAGCCACATTCATCAAAAGCTAAAAAAACACAAATCTCAAGATACCCTCAACCACCAAGCAAATTATAACGTAAAGCTTAATCCCGAACAAAACGATTCCACAGAAAAACATCCGTTCTTATCAAGTCATTCTTTCGCTTAATCTAACAAACTTGTGTTGCCAAATTTTCTTTAGGAAAACCTCTGGAATACAGCCTGGGCCTCATTACTGCAGGTCATCAGTATGCATAATAAATTAGGTAGAGAGTCATCTAGCGGCGAATGACAGAACTAAAATAATGGTTGGGCAAAATGTACGAGGAATTGGAGATGGATTACTGTGCGGCTGTGACGAATGGTTTCGAGCTGTGATTCCGTTTTTGTTTATTATATGTTAATATTATACTGATCGGATTTGGAATCAGTTGGGATCGGGTTCGTTCGAGTTTTGTTTTCATAGGTAGCAAAAACGTAGGTACACCCATTTTAGGAGTAAGTTAAATATTATTGCTAAGAATATTTGAAGATTTATTTCATAATTAGTTTCTCTCATTTAGAAAACTACAAAAAGTATTGTTTGAACCATATTGGGAAGAAGGGTTTTAAAACTTGCTGTTGCTTTTTTGCTGGCCACAGGAGGTAACGGCCAATTTAATAAATTTGGTCGTACTCATAACGATGGGTGACTGAATTCATACTGAGCTTTACATAGGTAAATGTGGGTAGGTATCAATATGGAACATCACTACGTTAATGGGACCCCACATTCCATTAAGTATTTGGTTAGATCAATTTGCATTGTACAATCATTATTCCCATTTTTCAGGAAACTTTTGCCAACCACACCTAATCTGCCCTTTTGTTTTAAACTTGTAACTCCAAGTATGACAGTTGTTTCCGAAGACCTCAACTAAGAACAAACATAAGCCAAAACATCTTACTAACAGACATAATTAAATATTGTATTTATCATAACGATGACATAACCACGACCATTACTACAGATTCACCACAGGATCGCCCATAAAGTAGCACATTTTACCATCAACCCACACCACTTCCAAAGGCAACACCTAACCTTACTTCTTCCACAATAAAGTTTAATTTCGTTTCTCGTTCATTTTAAGGTTCGTATTATAAGGTTGGTAGCAGTGTGTAAGGGAACAATAAGTAACAGGCGTGAGATGGCGCTGGTGTCGATTTATCATGGAGTTAGTTTATGACAAGTGGCCTGTCCTCCGCAGACGCCTGAAGATGCTTTTTACTGAGGTGTGAGCACCTCCGAAAAAGGAGGTATATAACACGGAGTTTGGAGGCGACATTGCTTACGACTTACGATAGCTTTTTAGGGATAGACGTTTCAGTTTTTCAATAACTATGGATGGTAATTCGCCGATCATTGTCACATACGCAAATGAGTTTAATTGATTATGTTGAAATTGACTTATCAAGAATATTTTTTTTTTATATCATTTCTGTACTTAAATATTACAGTCTCAGTCTCTCCAATTTATTTCGCAAATAGTGAAAAGTCTTAAGATAGACAACCACGTTTATCAACGTTTACCAAAATATTGCTATTTACCTCAAAAACCAATCAAAGCATAAAGATTTTAAAAGACTTTATATTTTAAATTACTATATTTTGCAATTTTCTTCAAAGTCGTGGTTGTGTCTTCTAACATCCCTCGCGAAGTTGCCACAGACTATGGTAATGAGGTGCGGGGCTCGGGTTTTTGCTACTTTCATCCCCCGTACTTTCATCCCCTGTATTTTCATCCCCATTTGAATAGCGTGTTCAGCTGCGAATGTCGACCACGCGGAATAGTTTGTGATTTTAGAAGGATTGATGTGTTGTGCGAACTACGCTGTTTACTTTAGAATAAGAAAAAAACTAACCGAAGAAATTTTTCAAAAGCACGAAGTTTGACCGAGTTGGCAAAAATTAAGCATGCTAATAATGCTCTGCTGATTTGTGGATCTCTCCAATTTTCCAGCACAATTTAGCCGTCGTTATTTTATTTGACACTAGCTTCTGCTCGCGACTTCGTCCGCGTGAGATTTCTTGTCCCCCCGACGCGACGCGTGCGTCGCATTGCGTCGTCCGCCTACGCTATTGCTCCGTTTTCGCTTGGCGTTCTTCTCTGTTTTTTTTTCTTTTTTCTCGGCTCCAAAGGGTCGCAGCGTGATGTTAAATAGCCTATGACCTTCCTCAAGAATTGAGCTATCAAAAAAAAAAACACAAACCCGTACATACAAACTTATAAAATAATTTTACCTCTTTATATTATCATATATATATCTATATATCATATCTGAACATTAATTTTATTCACTAGGGATTGCTCCCGGGAATTACAGGTACTGATTAATCCCGGGAATTCCCGGGAATTTCCTTATTTTCTAGTACCGGTACTGGTCGGGAATATCGATAATTTCGACATTTGTTTTTTAACTTTTAAATTTTTAAATTGTCAAGTCTAGTTCGTGGGCGCGGACCCGAAGAATCACGATCACGCCATTTCGGCTAAGTTCGACTCGGTTCACCGCCGCCGCGCTGCACCGCGCCGTAACCCGCAATTACGGCTTGGCCACGACTTTTGGCTTTGCGCGATACGGTGCGGTGAGCGGCGTGGTATCGGCAGGCGGGGTGTTCTCCATGCCACGTAGTGCTCGGTAGCGTTAGCGGCAGCTGTGAGCGGTAGCAACCCAAGTGGACGTGTTTAGACATTTTTTTATTGCCATGGCGTTATCCAACGTGCGTTTCGTGCGTGCGAGTGAGTTTCTTTGCCTCGAAAATATCAATATAATTAAACTTACATTCACATTCTGGAAAACATTGTGTAATTTCTTCCCACAACCTTTTAATAACATTTCTAAAATGTTAAGGATGTTTTGATATCCTTACAGGCAGTCAGTAATAAACTGTAATAAATGCTTCGGAGTTCAGTTTCCTCTACAAAATATTTTAATCGTCAAGGCGCCACTCAGATTTGTCCGCCGCTACCCCGTACCACTCTGAGTTGTGGCATCTCAATCATTCTTCAGTACATTTGTTAAAGCCGCGCCCCACGCCGAGCGCCACTGCCGCTCGCCACTCGGCAAAACCCGCTCGCGTTGCCGCTGCGTGCGGCGCCTTGTGGCGTGCTTCATACATTTTGGTTCTAACCGCTCGCCACCCCGCGCTAAGCTTCTACTGACAGCTGCAAGGTCGTGCCGTTATATTAAAGTAGCACCACCCGCTCGCTCTAAACGCTCACGATTTATTTGCAATCTCATTAATTTTTCTTAATGTTAATATTCTATTTTCTAGGTTGATTGAAATGACCTTTGTTCTGCTCAAATGTTCCTATTTATCACTCTTAAGACTGATTTTATTAAGTTCATCATAAGTGTCTGTGTGAACTAAAATTTACTAAGAAGTTGTGTTATTTGAGTTAATGTTTCATACTATTAAAAAAACGGTGACTCTTGCGTCTAACCAGAATAAAAAAAAACAGTTTTGTTTTGATTTTTAATAGTTTTATGTGTGGGTCATTATAGTTTCGATTAAAATTACTAAGAGTCTGGCATCATTTTTTGTTTATTACAATAAACTTTCAACGACAATATTTGGTATGGAAAGTCCCGAAATTTCTGGTATTACCGGTACTGGTACCGAGTCTAGTACCGGGAAGGTCAAAACAGTTCTCAGTACCGGTACTGCATTCCCGCAATCAAGTTGTACCATTGGAAGGACCATGTAATAAATCATCAGCATATCATTATTTCCATCACTGGTTAATCTTTGTTAGCTACCTACGAGTATACCATCGGTTGCCTCTGTTTTTACTGTAACGAAAACCAAAAGTATAAAATTATTACAGAAATTATAAAATTCACAGGCTATATAATATTACAAGTTAAATAGAACCAAACAAAATAAAAGTAAATCTCTTCTTTTTCATTCGTTTTGACAAAGCTTAAATATGGCGCGGCGCTGGTGCCTGCCAGCTATTTCTGGTGGAAACCGTAAAGTTAAAATAAACGTTGGCTCGACTCTCTGTAATGAAACGCCGCGGTTTTTCCATGAATAGTCATGACACTTAGCCGCTGGCTTACCTACCAGCGCTGTAGTCGCTGAAAACACTATTCAGTTGAAGAAGAACATGGTAAAAGACATTTTTAAGAAGATAATTTTAGTGTGTTATATTGTGAGGAAGTTGCGTGTTATATCTTATCTTAACGACTTACTTATGAGCATGGGTTTTTCTCATAGATCATAGATCGGCATTTAATGCAATATTGTAGAACACTGGGCACCCATAACCATTGCGCTTGACCGCCTCACCTATCAAGTTAGGATGGTCGACTACTCGTATTTGTTTCTTAACACTAACATTATGATAGTGCTGACCGTATCGTTAGTATTGATACGTCCAGCCCAGTCCTAGCTCTCTTGTAAACGTGACTTGGGAGGTTAAAGTAGGTTTCTTCTTTACTCTCTCAGAGGGCTTTATCGAAACGCTTTTCTAAAAGTCCTTATATCAGTCCCTATTCAAAATGTTCTCTCTAATTTAACATAAAATAATATCCTGTGACATCATTGCCATATACCGCGTTCCTCTCTGCGCCACCCCATCTCATTGAGATGCGGTGACCTCTCGAAAATCACAGACTCCACCCACGTTATCATTCCACTTTTATATCGGCCGTTAATGTAATTGGTCCGTGGCTGGTCACTCTGGATAACAAGTGGACTCAAGCTAATTAATATTATGGACACAACTTGTGTTGTGGTGGTTAATGTGGCTGAAAAATTATGTTACAAATGTGGTCGGTAGATGTTTAGTTTTAGTAATGTTGTCGGGAAGAGTAATAAAAGCTATGTGGCTGAAGTACTTTGATCTATTAGGTTAAGGGTGAATGTATTTTCTTTAACAATTAATTAACTAAGCAAAAAAGACAAAAAAGTATTAAAAAATTCCCTTTTTTAATTCATGCATAATGCAAACTACGAGTATAAAATCCTAATCCTAACTAATATAATAAATGCGAAAGTAAGTTTGTTTGTTTGTTTGTTACCATTTCACGCCTAACCCACTGAACCGATCATCCTGAAATTTTGTTTTCATCCCGAAAAAAAAGTATTATTCCCGAGGAAAGCAACCATAACGTTCTTATGATAATAGATGGCGCCACGTGGCTTTTGAATCATGATTGAATTATGTTATGGGATGTATTTAATAGCACTTTACATTTCAAACAGCAGAGTACAACCCGAAATGATTGTCAAATTCTAAATTAACGCGAGTGAAACCGCGGGCGAAAGCTAGTAGGTATGAAAAAATAAAATAAAAATATATGAAGGGTACAGGAAAGAAAGGAGGTCATTGACCATTTAACGTTTTTAAAACCAATAATGCCACTGACAGCACAGTTTTATCGCCAATCGAACAGAGTTTATTAAGACATGGTAGAAGGGGCTGGTTTTGAGTAAATTCGGTTTCACAAAAACAATGCCAGGAATAAAACGCGTAGATAACATTCTGAACTAGCAAGAATTTACTTAGCACTTCTGAATAATATTCAAGGCTTTCCTAACAGCAATCTTTTCCAGGAACAAATAATAACAAAATACATAACCGCGCAGTTTAACGAGTCTTTTTTTTTTTCTCACCTACCGGTGAATCAGAAAACCGGCAACATACACGTCTTGTACCAAAACCAGCAATACGATAGCTGGGTCACGATCGAAGTTGAACAATACAACAGTAACCCGCAATCTCAGGAATCGACTAACTCCAAAACACCACAACAAGTTTATAGTACCTAACAGCCATTGTATACAGCGACAGATTAAGTTACAGTTAAGCTGTAAAGTAAGTAAGTAGGTGGAGTAACGTTCATTAGTTTGATTGTTTATTCTCTTCTTTGTAATGTAGGTACTGGCGGTTCAGGGTTCGTTTTGTGTCTATGAGAAAGTTTACACAAGATATATCTGCATATTATTATGATTTCATACATGAAAGGCAGAAAGGTTTAAGTCAAAGTCAAAAAGTTTATTGCAAACTACAAATACTGGTCTTAAGTTGAGCAGCCTTTTGAAAGCATTGCATATTAGCTTTTTGCATAATATGAAGGGTACAGGAAAAATGAAGCTCATTGAAATTGTAATTGTTTTGAGTATACATTCGAAATTAACTCAATTATTACTTTCCGTACAAGACACAACATTGTATTTAACACCATAGTTTAATGCAATCTCTAACGCAGGAATCGACTAACTCCAAAACACCACAACATACCGAAAACTTAGTGAACCAACACAACATACGAGAAGAGCAAGGATACCATACAACCTCGTTTCCAAAAGTACAGCCCCCATTAACACCGTACACTCAATTAGCATCAACAGAACACCTATGTCAGATGAAGTTGCGGATGAGACTGGATACACAATACTTAGAAATCCACCATCTGCCGCAATTAAGTAAACTTGCCCAGACTTGCGTATTGCAACTTGGAACGTCTGAGAGGCCTCGAAACCGGCCAAAAAAACATAAAATAGACGCTAAACTATCACATAGGGGCATTCATGTAGCCTGCCTAAAAGACACAGGGATGAAATTAGGAATGTATAACTCCACACACTACGATTGGCATCTATCTGGAACCACAGGGAAAGCACATCGGGGAATTGCAATTCTTATTAGAAAGGATGCCTAAATTAAAATGAAAAACATGGAAAAAGATACTGGGAAGTGAAAAGCCTACTCATCTTTATATAATCAACTCTCACATCAACAGTAATTGTACCTCTAAAGCATGTATGGGCAACAACAGGCCCGCGAGCCGGATCCGGCCCGCTGTAAGATATTATCCGGCCCGCGAGATATTTTGAAAAAACATAATTTAAAAAATATTACATTAGGTACTTATACTCACGGGAGTGACCGTGAGGCGGCAAACATCAAATCCTTTGAAGTTTGCCGCCTCACTCTTTGATAATCGCCGCCACTCGGCTTGCTCGATCAAATTCTTTGAGGTTTGCCGCCTCACGGGCGACACATCAAAAGATTTATTGGTTCTCAATTATTCTAAACTAGTTCATTCCAGATTATTCCTTCATTTTGCCTATATAAGTGGGTGGATGGCCCGAACGTTAGTGACCGGTTAAGCAGTCACGGCCTCTCAAGGTCAACTGCGAGATGCCATACAAAAAAAAAAACCGAACGTTAGTTCAGTTCTATTTGAGCTACCGAGGTGATAACTTGGACAAGCGATATCCTAGCGAACTGCTCGAGCCGTCAACTTGCTTTGTGACTTTGTGTGCATCTTGAGTGGTTACTAACTATAGTTTGTTATTAAGTTTATTGAACGAAAAGTAAACAAAAATGATGTATGGTGGAAAGAAACGAAAAGTAGATACAGAGGGTCGCCAATTTCAAGAAAAATGGACTGAAGAACTCTTTTTTATCTTGCACATTGGTAAGCCTATTTGTTTGCTGTGTAATGAATCCATTTCAGTAATGAAAGAATTTAATATAAAGAGGCATTACTCAACTAAGCATGCTACGCTACACTCACTGACAGGATAATTAAGAACAGACAAAATCCAGAAGCTTATCGCAAATTTGGAAAAACAGCAACAAATGTTTCATAAACAAAGAACACAACTTGATAATATTGTGAAAGCTAGTTTTATAGTTAGCTCAAAATTGGCAAAGGCATTAAAACCATTTGCTGAAGGAGCAACTGTTAGAAGTTTGCAGTATTTTGTGTCCTGAAAAAAAAAATGAATTTGAAAAAATTTGTTTGTCAAGACGAACTGTTGTTCGACGTATAGAAATGATGGCTTATGATATAAAAACAACATTGACTGACTGGCTGGTTTTGAATCATTTTCCATAGCATTAGACGAGAGCACCGATTTGTCTGACACAGCTCAACTGGCTATATTTATTCGAGGTGTTGATAAGGAGTTCACTGTTACTGAGGAATTGCTTGCTTTACAGCCGCTTAAAGGAACCACAACAGGAGAGGATATTTTTATTGAAGTTCAAAAGGTATTCACAAGTTTTGGCTTGCCATGGTCAAAATTAATTGGAGTATGCACTGATGGTGCACCTTCTATGGTCGGCTTACGTAAAGGTTTCATCGGAATTTTGAATGAAAAAGCAACAGAATTAAATGTGCAAAAAGATGATTTGATAGTCCTTCATTGCATTATCCACCAACAGAACTTGTGTTCTAAGTCAATTCGACTCCAGAATGTTATGAATGTGGTAGTAAAAACCATCAACTTTATTCGATCCCGAGGGCTTAACCATCGTCAGTTCAAGGCGTTTTTGGATGAAATATCAGTTGAATATAACGACGTAACATATTATTGTGAAGTCAGATGGCTGAGCAAAGGAAAAATGTTGAAACGGTTTTACGAGCTTAGAAATGAGATAGCAGACTTTATGAAAATAAAAGATAAACCACTATCTGAATTAAGTGACCCAAAATGGATATGTGACTTAGCATTTCTGGTCGATTTTACAGGCTATTTGAATGATTTAAATTTGAAACTTCAAAAACAAGGACAGTTAGTAAATGATTTGTACAGCCATTTGAAAGCGTTTCAGATCAAACTACGCTTGTGAGAGTCACAGATGCTGTCTGGTAATAGTTACCATTTCAACACGCTCTCTGCGTATGAAAATATTGCTTATGCTCAATATGCTGAAGAACTCAAGTTACTGTCGGAACAATTTTCGAACAGATTTAGCGACTTCAAAAACATGGAAGACTGTTTCAGATTATTTGCTACTCCTACAAAATGGAATGTACAAAATGCTCCAATACACTTACAAATGGAGTTAATCGAGATTCAAGAAAACTCACTCCTAAAATCCAAATTTGAAGACGTAGAGTTGTGCGATTTCTACAAAAAATACCTAGAAGAAGACAATTTTCCGCAGCTTAGAAAATTCGCAAGAAGATTGATTTGTGCGTTTGGCAGTACTTATAAATGTGAACAGTTCTTTTCATTGATGAAAGTTAATAAATCAACACATCGTACAAGACTGACTGACGATAATTTGGAAAATTCTTTACGTCTTTGTATCAGTGGGATTAATCCAAATATCGTAGAATTAGTTTCCCAAATTCAAGCTCATGTGTCTCAATGATTTCGGTGTATTTAACTTTCGTAGTTTGTAACAATTGCAAATTTAACGATTTAATAATAATGTACCATTTTTTTAAATTTCATTTTGTTATTTTAATAAATTGTACTATAATAACACTGTCATATTATTTCATGTCTAATATCTATCGCAAAAAATATTATCACTACTTTAAAATGCACTAAGTACTGTTAAACGCGGCCCGCGAACGTATTTGCACGCTAAAGTTTGGCCCTCAACATGTCAAAGGTTGCCCATACCTGCTCTAAAGCAACCAGATCTTTCACAGGGGTATTAAACTTGATTAGACAAAACCCAAGCACATGTACGCTAGTAATTCTAAGCGACTTAAACGCCCATATTGGGGGATCCTGCTGATTTGCCGAAAAGATTTTGCCAAAATTTCACTACCCAAACAAATTTTAGTAACTTTTTTTTTATACCAATGCATTATTTGGAATGATTTTAGTACGCACATTTTGGGCGGATAACCTGACGGCCGGGAGCATCACTGTTCTGCGCCGCAGAGAGCAATGGCCGTCAGAGTTAGTCGGATTATCTAAAGTACATACATCTTTTATGGGGTACTGTGTTAAATCTTACAACAAAATACCTTGTGATATATTGCAATTAAATGAAAGACAATATAAAACACATATTAAAGTACACTTTGTAAACAAGCATATTACAAGTTAGAGAATTATATCCAGGATAGGAATGCTTGGAAACATGCTGGTCCAGCTCCATAGGACAATCTAGACAAAATCAAACTGGTTGCTATTACTCGTATAATCACATAATGAATGTACTTAAACAAAATATTGTAAAACATTTTTAAATGAGTAACGGTGGAGTTTCTTGCCCATTCTTCTTCGTACGAAAGTACCTTTTGGAAGGGGCAACTACCAATCAATCAATTCTATACTATCAATTCTATTTTTTTGTAAATTTTGACGTTCAAAAGTGACTCTTATGTGCCTATTTGAAATAAATAATTTGACTTTTGACTTTGACTTTTTAGTTTCCGATGTGCCTTTCCTGTTTCCAGATAGATGCCAATCGTAGTGCGTGGAGTTATACGTTCCTAAGTTCATCCCCGTGTCTTGTAGGCAGGCTACATGAATGCCCCTATGTGATAGTTTAGCGTCTATTTTATCTTTTTTGGCCGGTTTCGAGGCCTCTCAGACGTTCCAAGTTACAATACGCAAGTCTGGGCAAGTGTACTTAATTGCGGCAGATGGTGGATTTCTAAGTATTGTGTATCCAGTCTCATCCGCAACTTCATCTGACATAGGTGTTCTGTTGATGCTAATTGAGTGTACGGTGTTAATGGGGGCTGTACTTTTGGAAACGAGGTTGTATGGTATCCTTGCTATTCTCGTATGTTGTATTGGTTCACTAAGTTTTCGGTATGTTGTGGTGTTTTGGAGTTAGTCGATTCCTGCGTTAGAGATTGCATTAAACTATGGTGTTAAATACAATGTTGTGTCTTGTACGGAAAGTAATAATTGAGTTAATTTCGAATGTATACTCAAAACAATTACAATTTCAATGAGCTCCATTTTTCTTGTACCCTTCATATTATGCAAAAAGCTAAAATGCAATGCTTTCAAAAGGCTGCTCAACTTAAGACCAGTATTTGTAGTTTGCAATAAACTTTTTGACTTTGACTTAAACCTTTCTGCCTTTCATGTATGAAATCATAATAATATGTGGATATATCTTGTGTAAACTTTCTCATAGACACAAAACGAACCCTGAACAGCTAGTACCTACATTACAAAGAAGAGAATAAACAATCAAATTAATGAACGTTACTCCACCTACTTACTTTACAACTTAAGTTTAACTTAATCTGGCGCTGTATACAATGGCTTTTAGGTACTATAAACTTCAAAGTTTCGTTACTAGATAGAAGCTAAGTTATGTCTTGTACATGCAGGGTTGCCAAAACCGGGCTTAGTTTATATATTATGTAGTTACTTTAAATAAAACGAACTGATTAAAAGACTGAACGAGGTACCTGCTGTATTGTACCTTCACATGCAATTCACCACTGTTTGTCACCATGTCATCTACTATCAAAAGTATTAGCAGCATTTTATAAGAATGGCAGACTCTTTCCTTGGTCCATATTTGGAGCATTTCTAGCAATTCACTTAAAAATTGATAGCTGATACAGTATGAATGTTTAATCCTGAGTGGTAGCCTAAAGATATACAAGAACTTAGAGAAAAGCTTTTGGTATCATAATACTGTATTTTTCTAAGATCTAAAGAAGTAAATATCTATCTTGAGATAGGTAGTAAATAAGAGTCAGTCGTTGAACAGTGTTCTTGGCTCGTGGTGGTATCTCCCCGACGATTTATAACAGTAAAATAAGGATCAATTACGGGTTACTTGAAATAAATTTTACTATTTATGTTTTAGAAGTCCTAAAATAACTTATACTCGAGGATTCAAAAGATTCTTTCCAGAAGGGGTGCAGATCTCCCCAGGGGGATGGGGGGGTCCCTTCCAGATATGTGAGTATACAACACATAATTTCATGTTCTTTTCGGTATTCGAACTCCAGTAGTGTTCAATTTTATATTAGCTTTTACTTAACTTAGTAGTGCCTAAAATATTTTAGGTAAGTAACAAACTATGTATGACAATACCGTCCATTCAGAAATGTAATACACTATCAAAACCCCTTAAAAACAACCCCAGTCGCAGCTACTAAAATTAAATCGGTCAACCACATTGAAATAAACTCCTGAAGCAACATAATCCGGGATGACCGCGCCTTAAAGACATCCGGGCGGGTCGACTGTAGCCGACACCTCCCTTCTCATCCACGGGCAACCATCCACCCCCAAATGTAGTAAAATAAGGAAAAACGCCCCTCTGCCCCCCTACCCCCCACAACCCAAGAACACTCGAGATAGCGATTGTTCATGTATGAATTCACCACATTAAGAGTCAAGTAGGATAAAAACAGAATGTGAAGAGAAGCTTTGAAAAATATAGCGAGCATTGAGTGATATTCTTTCGGCCTTAAGTGGTCCGTTTTTATTCGAGCCCTCGTTTTAGGAATGTCGAGTAAAAATATACGGACAGTTGTTTTTCGATGGTTGAGATAAGGTTTCTTAGTTGCGTTGGCGGCGAATATGGATTGTAGACACGAGCAGAAGAGTTAGTACGATCTGCGGGAGGTACCATTCTGTGTTAATCAGCGATCAACGATAACGATTCTGAATGGAGATCAATTTAATACTGCTACAATTTTTCTTTAGAAACAAAACAATCATACACGACATGCTGCCGCTTTCTGCCGCCACGCTGCCGCTGTTAATAATTCTTGAAATTAAACCTTATTTTCACCTAACGATTGGCTATTTCGAAAGACTTCACCACTCACCGCAGTTTATGACAACTGCAAGGACCAGGAAATTACCGATGTTTTATTTTTATTAACCGTTCTAACCAACAACATTCCATTCAACAACATACTATAGTATTTTTGTCATTACAAAATTCGTCAACACAATTTTTTTTTAATTTGTTCACAGCACAACATAGGTCGTATATTTTGACTGATTGAAACCTTAACTTAAGCTTACTGTCATTTACATCCTTTCGCAACCTTTCCACATGCCATCGATCATCCATCACACGCATAATCCAACCCACTGAAGAAAGCACTACGACCCACATAAGTCTATGGTAAGCAATGGTAACCGGCAAGTAACCGAACACGCAACACTAACATAGAAGGCCGCACGCGCCAAGTGGGGGTTACTTACTACACTTTACTTTGATACAACTTTAAGATACTTATTAAAGAAAAGTCTATAAAAGATGTTGAAATTCAGAATAAAATAGAATAGAATACTTTTTATTCTTTTTTTTCTTTATTCAGTTTTGTTAAAATAACAGTTTTCACTCAATTAATTTGGTAGTTTTTTATGTGCACATCTTTCCTCTCGCTTTCTGTGCTAGTGATTTCGTGAAAAGAGACAGAAGTGTGTAACAGGAAGTTACAGCTTGAGCATGGAATAAATAAGTACTTTTTAATAACATGGAATTAGTAAGTACTAGATCATAGCATGGAATTAATAAGTGCTATAAAGAGTGTAAGTAGAGGAGGTCTAATTTCGACCAGAGGGCGACTACTAGTAATGAATATTATTCGAATAAATGTTTCATTATTTAGCTTTTTAAATTTTGAGGTTAATTCCTGTCGCTGTTCAGTTTATTATTACCAAGGTGAGAGGTCAGATGTTACACAATCATCATTATGCAGCTACTAGACTCGCCCGTTTTTTTTTTTTTTTTTCATGCGTAGAGGCTGTCAGCTCCTAGTCTCTACCAAAGCTCGTTTTCAGGAACAATGCTGACGCATGAAAACTGACAGATTTCTTACTTGTTCATGCTCACATTATTTTGCCCAACCTGTATGAAACTTTAAAGAACTATAGCTATATTCTAAGTAGCATATGGCACCTACTCACTTTAATTGTATACAAAGCGGTGCAGATAATACGAGTTTATAGTCGGCCCACGGTTTATGTCTTTATGTATGGGCTATGCGAATGTGATGGCGTGCGAATGGATGGAAATGGAATACATAAACGCGGGAAAGAGCAATTGATATTTTAGTATGAAGATGCATGGGGAAAATATAGGCTTTCTTTTCGTATTGGGTCGATTGATGTGTTATATATACTGTTGAAAAAGTAGGTTACGAAATGACTGCAACATGGTGCCAGGTGAAACACAACTAAAATAGATTTTTTTTTTTTAAAAGTCAGTAGGAACGTATCTGAACTTGCAATGGAATTTATAACCTTTTTAGGGTTCTGTAGTCAACAAGGAACCCTTATATATTCGCCGTGTCCGTCTGTCTGAGAGACTATTAGTACTAGAAAGCTGTAATTTAGCATGGGCATACATTTTAATAACGCCGACAAATTGGCAAAAAAAAATATGGGTACCTTCCTTGCAGTGCAATTTTATTTTCTCGTCTATCCCATTGTGTGGGATATCGTTATATAGGCCGTTTAAAAATATTGCGGGTTTGAGAAAGCCATTTTTTGATTCAGGAATCCGTTTGAATCCGTTTGTACCACTTTAAAGTGGTAATTATTGTTAGAGACAAGTGTCCCCCCCCCCCTGCCAGCTAAATGGTTGTTTTTGATATGATATAATATGAATTCGTTTCATGACAGTAGTATATATAAAGAAATTAAAAGGAAAACTATACTACTAAGTCGGCTTTACAAATTAACGTACAATCGAACAACTTCCTATTAAAAATTAATTTACTGTGCCCGACAGAGCCCATGATTGATTCGATGTTTTAACATACGAGTACCAACTGCTATCGCACTTGACCGGTTTTTAAGTATTGTTTTATGAAAAAATATTTTCTTTCAACAAAGTAGGTAAATATTCTCAAAAATATAACCTCACAAACAAAACACAATCATAACTACACCTACAAGTAACTCCAACCGCAGCTCAAAAGAAACTCTTACCAAAAGAATGTTTCTTCAGCAAATCGCAAAGGTATGTAAATACGTTGAAAAACCCTCGGTTCTTAACGAAGCAGCGCCGAACATGAATATGGACGAACTAAAGAAAAGAGAGGTGTTAATCTTGAAACTCTGAGGGATCTACTTTTAATTAATACAATCAAAACAAACTGAGGGCCGCTCAACGGCTTAATTTGCAGGGACGGATTTGCAGATGGCTGTTATTGATGTAAGGGAGACAGATTTGTTTTGTGTTTGAAGATTGTGAGTACGTATAAAGGCTTCTACATACTGGCGCGACTTGTCGACACCGGTAGAACAATTTCCTTGAATTTTTCATAGATCATGTTCTACCGATGTCGCGTCGCGCGACAAGTCGCGCCAGTATGTAGAAGCCTTAAGAATTGTCTCTTGAAAAAATCTCATTAAGTAAATTACTGGGTTTTATTTAAATAAACAATAAATTTAAAGTAAACTTTAACTGGTAACGATGAGATGATGAATTTTCTTTCTTTCTTATAGGTATATGCACCCCACACATCGGGAATTCAGAAGTGGATATTCTTGTATTTAATTAAAACTTAAAAGCACACAAATGTTAATAATTATTGATGTTGCCTGATTTAAACATGAAAACTTTTCGCCAAAGATGCACTTAATTCGTACCTGTCTCTTCATCCGCAGTCCGACCCTTCAGTGTTTCATAAACCACTGGGTATTAATAAAAACCTCACCTATTAATTTCAACTGTATACTCATTTTCATATTCCTCTCCGTTTTATTTATTTAACGTTTACTTCTTTTATATACCACGGAAATGATTGGCTGAATAGATACGACTATTTCTGCAACTACGTGTCGGGATGCTTGGAAAAAGTTTGCGTGTTTTTTATCATTCATTACTACGAGTAACATCAGTTTTTTATAAGATTATATATGGATGTACTATGTGGATGATGTATTTGAACATTTGAAATAAATTAGTATAATAATTATTATTATATTGTTAAGCCTTATTAATAAGCCTGATCACAACTATGGTGATAGATGGATTAGCGCGCCGCGCAATGATTCTCGATGTTACCATTCTACATGACGAGAACCTTGTGAAAGCTGAGAGAAACAAATAAAATATATCGACTTAGCACACGAGGTTGTTGACATGTGGAATGTGAACTCGGCTGTCAATATGCCGCCGATTGTTATAACAGCCTAGCCCTGACGGCCAAAAGCATCGAGCAACATCTCTCGAGGCTGTCGTTAGGCGGTTGGATCAAGGGCCAGATTCAAAAGGCGGTACAGATACGGGTTGCACTGTGAGAAAGTTCCTGTCTCTGTAGCCGTAACTACCGGTAGCTTGTACCGTGCTCCCGACACTAGCGGACCTCATTTTTTTTTTTTTTTAATATAATTTTATTTTAAAAAATATTTAAAAATGTAAAATAATAATCGGCGGTTGGTGCCACATCACTTAAAATTGTCTAAGGGGCCTGTACGAGTTGTCTTCGTTCCCTCGTACGCCTTCCAAAGGCCCAAGACCACAAGGTCCCGAGATATGTCAAAAACATAATAATAATAATGATAAAACCCGCAGGGCAGCATATGGTGAGCTGTTGGGCAATAGCGACCCCACGGACCCTATCTCCCGAGAGAAGTCCTTGGGTAATATAATAAGATAATCGTCGGTTGGTACCTCATTTCATTAAAAGCGATAATACAATAAAAGTGATAAATACTTTTCTATACACTTTATGACTAAATAAATCGAAATCACAAGCATTCGAGCGTATGAGGCAGTGAAAATGTTTTTCGAAACAGCGTCTTTCGCGACTACTTCATTCGAGTCCATGAGCTTTCGAACCTGTGAGGCAGTGGAAAAATAATTCGCAACAGCGTGTGTCGCAACAGCGGCGTTCGAAACAACATAGGGGACCCGATTCACTCATCTTGACAGTACGAAAAACAAATGAAAATCACACATTTTCCTAATTTGAATTTGGAATTATGTTCTTTAAAATTTAAACTTTCAATGATACCAAAACCAGCCAGATACAAATAGTATAGCCAAAGAGATTTTATTACAAGTTCATACATACTATAATGCGAAAAGACTTTTTCCCCAACCTAATATGTTGTTTTTCAAAACTGATACAATAGGGAATATAAATGTGTTTTTTTTTCACTAAATCAACACTACACAGTAATATAAACCTAAGAAAAGTATTGAAAGTTAAATTGAACTACTGATTGATGCTCAAAAAAATTATGAAACTCCAACAATTTTCTACTACAGTTCAAACGTCTGTTTCTGTCGCGGTCATGATGTGACGTCATTGTTCACGAAACTGCTTTGTTCACATCTGTTTTTTAGCCCCTAATCTTAAGTATTAAATTATTGTTTACGCTTTATTCAAGTAGAAATCGCACTTACATATTTACCTTAGTGAGATTTCAAACATTTAGCAAAGAATAGATTTTATTCAGATGTATTGTTTCGTCACTTCCGGCATTTTTGAAGAGGACGCGTTTTGAGTTTGCTTTCCGTTCCACCACAAAAACGCAACATAAATTAATTAATTGTAAAATAAGTAATACATTAAAAAATGTAAAAAAAATTGTAATTTGTTTCTTGACTCCTACACAATGTATATTAAAATAATGGATACGTTTTGAATTACGTGCATATTCCCTATTGTTGGCAATTTGATTTTTTATTTTGTTTACATTTTGTCAAATAGTAAGGTGGAGGTTTAATATTCAAATTAAAAAAGATTAAAGTAAACCCACAAAAATACACTCAAGGAAGTCGTTTTAACCCCAATATTAAACTAAGAGCCGTCTATGAATACCAAATTCGCAGACAGACAGAACAACTCCTAAAATATAGCCCGTTGAACGACTGAAATTTACATGAAACATTTTAATATCGGCCCTCCACATTCACCTGCCCTTTTTTTCTCACGCCATAAAAGTAAGAAAAAAACTTTTTACGCCACCCTTAAACCCGTTCCCTTCGCTTTATAAAAGAAAAATAACGTTATATAAAACGTCTTTGATTTACGAGGAACACTGGCCGAGATGTGACAAACTTTTCTTTTTTGTCCGCGTTCCGAATTCGAGCAAACGTCAATAAAGTTTGAAAAGAATGTGTCCTCTGAGTTCTGTTGTTTATTGACTGACTCTTGTTTTGTTTCAGTTCTGTTCGGTCAAGTGTTGCTGAAACCAGTGCTCTGAGTGGAATACCTCATAACTTCAGTAATAAACATTCGAGAATTTCGTTAGGGGTAATAAAGAAAATAATTTGAATTAGATGTTTATGATCATCCTATATCGTGACTAAGGAGGAGCTCGTGGCTAAGTAATAACAGCCACACGGGTCGATACATAAGGTTAAGCTACGCTGGCCGGGATTGGTCCGTGGATGGGTGACCATCTTTACATACCAAGACTCCTCCATGCCTCGGAAAGCACGTTAAGCCGTTGATCCCGGCTGTCATTCGTGTATCTTTGACAGTCGTTAAGTCGTCAGAAGCCCGAAAGTCTGACAACCAGTCTTACCAGGGGGTATTGTATTACCCAGTTACTGGGTTGTGGAGGTCAGATAGGCAGTCGCTCCATGTAAAATACTGGTATTGAGCTGCATCCGGTTAGACTGGAAGCCGACCTCAACATAGTTGGGAAAAGGCTAGGCAGATAGATAGATATAGATCATCCTATATCTACTTACTACAGACGTGAAAATAAAAGAAAACATTAAAATATAATTTACTTCGGAATGTTAAGGAAAATCTGCATTTATGATTGCTAAGGTCCATAAGCAAACTACTATGCACTACAACTTTCTGAAATGTTGGATTTTAAGTGCGAATGAGTGTCGATAAGAGGCACACACACTTAACGAGAAAATTCATACTCGCATCACGTTCATCTACTGTTTTGCTTAATTGAAAACACAAATTATTCCTTACAGTGCCGTTATATTAGTAACAGCAAGAAAACGGAAAAAGCTCGTACTGAGTCGTAAACACCACGAAAACAAAATAAAAAAGTAATAAATCGCATCTAGCAACACTCTCGAGAACCGTCAGACGAAAGCCCTTGACGTCACAAAGGTGGCGGGGTTGCCATGTCACAACTCTCCACGAAATTTATGCACATAGCTTACGTCACGAGGGCACTCCGTCACACGCGGGACGAGGGATAATGTGGCAACACTGGTATGTAGAATAGAAAAAAGATGACACACTTTTTTTGTTCCTTGTTCTTCCAAGATTATCTTGAAGTGTTTTTGTTTTCAATATTCATTTTAATATCATAGAATCGGCTTAAAGTTCCCTTAACATACATACAGTTTACCATTCACGTGTAAACTTGAATTAATCTGCTAGCTTTAGTAAGAGTACGACTAGAAACACCATATCGATAGGAAAAGGTATAGAACAAAATTTCTTATTTCCCGTACTTTAATAAAAAATCATGAACATTTTTCTTCTCTATCTCTGTTAGTTACTCTGTGGCCTGAAACCATAAAGAAAGGAAACCGTGTCACGAACAAAAGTCTGAAGCGTCGGCTTTGTAGATATATGTTATTTACTGGGAATCATATAGGCACAGCTACTTCTTTGGCAAAGCGTAATCCTATTGACTGTATGGAAACAGGGTCACCAGCTAATATTGTTAGTTTGTCACCAGCCAGTGCTAATATTGTGAGTTTGTCACTAGCCAGTACGAATATTGTTAGTTTGTCACCAGCCCGTGCTATTAGTGTGAGTTTGTGGCAGCCAGTACTAATATTTTTTCTCACCAGCCATTGCTAATATTGTTAGTTTGTCACCTGTCAGTGCTAATATTGTTAGTTTGTCACCAGCCAGTTTGTCACCTGTCAGTGCTAATATTGTTAGTTTGTCACCAGCCAGTGCTTATATTGTTAATTTGTCACCAGCCAGTGCTTATATTGTTAATTTGTCACCAGCCAGTGCTTATATTGTTAGTTTGTCATCAGCCAGTGTTTATATTGTGAGTTTGTCACCAGCCTAAGCTTATATTGTTAGTTTGTCACCAGCCAGTGCTTATATTGTTAATTTGTCACCAGCCAGTGCTTATATTGTTAGTTTGTCATCAGCCAGTGCTTATATTGTAAGTTCGTCACCAGCCTAAGCTTATATTGTTAGTTTGTCATCAGCCAGTGCTTATATCGTGAGTTCGTCACCAGCCTAAGCTTATATTGTTAGTTTGTCACTAGCCAGTGCTTATATTGTTAGTTTGTCATCAGCCAGTGCTTATATTGTGAGTTTGTCACCAGCCTAAGCTTATATTGTTAGTTTGTCACCAGCCAGTGCTTATATTGTTAGTTTGTCACCAGCCAGTGCTTATATTGTTAGTTCGTCACCAGCCTGAGCTTATATTGTTAGTTTGTCACCAGCCAGTGCTAATATTGTTAGTTTGTTACCAGCTACTGCTAATATTGTTAGTTTTTCACCAGCCAGTGCTTATATTGTTAGTTTGTCACCAGCCAGTTCTAATATTGCTAGTTTGTCACCAGCCAGTACTAATATTTTTGGTTTGTCTACAGCCAGTGCTTTTATTGTTATTTTGTCACCAATACAAATATTTTGGCACAATAGGAATTGTCTATATTTTTTTTTAAATGGTACCTCCTTTCTTTTTAACATTGACAATTGTGTACATAAGGTACGTAAAATTCTCAAAGATCGATAATGGAGCGCTATACTCCCGCATAACGAGGAAAAATTGTGTCCACTTTTTTTCGGAACAATTCGTCAGTGATAATAACGCAACGTCGATTTCGCCACAGATTTCCCCGCCGTTCGGCACCCATCAGTCGGAAAATTCGACGCTTAACCGCATGCCTAGAACGCACTGGCTCAACATGAGATAGGCCGAGGGCTGGCAGGCCAAGAACAGGTCGTTCAGAAGATAATATTGGAGCTGTGCGCTGAGATGTGGAAGAGCATCCAGGAACGTTGACGAGAGGACGAGCTAAGCAAATAGGCATTTCTAGGCGGTCTCTGCGGCGTATTTTTACGAAGGACTTAAAGTTGTTTCCCTGTAAAACACAGACCGTGCATAAGCTGCAACCCGCAGACCTTCAATCTCGTCTGGAATACTGTGAGTCCATCATAAACCACTCCCATGACGAGGACGACTTTCTTTTTAAATTCAATATGAGTCACGAAGCACATTTTCATCTCTCAGGGCATGCCAATAAGCAGAATATCCGCTTTTGGGGCACAGGCAATCCGCAATTAATTCACGAAACGCCTTTACATCCACTGAAAGTTACAGTGTGGTATGTGCTGAATCAGTGATTGGACCCTAATTTTTCGAAAACGAAGCAGGCAACGCGACTACCGTCAATGGCGAAAGCTACAGAATCATGTTACGTGACTTTTTGATACCCAAATTGAATGAATTGGGATTGAAAGACATGTGGTTCCAACCGTACGGTACCACTGCACATTCAGCCCGCGATTCCATGGCCATATTGAATGGCACTTTTCCAGGTCGCCTTATCTCCCAATTTGGCAATTTTCATTGGCCCGCAAGGTCACCTGATCTGACCAGTCCCGACTTTTTTCTATGGGGTTATTTAAAGTCGCTGGTTTATGTGAACAAGCCACAAACTTTATCAGCTCTAAATACCAATATTTATCAAGAAATTTAGAACATAACACCTGAAGCTTTGAGAAGCGTGATAGACAATGCTTTAAAAACCGCTCAAATTTGCATTGACGCTGGAGGCCATCATTTGAAGAACATCATTTATTCAAAACCTAATAGGAATAATATTACAGGTCTTTTTATATGTATTCCAAAATATTTATTGCGTAGAATAGAATAGAATACTCTTTATTATGTACACCATAAAAGTTACAGATATAAATGTTGAAATTTGCGTAATTTGCGTAATTGCGTATATATTATTTAAAAAAAGTTATAGCTAAATGAAACTGTGCGCCACCCAGTATTATTAGTTTGTAACCAGCCAATGCATAGGTTGTTAGTTTGAAAAAACAGATGAATGCATCGCTCAACTGATGGAGGTTTCCAATACGTGGTTAACTTTAACCCTTCAAAATCACAGTAATACTAAGTACCTATTTGGCGACAAACTTAACCCTTATACCTACAGCTTAAAACAAAACAAACTAACATAAAATATTCAATTTTCCCACTTAATTATAAGCTTTCATCCAGACCAGACCTTAAAAAACTAAACAAGACCACAGGTGCAAGTTGATGAAAAACACCCCTTTAAAAAAGAATATTTTCCCGAATTAATAAACAACCCTTCATGCCAAGGTTTAATAAATTCAAAGTGGGTTCAGTTTTATTATTAACTTACTGTTTATTTTACAGACAAATAAAGGGGGTTTTCCGGCTTGTGTTAAGTCCAAATCTTTTTGTTTGTTTAACTTGAAATTGATTTTTAGCTAATCTTATTTTTTGCTTGTATGATAAAATAACGTTTAGTTTTTGTGTTTTTTAATAAGTAGGTAGTTATCTTACCACAAGGTCACACATTACGTCTCATTCTAGAATACAAATATTTTCATGAACATTATCGTTATTAATATTTAAAAGAAAATATTTTAACACCAAAGTAAATAAATAATTATTATTATTTGAATGTTTCGAGACCAAACATATAGTGCAATTTTTCAAACGATTTTTTCGAGGCGTTTTATGGCACGCATTTAAAAAATACAACATCCGAAATTCTCGATAACCGAACGCCGCGCCCGAGCAAATTATACAGTTTTGAAACAAGAAAACGCGGGAACAAAACAACGTAGGTGGGTAGTGGGCGCATTCATTTGAATAATTTCCGCAAGTATTTTCTGACGCAAATCCATCATTTTTGCGGTGCGTTCATATCGCAGATGGCGCTCGTTAGCCTGAAATATAAATTATGCAGGAATGTTATTTTTTCAGATTGTAGGCTACGATTATCTACTTAATTATAAATTATTTAATGTAATAAAGGACTTGCAATTAATTCCGTATGACGTTAATTTGGCGGAATAGTCGTTATATGAAGATATCGTCGCATAGTAAATTGGTTAGTAGGCCAAACGTGACATTAATGAAACTAATAAATAACTAAATAACTTTGGGAACTCATCTAAATTATTAGTATCGTATCTTATGAAAAAAAGACGAAGAAATTTGAGCGAAGTAAAACTATTTAACTAAGTCTATTTAACTAACCTACTCAAATAATAGTGTCGTAATGAACAAAATAAACTAATATCATATACTTAATATAATATTATACTACTTATACATAGCCCAAAATACTGCTGGTGTTGTGTATTTGTTTCCAGTAGATTTAACCACAATATTTTCCTGGAACATCCATCATTTTCCCGCCAAAATAACGGTTCAGGGGATGCGGTGAGCCTGTTATCGGTCGGCGATAATCAATTCCAGCGAGCCACCTACTTATGAGTATATTTCACCTTGGCTTGATTCACCCTTAGTGGAGAAAACACACAGTACAGTACAGTATAATAACACAAAAGAAACACTTCATCATCAACTTGTCTGCTGAATGTTAGAATATTAGATCTACTGTTCGTCATTTTTATGAATTGCATTTTGGGGACAAGTCGCGATACTGACTTTTATTAGTCAAGCTTCAAGCTAAAACTAAAAAGTTGACTACTTTCCTTTTTTCGATATAGGTACACAAGGAACTATTTACCTTAGCCGCCGACAAAACATAGGTACCCAAAATCAACCCAATTAAAATAACGAACTTTCTAATGGAAGAGGTTCAACTCAACCTATGAATCAACCTCCAACAACAAGTGCAGTAACAGCACAAATGTAGCAAAATAGTGAGTTGTCTGCTCCCTATTATTTCACTTCCCCTCAGCATACATTAAGCGCTATTTGTTTTTGCAACATTAACATTTTTATGACTAAACTGAGAGAAATCACTTACTCTAAGTGTACCAACTTAATTGTACCACAGACTTTAAAAGCCTTACCCTTAAAACAATTCATTAAGGGTTATTTTCAATTGACAATGAGTTTGATGGTCGTGTAATATTTTGTTAGGGAATCGTAATGAGTGCTCGAAAAGTCAAAATAATTGTGTCTCTGAACAACCGTTTGTTTTGATTCTGATGGTTCATTAAATTTTACAGCGTAAAGAATTAGTTTAACAACTAAGTATTTTACAGCTTTTGCAACTTTTGACTGAGGATACAAAAATTTAACTTGCGTACGTAATTTGTATAATGTACAACGTAAGTATGATAGTTCCAGCCATTTCCTGCACTACTTAACTTTTCTTGAGCTTTCTGTGTGTACTTCAGTGACACTTAGCAATGAAAGGAAGCATGCAACCGCAAAATAGTTGGGAAAAGCCAGTGGTAGATTCAATGCTATAACCTTATTTCCAGTGTACACTTTACATAAGTCTGACCATGATATTAAATTACAAGATGAATTTCCCTCATTTCCATTCCATCGTTCAAAAGAGAAATTCTTTTAACTCCAGCTTTCTAGAAAACATTTACCAGACGGCGCATATTCTCCGCCCTTTAATTTATTTACTCAAATAATAAAATGTAGGTCTTAACGAACGGTTCAAAACCCCAACTAAAATTCAGCGAAGCATATTTAGAATGTGGGGGCGTCGCAAACTCGCTCAGACCAAACTTAATTCCGCCCGTCGCGACCGCAAAGAAAACTTTGCTTCAAAATTAATATTTCTTTCATTAAAATGCTGTAATATTTTCGCTTGCTGCATGCATAAGTAATGTCCATGAATAAGAAACGTGTAAAAATTCAGTGGCGAAGTCTCACTGATTGAGCCAGATATCGGCGAAGACGGTGTGTGGAACATTTTGTAAGACGTGCTGGAAGATCAAATAAAATTTAGGGAATTGCTAAGGATAATGAGGAATGAGATTGAAAACTTTTGCTTAGAAATTATTTTCGATTTCTTTTACCCTTTTAAAAGCTTTTCTTTTTTACTTGATATCCGACAGTTACGAAAGTTGAGGAAAATGAACGTGCAATTAAGTAATTTAACGCTCGCGCGGTTAAAGTGTTTTCTTCCAACTACCTAGTAATATCGTGATTGTTAACTCAAAATGCCAGCAGAAACATTTCTGCGTCGCTAAAACAGTGCAGAAATAATTGTATATATTTTCATTACTGCATCGCTATAACGATGCTGAAATGAGTGTCAGTTTTTCATTGCTGCTTTGTTGTTACTTTTTTAAACTTTTTCACTGACCAAAAGGTTTTCATATGTTCCATATAAACTGTACGCAGACAACCAAAGAGATTTAAAAATAATACGTGCTGGCTGTAAAGAATAAATAATAATAAAAAAGTAAACAAATTGGCGCGAACTTTTAAATTTTTACAGCTGAACATTACGAATTTCATCAGAATTAGTAAACAAATGGATTTTTCTAGTAAAAGTGACTTATAATTAACGCCGGAAGCTATAAAAAATGAGGCTCTGCTCGTAATTGATAACCTATTATCAGAAAAATCTAGAGCTTGATATTTCAAGGCACATAAAATTTCATGTCTTGGAGAAACGAAAGAAAGGTTGAATCTGTATCCGAGAGTGTGTTTTTAGTGTATTTTAATGATCTCACGAAAACTATGTAGCCGTCAACAATGTGGGCTACGTACGCAATGCTCAAAAGCACCGTTGAGACAAAGTATAACATTAATATCAAAAATAAATAATGTTTTTATTAGTTAGACTGATTTTTCCTACTTCCTACCAACTTGTATTGCTGTAGTAGTTGAAAAAAAAGCAGATTACGCACCTCGCTCAACGTGACTTCTTGTTCGATGCAGTAATCTACTATTTCAACACATTTGCTCAAAAAATGCATTTACGAAGCCTATAAACATTATTCGAAAGTTAAAAATTAAGCACCATACAACGGAATGTGTGGTAAAATAGGTACTCTCACCTAAGTACATGTTTTACCGCATACTCCGTTGTATAGCGCCATGCGTATCCTTTACGGTTTTTTTTTAACTTCCATAAAAAATATATTATAAGAATTCCACCAAGGAGTTTCACATTACGAGAATATATAAGCTGAATGATCGAACCTCCTTGGAAGCGGTTTTGCTCAATACGTTTATCTCACTTTATTATTAAAGAGAAATGAGACGAAAGATGTAGTACTAATTTTCACCACGCACACGTGGCTGGCGCTATTTTCAAATTCGCGCCATTTCATAGAAACGTCAAAGATTGTTGCGACTTTCCGACTAATATTTATAAACAAAATAATAATATTTACAGTTCAAGCGAGGAACCCGCTATTAATATGGAATCTACTCCACCTGATATCTTGAATGAGGCGCAAATTGCAGAAAATGGTCTCTTGCCGCCAAAATCGCGAGAGAGCATTTAATGATTTACAATAATTTGATATCATGGACTACTCGAAGAAATACTCAATCATTCTCTGAAATTTTTTTGATGGTTTGTTTCATTACCTATTGTACTGTTTTTTTGCAAATGTGTTGAAAAACGTCGCGTTGTATGACACACTACTCGTTTGTAAAAAACAACTTATCGCACTAGTATCATAAATAACTATTCCGTGGTGGACTGACGCCTTGTTGTCTCTGACTGAAATCACACTACTAGTCCTTTAAAACAAACGGTGTGACTTGAAATTAGCAGCATTTCGTCATTAGATACTTATTAACATTAAATTACCATTAAAATTACCCAGTAATTTTCTGAAACCAAGTGGACATGACAGAAGTACTTAAGGTAGGTACGTTAATTATCTCCTATTTAATCGCCTTAACATTTCAATCGATATTCTTTCCATCCAATATCGCGTCTCTCCGTTGAGTACACCGTCGTTTGTTTAACTCCATAGATTCAGTTGTTTGTCTTGCAGATTTGAGAGCCGCTTCGAAAAAGTCAAGCATTCACAGACACGGGGGATCGTTTGTATTTGAAATGAGGTTTGTTTTGGAATAATTTAATTTGCTTCTTTTCTTTCTTTTAATTACATTGTTTTTGTTGGCAGGTTTACACAGAGCATAAGCATATAGTTATCAGTGGAAATTTGTACATGGCCTTCAATTACATATTGTCTAAGAACACTGTATAAGTTAGCTTATTCTTAGTTATGTAATGTAATAAGTTATAAATAAAATAAATAAGTCACATGAGCACATGAATTTGAATTTGGTACTACCACCACTGCTGCACTTTTTAAACAGCCTGTATTATGTGGTTTCTGAAAAGCTAACGTTGCCTAATGAAACGAATGTCTAGTGATTAGATTTGGAAAGAAATATATTTTTAATACATACCTATTCAAATATACACAAAAACAAAAACTTCAAAACAGCATCTATCGTGTGCCTCACGTGCGCCATATTGGCCTCATGGCCGTGACATGGAACGGTTACATGTTTCAGTCAACCAATCACAACCACGTGAGATTGATAGTCCGTAAGCTGATTGTTGTGGTGACAAGCCATTGAGAAAGCGGGTGTTTGTGTAGCTTGTGACCTAACGCTGCATGACATTACATCTATATGAGTGCACCTAGACCACTAGGTACACTGTTAGGTAATATAAACTTCAACTACTAAACTCATCCCGAATCTATTCGTATCCGATCACCATTTTAGGTCTTTTCTGAAAACTCACGACGTTTTCAAGGGTGCAAAATGAAACAAAAGAATCTTTCTATTGAAAATAACACTACAATAAATAATAACATAACATTAACGTTATCTCGTAGCTCATTAAGCTATCGCGGGGACCGGGGTGAGCAGGTCTCTCCCCGCTGAATATAATTTACATGAAGTTCTAGGGTGAAGGAAAAACAACGCGTTTGTTCGTTTTATTTGAAAAATTGGTTCTGTAGTCGTTTTTGGACGACGTGTTGTTATTATATGAATTAATGTTGATAATATTGTAGGGAACATTTTGATTTATCCAGTGTTTCAGAGAGTGCTTTGCCACTTTCTGACAACACTGGACAAATCAATTAATATTAACTAATTATTAATTAAGACATAGATTAGCTTAATGTGGAAATAAAGAAAAAAAAAATGAGTTTTTTCAAATGAAAAAATATCATCATCTGCCTAGCCTTTTCCCAACTATGTTGGGGTCGGCTTTCAGTCTAACCGGATGCAGCTGAATACCAGTATTTTACATGGAGCGACTGCCTATCTGACCTCCATAACCCAGTTACTGGGTAACACGATATACCTTGGTAAGACTGGTTGTCAGACTTTTGGGCTTCAGACGACCCGTAACAACTGTCAAAGATCTACAAATGACAGCCGGGACCAACGGCATAACGTGCTTTCCGAGGCACAGAGGAATCTTGGTATGAACAGATGGTCACCCATCCACGGACCAACCACGGCAAGCGTAGCTTAACCTGATCGATCAACCCGTGCGGCAGTTATTATTTAGCCACAAGCTCAAAGCAGCAAATTTAAAAATATATATAACTGATATCTCGCTCCAAGTTGCATTATATTTGATTTAGTCATTAAATATACCTACCATTACAATTTAATCAAACATTAATAATGAAAGTTTGTTTAATAACTAATCGATATATTTAAGGATACGTTTTTCTTATTTACAACATTATTTTCTTCAAACAGTACCGTAGTGAGTAGTACTCACTGACATTGCAAAATTCACCCATCTTAAACTCAATCCGCGTATTTGTGGTCGTCAAATCCAGCCAAAACAAACGGTCCATTTTCCAGCGATACTTAACCTAAAAAGTAAGTTTGCTTAGCATCTGCGAAATACAGTTTCAGTTCATTTATCGTACAAAATGTATATAAAAAGTTAAGGCGCTTCCCTCTTCAACTGTTCTTAAGACTTACTTTGAATAAAGCGCCCTGTTCGCACTGCGACTGAATGTCAGTGTTTGGGGTATGTTAATACTATTTACATACCAAAGACTGAAAATATGTGTTGCTTAATGTTAACTATTTTGCATACTATTGTATAGAATCATTTTATTCTAACTGAACAGACAGCTGTGCTGCTGAGGAGTTTGTTGCGCCACTTCTTCCCAGCTCAAGCAATAGGAAGTGGTGAAGGGCGGGCGTTTTTGGAGCACTGTCTTATGTAATTTTGACGTTGGGAAAGTTCTGATTCTCAGCCTAGTTTAAATAAATGACTTTTGATTTTGATATTTTAATAAATAGTCACCTAAGAACACAATGATTGCGAAATGCAACAATATTCATTATGAGGATGTCTAGCACAGTACCTAACTCTTTCTCCAGTCCAGCAGAAGATAGAATGCATTATCATCCGTAGTGACATTTGCCTCTTGTCAGCGCCTTAATATGGTGGATTTGTTACTATATTAGACTGGTTATGGTTTCGTTGTTAGTTTACGATCACTGATTTAATGATACGAATTAATATTATGGTTTAAAGGTTATATTGAATACTAAAAGTTATTACAATACTATTAAATGGTAAATCTAAGCTAAATCAGGACTAAGATGATTTGGTTTGATTTGAGTTACGCGGTTGGTGGTCGAATACGTACTAATTGGTAATAGTTGCGATTCATGCATTTATGGAAATGCATGTATCGGTTGTTATTCGGTCACAAATATTGTACCGAACAACCTCAGCACCTCAAAAAAGCAGGTTTTGCTGTTTAAAGACAGTGAGCAATTTCGATTTTGCTGCAAGCGTGAGACAATAGTAGATTGTGTCATACGGGATCAAAATAATGTATTGAGGGCGAGAGCGATTGTTTGAGCGAAGCGAAGGGTTTTAGAGTAGAATCCCGAGCGTTGCGAGGCTAGCCTCTTCAGATAGAATCCCGAGCGTTGCGAGGGATTCAAAGTACGTCGCTCGACGTTAAATAATTTTGGTACCGTGTGGCACACTCTGCTTTTCAGATTTTTTTTTCCAGTATTTTTGTTTTTACTTTTTATGAAAAAAATAAATAAGAGATGCTTTTAGTAGTGATGAATATCTATATTTACATAACCAAATTCCAAATTGATAATAATATTAGATACGTTTTCGCAATTTTGGAAGTTTATTGTAACTGTTTTGTTGGGAACAGAAAATGTCGTTTACTTATTTATCATTTGGGTATTCGTAATAACTTCAGACTCTATAAGAAGTTCCCGCGTATTTTTTTTTATTTGTTTAACTAATGCCGCGTCAACAGGCGTGCTTTTTTATTACCGGCCAGCACCCTAATTGTACACCCTGAATAATTTTCCACTGAATGATCCATTGCTTCATAATTATGTTCGAGATGTTTTCTGCGCAACAACGTAAATGTCAAAAATCGTAAAAATAACGCAATGAATATTGTTGAACTGTCAAATTGAAACCGATTCCATCCAAAGGTTGTCTGTAAAAGATCGCTTTCAGCGATAAGACCGTCCATTGTGTCACCCTATGTAAAATTTCAACATTTATATCTGTAACTTTTATGGTGTACATAATAAAGAGTATTCTATTCCTACATGTAGTAGTGTTACGTAATTAGCCCGCTGGACTTTATCAAAGCGATTTGCGTTCAAACTTTTAAATTAAATAGTGTTCCAAATTCAAAAGTTATTTCGTCACTGTTATTAAGTGCGCGAATAACCAATTTTGCTCGCACTTATCGAGGAACCCTCTTTCTTTCTCTTCAAAACTTTTTTTTCTGTTTAATTAAATGCCGAGAATAGTGCTAGGTCTACACACAAAATTAGAAAGATTTAAACTTCACTTTCTTCTGTCACTTTCACTTTGATACGAAAAAAGCGATAGATGGAAACAAGTCGATTCGAAGTAAGATTTTCAAATTGCATACCTAGAGGCTAGTAGGCCCAAAACAGAAACAAAAAATAAAATACTCGGATACACGTATAACTGTAAAATTGCAAATCATCTGTTAGGGTTTTAAATGTCATTATTAGGTATATTTTATCTTAACTTTTTTTTGCAACTGTTTGATTTACAAATATACATGTAGTTTTATTTTGACCATGTTGTAATTTTTTACCTTTAGGTAATAATTATGGTCTCGCTGGTGAGGTGAAAATTGTATATGTTACACGAGACCAAAGTTATTTGCATCTCGTGTCTTTTAGAATCACTCGTGATTCAATTATGAGAATTCTTCGCTTGCTCGGGATTCAAAATCAACACTCGCAGCAAAAGCCAACTTTGCTTTGTTGTTGCACAAATTACTATTTCTTGACACAATTCCATAATTTTACCAACTCCGTTAAAACTTCTAGGTGTTTTCTGAAGCCTGGCTTTCAAAATCAGTCTCTTTTTACCGTTTCATGCGATTTTGCACAAAAGTCGCGTCCTGAATAGCATTCTTTAGAGAGCTTTTTTTCCTGAATAATGCGAGTGTTATGGCTCGAAATATGCTTCATTTGGCGCGACGCAACTTCTCTAAAGTGCGTGAGGAAATCATATTCATATTTTTTCCGCTTCAACTGTTCGCGACGCGGAATTTGAATAAAATATGGCAAGTTCTTTTTTTCTATTAGGATATTACTTTGACTGTTGCTGTCTGAAGTCGCTGGTGAGAGCACTTATGAGCTCGTTTGGAGAACGACGGACAGTAAACGAAAATTCAGAGGAGTTTTTATTAAAAATGAATTTTGCCTTAATTGAATTCATCACAATAAAAAATTTAAGCATGATTTCTGTGAAACACAATATTTCAGGCAAATCCATCGATTACTCTCTTCTATTAACTTTAAAGGCTCTTACACACTCACGCGATATCGCGGGCGCGACAGGCAGCGACAAAGACAATTCCTTTGTCGGTGCATGTCGCGCCCGCGATATCGCGTGTGTTTGTAAGAGCCTTAATGCCTTTTTCAGTACCTACCTCGATGCATAACCACAGTTTCTAAAGTTAATTTTTATTTCAATACCACAAGACACTAAACTTCGTTCTAAAATATAACACCTCAAACATCCAATTATAAAGTGCATTTTGTCACACAGGTCTCGCGTCCAATCCTTCCAACGCTTTGCAAGTTTAAACGCAATAAATTACAACAACTTTGTTCATAAAGGGATTCTTGCATAAACACATTTTGCGACTAAAAAGCCGAGTGCCCACAAAATTAAGTTTGAAAACCATTTAAGTCCAACCAAAAATCGTGTTACGAACTTTTGGGGCTCCAATCTTCTCGCATACATTAACGAGAGGTGTGAGTACGGACTAAAACAAAATCATTATTCAAATCCCCTGAATAATGTTTTCAGGAATCGGGACTGAGTTCCGTGCGTCGTTTTTGAATTTTAATACGGACCTCTAACAAGTTTTCAGTCAAAGGAAATCGGTAGAACTCGGCGGGCGAGATGCTGGTGAGTGCAACGGACTTCTTCTACATCACAACTTACATTTTTTCAGGTCTATCAACAGCGTCAGTTTACCGTACAGTGATCACTGAATGGGAAAGTAAACTTTTCCATAGTTAAATTCACTGAAGTGGTATTTACGAATATTGTATTTGTAAATAAATTAATTATTGAATTGTTCACAAGTTTCGAAAGCCTAAAAATGCAGTCGCTGTGGCCAAAAACGGCTAGACGACATCGTCATTATGCAAGTTTGAAACTTAATGCATTAGTAATTGTTAATGCAAAACATTTTCATGCTCATTTCCAAGCGTTAATCTAAAGCTAGAAAGTCAAATGCAGAACTAGCATTTGGTATTTAGAAAACGTGCAATCGGGGCTCGAAAATCAAAATTACTAATTTGACCAAATCCAATGTCCGCTGAGCTCCTAAGCAGCGTACCTTTACGTAGTGTCGTCGGCCGATCAAAGGCTGGTGATCAAAGGACGCTGGTGTCCGGCCGAGGACGAGGTAATTAGCCACCTTCGCGCCGTCTGGGGGCGGCACGTGCCTGTGCCACGAGTAACAGAGTTATACAGGAAATCTGAAAGCTTAATTAAAAATCTTTGCTAAATAAGGATTTTTAGGACTCTTATTGATTTTTTGTCTTGTCTTTTTTTGTCTTTTAAAAAAAAACGTTTTCTCACACTAGGAATTTCTCCTGTATCGTGGGTGCGTTTACAAATATTTAAACTCACATACATAAATAGCCAGACCCGGAACAACTACTTGTAGGTCATAAAAATATTTGTTCCGTGCGGAAATCGAATCCGCGACACGCAGCGCAGCAGTCAACCGCTTAACCACTGCGCCAACCGTGCCGTCTTTGTGATAAAACTGATTTACCAACTGAAATATGGGCTTACGGATCCTTAGTTTGTTGTAATACCCATGGAACATGTGTCAAGAGGTTTTATCCAACCTGTACTAGCGTAAGTGTAGAATGCAAGACTTGAGCTCCCGTAGCATGCAGCGATATTTCGTTATGGATGAGCAAAGTCCCGACTGCTTAGGGGACTTTTAAAGTACACGAGTGAAGTTAACTGTAAGTTGACAGTTTATGTATGCTAAACTAAGACAGGAAGCTAGTGCTTCGAAAATTCTTTTACGTTCTAAGCACATGTGCTTTGAAGAATGAGAACTTTAACTAGAAACTATAGAAGTGTTTCATAATACAATGTGATTTCGTTACGACGTAAAGTTAAGTCAGTCAATGACTTTTGATATCACAACATCTCGGTATAATGACTCGCACGGGGGGATCTGCTCGTAGACCGGGGGTAAGATGTGCAATCTAAGATGGCGACGAGTCTCGGCGATCGGCGGTCACTCGGTCATTACTGCCCTCGCAACATCTATGAAATATTTATGACGACTGCCATAATAACGCCGGCGACGATATCATTATACTTTGTGATGGGGGTGTCGGGTGGGGCGGAATTTCTGAACGCTCCTTACCATTGCAAAGTCACAATCGCGGGAGCTTCAAAACGCACGCGGATGCTCCGGACAACTTTTAAACATTTTCTGCGCAGGTGAATTTAAATTTTCGTGTATTCCGAAATCACAAAGGCTTCTCACTATGCGAATGAACCTGAATTCGACTTCGACATTCAAATTTGTAAATCCAGAATGGAATCCAGGCGGTGTGCGCAGACGCGGCGGCCCCGGATCGCCCATATTAACTTGTTAATTAGGTCCATAATACGACTTGCAGATGAGCTACAGAGTTGTGAAGTTGAATACATAAAAAGCCCTTTTTCAGCGATCGCATGCATTGTTGGTGGTGTGTGCGGCGCCGGTGGCCGGCACTGGGGAGGCGAGCCTATAACGTATTTCGTACGTCCCACCAGCCACCAGAAGTTTGCCTGTTCATAAATAAACGCGAACGGTATTCAACAGCCCTTGGTGCTGTATGCATAACGAATTTGAAGGAGGCAAACTTGGAGGCTCTGCTGACTGGGATGGAGTATAAAATTCAGTAACAACATGGTGGAGGTTTTCATTCGACGATCCGCTGCCGGGGAAGGCATAGCTCCGTCATCGTAATTAGTGATATGTCACTTGATTGGACATGCGTTGTGACCCTCATTGTGCGTGAGCCAGGGTGATTAGTGGTGTCGGTTGGTGCCAGTATCTTGCGAAGTGTTTAAAGTGTTGATGTTTACTGGTGTTATGTGGTGGAATGCAGTTTATTGTCGCATTGTGGTGTGCAGTGGTGACTTCCCGCGCTTTCCGCGGCCGCCATCTTGGGGATCTGTCAAACGTGTGAGTACTGAGCCACCGCCAGGCGGCGTGCGTGTCGCATTGTGTAGCAAAATAATATGGCTGCCTGAACTCACTGCTTTGAATATTTTTGCATGGAATCTGCAAATATTTTATTATTTTACGATTGTTTTGAAGAGTTTTATGACAGTTTTTTTAAGGAAATAAACGTGATGGTTCTAAAGTACTGTAGTTGGTTTCTTTTCCTACACTGTTGTGCTATGAAAGGATTGACTGATGGTGCGGTACATTTGAATTAATTTTGACTTTTTATCATTGGGGGGTTGAACCCCCCCCCCCAACGATAAAAAGTCAAAAAAAAAATATTTTGAGAATTGACTCAAAATAATAACTTGTTCATACTTCTATTGATTATTTAGTACGAATAATATTTAAGTATAGCCTCGAAGTATGACAGTTACCAGTGAATATTGAATACCTGCAGTAAATTGATCACGATACTGAATGCATGTTGTACATAGACAACCAGAAAAATAATACCCAAATACAATCAGATTGCAACTTTTTGTTTTTGAATATACAAATATCGTATCTGCATCAATAAGGTTAACAGTAGGTACCTAGAACTAGTTCACAATACAATACGAATAGTGTGGCTATGTTAGCAATGTTACTTCCGGCGCTGATTGTTAGCAATGGTTCAGCGGGAGCAGGTTCGATTTAGATTTAGATATGAATAATATTTAATCGATAACTTTATTGTAAGTCTTTTTGAATTCTTCAATAATGAATATTTAGTTAGTAATTACTACCATACTAGTATACAAAAAAGAGGGGGGTGGGTGTTTGTGTAGTTTGTAGTGTAGGTAGTATTGTATAGTTTATAGTGTAGTTAGTATTGTATAGTTTATAGTGTAGTTAGTATTACTACTATAGGTAGGTGTTATTATAAATGGGTAGACACCAATAAGAGCATTTGCCGACTTGCAAAGGGTAGGTATCTAATGATATAATGTACAATACAGTCAGCCTTATGAATTAAGTAGATAATTAATTCAATCAAATTAATTCTTGTCGATAATATACTTACCTACATCTTTTTGAGGCTGACTGTACCATTTTTTTTAAACTGAGAATCTAGTTAAGTGCTTACTTGTTTTCTAAGTTCAAACTATGGAATTAGTATGAACTATATACCTAGGTTTGAACAGTGTTTTCAATTAACTTGTAACATGCTGTCTTATGAAATAAAAAATAGCCAATAGAAATCCCAAATTCAAATATTCACTCGTTCTGAATTAAAAAATTTGCACCACAGACAGACCAAAAAGTATGAATAAAAATGCTAAAAGCTATACCTCTCGTGTCAACATCGAGGTGTTAATATGACGTCACTCGCTGCGAACACGGTGACACGTCATTTTCCGCGCTAGTGCATCAACATTTGGATATGTCACGCGCAAATATAGGGTTATGCTGAACCAAGCTTACTTTACCACCGCATCATCCAGCACAAAACTTTATAACAAGGAAATAAAGTGCAATTTCGAATAGAATGTAGTTGTGTGTTTGGTGTTATGTTTGTCAGTCTTGATGTCAGGTCATGACGTGGTGTCCAATCTGTGTGATACACGCATGTTGGTTTTGTATTGAAAGCTTCGTAAATAGTTGTGCTGTAATATGAAAATATAGGAACCTATTAGTAAAAAACTGAATAATTTTGTTATTCTTTGTATGCAGTGAAAGAAATTCTCGCAGCGTCATTGAATGAAATCTTTCGAAGAAGCTTTTGCAGAATCGTCGTATCGTATACCTATTACCTATATCTACTGAATTGAGAGGATTTTGATAGGACATCTATTCGGACTTGCACTTAAATGAGAACTACAATGCATTTCAAAAATGCAGTGTCTGGCATGATTTTTTGTGTAAATATTTTTTTTTTACATATTTTGTTTGATAACTAAACCATTTATACTCTGTTTGTAATTTTTTTTGCTTTGTTTTTTTTTTGAGTATTCATGGAATCGGTAAATCAGAACTTCGAAGCCCATTCTAAAGGCAGCTACTAGGTACGCATTAAGGCTTCTTTCTACATAATGGCGCGACTTGTCGCACATCGCGACACCGCGCGGCGGTAGGACAATTTCTATTCAAAATTCAAGGAAATCGTTCTACCGGTGTCGCGTCGCGCGACAAGTCGCGCCAGTATGTAGAAGCCTTAAAGCGTACCTAGTAGCTGTTCATGTGGGGAAGAACAAAAAAATAAAATCTATGGACACTTTTTTAAATCGAAATACAGAGAAATATAAATTAAAAGTTAACTACGTTTCAAAGCCCTAAATTCTTTGACTTTATGAGATAGGTAAAAACTGAAACAATTGTAATGAACCTTGCATACCCTTATATTTGAAACTTCTGACACAAATGTAACGAACAGTGGTACTGACACGAATATCGTGTTAATGGCTTTTACAATTATTAATGTGTGGGGTACACGAACGTCACTTATTAGTGAACTTAGTATAAACAATGTGGCTAATTAAGAACAAAGCATTTATAGAACTAACCTACCTGTTTTATGTTTCTTACTCATGTGCTACTGAGGAGCTTGTGGCTAAATAATAACTGCCGCACGGTTTGATCGATCAGGTTAAGCTACGCTTGCCGCGGTTGGTCTGTGGATGGGTGACCATCTGTTCATACCAAGATTCCTCCGTGCCTCGGAAAGCACGTTAAGCCGTTGGTCCCGGCTGTCATTTGTAGATCTTTGACAGTTGTTACGGGTCGTCAGAAGCCCAAAAGTCTGACAACCAGTCTTACCAAGGGATATCGCGTTACCCAGTAACTGGGTTGTGGAGGTCAGATAGGCAGTAGACTGGAAGCCGACCCCAACATGGTTGGGAAAAGGCTAGGCAGATGATGACTCATGTGCTACTGTCATCGTCCCAAAGGTGAAAGAGAGAAGTTATGTGAGAAGCGGAGTTTAGATTACAGAATAGACAAGCTGATATATTTGATCACCAGCCAGTAATATCGTGATGAGGAGACAGACGAGATGAATGAAAAAGGAGTGGATGGCACCGTGCCTGGTGGGGGAGACCAGAAGAGAGAAACCTTGCATGCTGATCCCAGTAACATTGAACAAGATCAGGCAGAGAGTTGATGCTGTTACTCGTCGTGAGACTGAGATCTTAGGTAATGCTTGACTCAATATCTATCGTTTACTAAATTATGGACAGCTAACCAATATGGTTTTGCGCATACTACTGATCAGTTGCTTGAAGTACCTGTATGATCTCAAATCAATACAACATAGTAGCCCGACTGCTCGACTGTCTAACACCTGATTTCTGAAAGATCATCATTGACACCAAAAAGTTTACAGACTGTTAAACTATCGTCAAGTGATTTGATTGACAGTTGTTAATCCGGTCAGCTAATCACAGCAGTTAACATAATGCTTGACAGTCTGTTAGCAAACTTTTGTGATGATTGGAACGTACAATTAAGTAATTATGTTAATGTCATTGATAAGAGGAAATAAATATTAAAATTATTATCAATCGACTGGACGATTATCAACACGCGACGGGGATATATTATATGCACGCGACAATAGGATATAACATCAATTATTACTTTCTAAATTACCTACATGATTTTTCTTTTTCCTCCTAGCAACACCAACTAACGACATAGGTAATAAGTGACGTCATAATTCACGTCAAATTACAATTCCTTGTTGAAACGGTGTCGGTAACGAACGCAGTAGACGAAAAGAAATGGTTTGTTCATTACTACTGGATAAGGTGTAAGAAATAAGGGCATTAGCCAGTAATGTACTGTTATAACAAGTCATCCATCTTCTGTCATGTCTAGATCAGGCAGCAATTAGCAGTGAATGCGCTACAGGCTAGACATAGGTACAGTTGACCTCGTATTTGCTTGATCACCCTAAGGTTGATGTCGCTTGCACGCCACAAAACGATAAGGGTCCTATTTTAAAATAACTGACAGTGCGACATATTTGTAAAACAATTGAATATTGATACATTTATTTTCACGACTTATTAAATGCTGTAGAAAATGTAGACCTACATTTACAATACCTGTATAATTATAAAATTATTGAATTTTCAGATTGCCGCCTGGCACCTGTCGCCTGTCGGTTTTATTAAATAAGTCCAAGGTCTGTTTGCCCATTTGGCAGTGAGATATTTTCAACCTTAGTGAAGATTCAATTTACTGGAAGCTAGCTTTGCCTGCGGCTTCGCCCACGTGGTTGTCGAAAAATATCCCACGGGACGTACTACCGGGATTAAAGTACCCCATGTGTTAATCCAGGCTATAAATCTATGTGTGTGCCAAATTTCGACCATACCCTTCAGCCTTTTTTGCGTTTACTATTTCATTGTACAGGGAGGCAGGGCGTCGACGCGCACAGTGTAGGTAATCATGAATTCAGAACAAGATTCTTAAAAATAAAAATCTGCTGTTTCATTCATTTTAAAACAACATTTTTTTTTTTAATAACTGATGGAATATTTGAACACAAGGGTGTCCAGAAGCATGTACTGAATCCATGGTAACAGATAGCGCGTCGATGTCCTTGCCATCCGTATAATGTGTTAGATTGTTGTCAAAAGTGGTAAGACGATCACGAGGGCAACTATACTTTGGTATGGTCACTAGTGGGTGCTCTTTTAAGCATTAAAATCTACCCTACACCTAACTGGATATAAATAATAATTTTACATCGGCCTTTACACTTTTTTTTGTGATTCAATAAACAGAGGCTTGTGCAAATATGCCATAAGCTTATAATATAACAATCCACACAACGTATTGAAAAACGTTAATATGGTAAAGGTTAAACGAAACTGGCGAAATGGCAGTACTATAGCGTACGCCTCTGCCTTACAGTTCAGGACTTACAGGTGTGGAGGGAGGTTATATAATATTAAAGAAAAAAAAATATAAACTAGGCTAGAAACAGGAATCAGGTCTAATTTCTGTAACAATTCTGAATCCATCTGTCATTAGCTCATCATCATCATCCTCTTGCCCTTAGGTACTTATGTATTTTTCTTCTATCCTTCTCTATTAGGTCTCGGTAGTCACCCAGCCATTAGGTACCTATAGGCAAGAAAAGGTAAAACATTTACCTACAATCAAAAATGTTAAATGTGTTGCAACTTAATGAGTTAACTGAAGTTATTTTCGTTGCACCCGGACATTAAACAATAAATATACCCTATCAATGCCAGCTTATGAATTAGCAATCAAAGAAACACCTCTCTGCCTACCACCAAATCATCGATTAAGATCAGTTCCTCTCGTATAGTTAGCTCACTTACCTCCCAACAGATTGCAGCGAGCTCAGCATGACCTGACCCCTGACCGATGTAAGCACACCAATTCTGATTCTGACGATTCACATAGCTTCAGTATTTGCGATGGTAGGGCTGGCAAGATATTGATGGACAAAATTCAAAACAATAAAATAAAAGTAGTAGTGTGATATGGGTATCTAATTGACACTCACTTCTATTATATACACTATAACCAGTGTCAGAAGGAAACGCTCAGTCTGTTTAAAGAAAATTAAACAAAATAAGGGTGTAAGCCCTGGATGAAACTCGCCGAGACCCCGGGAAGAGCCTGTGGGCAGCAGGGCTACCAATGACGGATTTAAGACTGACGTTAGTCGGTTAGCAGAAGCTAGCATGCACTCATAAAGATGTCTTTTGAATTGTTTCGACATGCCTGCAGAAGTTTTATTCTTAAGTTTATTTCATTTTTCAAACTCTCTTGCGCCTGCGGTTATTCATCGAGAAATTACTTATTCAGTCACTTTTAAACCAATTAGTTACTCCCAACATGTTATTAACGCGGGAGTCAGGTGATGTAGGCGGGGGTGATGATGTTCCCTTGACGAGGGAATTTAATTGAAACCACTTTCAGCACTTTTTAAAACGTTATATTTGCTATTTACACACACAATAGTTTAACACGAATTTAAATCACATACGTAAGGTTAGTTAATTGTACACAACACGGAAATACAGTCAAATAAGCATAAAGGATCATTAAAGAGTACACGGAAATACACAATAATAGAGAAGTAAAATAATCCTAAGCTATGATAACTTGACTGCCCTGAGCTATTTATAGAAAATTCGCGACTTGTAAAGCTAACAGTTATGAGGAGCTGTTACTTCACCGGAGACTTGTCGAAGACTGCACTTGCTGACACAATAAGAACTTTTAAGCGTTTAGAACTTAATTTAATTTGAATTTCTTCTGTATATATGGCTTTGGTCATTAGCTCAAGTAGCGTGTGGGCCCTGAAGGGTTTTAACTTTTCTTCCATACAATGCTACGGGTTACCAAAGCGTGGCTGGGTTTGGCCTTGAGTTAGGTCGCCACCTCAGAATCGTGTTGCAACTTGATTAATCTTACGCAATTGACAATATTATTGCGTAAGATTGATCATGCATGTTTCAACCCGAGTTTTTACCTTGCATTATTACGATCATTATCCAAATGATGATGTTATCAAAATACATGTTATGTTACAATGTTGTTATCATGTAAAGTGATACGTAACACAATCTGTTACAGCATATCTGACTATGGCATGCTATAAGTAAATAAAACATAGTTACAACTCATGTTGTTGTATTATCAAATCATGGTGCTTCGCCTACATTCCACCCCCTGTAACAGGGTTCAACCGTATTACATTTCTTGGTCTGTGGGAAGCACGATGATCTTAGCTACAGGCCGACGCAGGACCCCGTTTGTAGTTTTAATGTCTACTACACGGATGATGCCGTCACTCCCGTGGTACACTGTTTTTATAACTCCTTTAGTCCACGCACTACGTTGTTTGTTATTGTCGGCTATTATCACAACGTCGCCGACACGCACATTTGGCACATTATCTGCCCACTTTTCGCGACGTTGCAGCGTTGGGAGATATTCCCGCAGCCAGCGCCGCCAGAACATGTCAGCGAGCGCGTTTACACGCCGCCATTGCCGGCGCGAGTCGACGTCGTCGACGTCGGCTGGTGCCATCGGAGTACTCCCGGACGCCGTGCCCAGGAGCAAATGGTTCGGAGTCAGGACCACGGGCTGGTGGTGGTCGTCGTACACGTAGCTCAATGGTCGGCTGTTGATGATCAGTTCGGCCTCTGTGAGGAGGGTATACAGAACCTCCTCACGGGGGGCCCGCTCTTTAAGCGTGCTCCGCAGCGCGTTCTTTACGGATCTCACCAGGCGCTCCCAGCAGCCGCCCATGTGTGGGGCCGCCGGGGGATTGAAATGCCACTCGATTCCTCGATTGATGGCCTCGTCCCTTACTCGACCATGGTTGAGGTCTTTCAGGGCCGCTCGGAGCTCGGTATTTGCCCCGATGAAATTGGTACCCTGGTCAGAGTACAGATGCGCTGGCTGCCCGCGGCGCGCTATGAGGCGCCGCAAGGCTAGTATGGCGGAGTCGGCGCTCAATGAGGCGGCCAACTCCAGGTGGACGGCGCGCGTAGTGAGGCAGGTGAATAGGGCTCCCCACCTCTTTTCGCGCCGTCGCCCGATAGCGACCTCCATCGGGCCGAAGTAGTCGACTCCCACTCGAACGAAGGCTCTTCGGTTCACCTCTATCCTGGCGAGTGGGAGGTCACCCATCTTTGGTGGGGCTGGTTTAGCTCTGCAAATACGACAAAGCTGACAACTTGCGATTACTGCTTTTACTGAGGTCCTTACCTTTGTGACCCAGTATTTCTCTCGTAGGTTGTTAACGACTGTTTCGTGGTTAGCATGTAGAGCCAACGCATGGTAGTGTGCGATTAGCTTTCTAGTCAGAGGGTGACGACCCTCCAAAATTATTGGGTGCTTCTCGCCGAATGTGAGCGCCTCACAGGCACTTAGACGTCCCCTCACTCTTAGCAGCCCTCCGTCGGCGATCATCGGGTCGAGCGCCTTGACGTTGCTGCTGATAGGGACGGGCAGGCCTTTTAGGATTGCGGCCCGCTCGTCATGGAAGCTATCTTCCTGACACAACTTTATTAGGAAGTCGTGTGCTTCCTCTAAGTCACGTGGGCTTAGCTCGGTAGTGACCCGGCGTTTACGACACCGGGCGACAAAAATTAGTACGCGCGCTGTGACGCGCTGTATGCGTGCCCATGAAGAGTAGCGCTCGTACTGTAGAAGTGGAGCCGCGGGCGTTGTGGTCGCGTGGACCCGCTGGATGCGCTCGAGGTCCGCCTCGGTTTCCTCAGGCTCGCGACATGCCGGCCACTGCTCCTGTGGGTTACGTAAGAAAGAGGGGCCCGAGAGCCACTCTGCATGGTTATCAGGCCAACACAACCTGGTCGCTTTATCAGCTGGGTTGTCCTCCGAGGGTACCCAGTGCCAGTTGCCTCTGTCTGATAACCTATCTATCTCGGCTAGTCTGTGAGAAACGAACCGTTGGAACTCTTGGGCATCAGAATTGATCCACTTTAAGACAGTTTTACTGTCGGTCCAATAGAATTTCTTTTTAATTTGCAAACCTAACTCTTTCTCAGCGGTGTCTGCCAACCGGCAGGCCAATACCGCAGCTTGCAGCTCTAATCTGGGAATAGATACTACTTTTTGTGGAGCCACTCTAGCCTTCCCTAGCAGCATGACAATCTCCCTGCTACCTTCGGAGTTATAACCCACTAGGTAAATGACCGCGGCGTATGCTAGTTCGCTAGCATCTCCGAAGGCATGCAACTCTAGGTTTTCTAGGTTTAAACCATACCACCGTGGTATTTTTACGTCTTCTAGACGTTTCAGATTACTTAACCAAATGAACCACACCTTGGCGTCTTTGTCTAGTAAGGGTTCGTCCCACTGGATCCCCGATTTCCATATCCTCTGCATCAGTATGCGCGACTGAATAACGCATGGATAAAGGAAACCCAGTGGATCATAAATTGACATAATCATGCTCAAGAACTGACGTTTCGTGGGCACCAGGTTACCGTTCAATATTTCGGCCGGCAGCCTTTTAAATGAGAGATCAAAGCCTAAATCGTCTTTCTTTGGTGACCATATCAGACCTAGGGTCCTCTCCACAGTGCCCGCTCCTTTCTCAAGGGCTACCCTATCAGGCATATCTATTGCCAACCTATCCCTAAGCTCTGGTGAGTTGGTGACCCACCCCCGGATTATGAACCCGCCAGAGGCGTGTATACTGGTCACCTCCTCAACCAGCCTATTGGCTTCGTCTGCGGACCAGGCACTGTCTAGATAATCGTCCATGTAATGCCTGGTCTTTATTGCCTCAACAGCCTCGGGATATGTCGTTCCAAACTCACTGGCATTTTTGTTTAATATATATATCGCCGTGGTAGGTGATGAGGCTGCGCCAAATATCATGGAATTCATCGCATATGTATCTGGTTCCCTATGTTGGTCCGCGTCTCGCCACAAAAATAACTGGGCGCCTTGATCCTCTGCCCTGATTCGTACTCTTAGGAACATGTCAGCGATGTCGCCTGAAAAGGCTACAGGGCCTATTCTAAATTTTATTAAAATTCCTAACAATGAATTTAATAAGTCAGGTCCGGTCAGTAGGTTGTCATTTAGACACGTTCCATGTGACGTGGCGGCCGCGTCGAACACTAGGCGAAGTTTCCCTGGTTTGTTGGGATTTACCACTGCAAAATGTGGCAAATACCAAACCGGTGTACTGGCTACTTCGCCTTCTACTTTGCGCGCGTAACCCTCGTCCACTAATCGATTTATTTGCTTCGCATATGCCTCTGCGAAACTAGCGTCTTTGCGCATTCGTTTCTCTATACCGTACAACCTCTGCCGGGCCTGATTGTAGTTGTTGGGCAATTGTACGTTATTATGCTTCCACAATAGACCTACTTCCCATTGCGACTTATCTATGGTGCGATGGCTAGTGCTGTCCAACACTTCTAACGCCTTTTCGACATCCCTATGTTTGCGCTTATTTTCTGAAATGCCTATTGATTCTAGCTCAAACTGTGACTTAACTAAGTTATGTAAGTCAGGGAGGGAGACTGTCATGCAATTGACTATTTCATCAGAACTAGAATTATTGAATGGTCCATGTATGACCCAACCTAATCTAGTAAGTGAGGCAACTGGCTTACCGGATCGTCCCTGGCGGATGTCCTGGCTGACGAGTAGCTCCCAGTTGTCCTGCCCGAGGAGCAGCAGCGGCTTCGCGCCCCTCATCTCCACGCAACCCAAGTCGCTGAGATGGGCATTGTCGCCTATCACTGAGGCGGACACTGTCTGCGTTGGTAGGTTTATGTCTACCATTGTGCGACACTTAATGTTGTGACACTGACCATTGGGTCCTTTCACGCGCACTTGTACCATTCGCGAGGTTAGGTCCGTCACTCCGTGGCCGCCCGCGGTCTTCAGCGAAAGAGGTACACACGGACCCTCTAGGTCGGTAGCGAGAGAACTGTCTATCAACGATACCGTCGCACCATCGTCTAATAATGCGTAACATTGTTTATTGTCGCTGATTGATACCGGCACTATTTTTAATAACGCGGTTGCTCGCCACTCTCCTATGTTCGTGATGCTTTCTGTTTTCTCAGTTTTCGGCTGTTTATCCTCCTTCGGCTGCTTGTCCGCGTGCAACAACAGGTGATGCCCGTAGCCGCACTTTTCGCATCTACTTGCGCGGCAAAACCTCTTAGGGTGTTTTCTCACCAGGCACTTGAAACACGTGTTTTTATCTTTGATTGTGTCCCAACGCTGTTGCACTGTCAGCTTTTTAAACTGTTCACACTCTTCAATGGTGTGTTTCTTCTGGCATATTATGCACTCTTTCGGTGCGAGGGATTCGTCACTTTGCGTGTTCACCTTTTGAACCCACGGTGGCCTGCTGGCAGCGGGGCGTGCATTGGTCACTGGTCGGGTTTGACCGGCGCCATGCTTTTGTTGCTTCGCAAGTTGTTTGGGTGGACTCGACTCGAACATGTTAGCTTGCGCGTAGTATGATGCCGAGCGTGTTAGGTGTGTCAGGAATTCCGAGAACATTTCTAAGTTCGGTGACACTCTTAAATCCACCCCCTGCGCGTTATCTAGGCCCATCGCAAAGTCACCGTACTGCGTACGTTGTACCGGTGTTAACTTGCTCAGCAGGTCACTCACTAATTGTGGGTTATTTATGTAGCCCTCTGCGTGTATGTTTTTTAATAATGATACACAATTTCTTACTGTAGAAGAGAATTTACCTAGCTCCCGGCAACTCTCCGTCACTCTAGGTAAATCTCGTACTTTCTTCAGTACGCACTGTAGCACTAAGGTCGGGTGACCAAACTCGTCCTCTAACGCACGCATTATATCAGTGGGATCCGTCGACGTCCTTAATAAATCCTCCACTGATATCTTTGCCTCGCCTTGTAATGAGGTTTTTAACCGTGCTAAGTTTTCATGCGCTTTAAATTCGTATTGCCGGGTCGTATCCCAATACATATTTCTATAAGATATCCAGTCGGATGGGTCCCCATTAAAATATGGCAATTCGTAAGCTTGTCTTGGTACCGGCCGTGGTCGTGCCATGCTTGAGATTGCCTCTGCCAGTCTGTCGATTTTGCTGTCTCTGTCTCCCGACGATTCTCGCCGTCTCTCTCTTTCACCCGCTCCGTACTGCGTCTGCCGCCGTGTATCCGACTCAAGTGTTGATACTTGAGGTACACTTGCGACCGGAGTGGTAAAGACGGGATAATATTCGGGTAGACGAAATCTCACACCTTCTGTTGACACTGGCACGTATGATGGCGTACTCGGTACCGTTATGTTACGTAACGGTACTGGCTCAGATGCCCTTGTTATACGCGACACATTTTCATTAGGCACTGACGACGCACGGTATGTATTCGGTACGCGATTCACTCTACTTACAGTTTCAGATGGTTCACGGGGCGCAGCCATTTCAGTGGTCGCGCCTGACACAGCCGGTGTGCGCAATACTTCGTTCAATTGCGGCACCTGGGGCGTTGTATTCACCCACTCTTCCACGCGCTGTGTCGTACTCACATCTGAGTGAGAGTCATCGCTGTCAGCAGCCGCCTCTATTTCGGCGATGTCAGCTTCTAGTCTCTTTTTGACTAAGTTCTCCTTCATTTGCACCAACTCGCGCTCAGCTTCGTATTCGACTCTTTTCCTTAAGTAATCGACTCGGCTATGTTTAGACGAGCCTTTGCTTCGCGGCGATCTATGTCGGTCTTTAGTGGCTGTCTGTCCTCCCTGTGGTCCCTCTGGCGTACTCCTACTGAAGTCGACTACTCGACCACCCGTCAGTGGGATATTGAGGGCAGACGTGGATGCCATCGTTGGTGCAACAGACGGTGACTCTGGTGCCCTTTCGGTGGTCACACCTGAGTCAGAGACCATCTCTTGATGTCTACGAACACTCATTTCCTCCGTTAGCTTACGTAGTTTACTGCGTGTGGTTATTTCGCTCCTTAAACTCATTATTATGTGGTTTTTTAATTAATTTATTATTTATTATTATTTATTAATTCCCTCTAGTTGAACCTGATCCGGCTCGACAGGACCAAAATGTTATTAACGCGGGAGTCAGGTGATGTAGGCGGGGGTGATGATGTTCCCTTGACGAGGGAATTTAATTGAAACCACTTTCAGCACTTTTTAAAACGTTATATTTGCTATTTACACACACAATAGTTTAACACGAATTTAAATCACATACGTAAGGTTAGTTAATTGTACACAACACGGAAATACAGTCAAATAAGCATAAAGGATCATTAAAGAGTACACGGAAATACACAATAATAGAGAAGTAAAATAATCCTAAGCTATGATAACTTGACTGCCCTGAGCTATTTATAGAAAATTCGCGACTTGTAAAGCTAACAGTTATGAGGAGCTGTTACTTCACCGGAGACTTGTCGAAGACTGCACTTGCTGACACAATAAGAACTTTTAAGCGTTTAGAACTTAATTTAATTTTTTTTTTTTTTTTTTTTTTTTTTTTTTTATATATGGCATCTCGCAGTTGACCTTGAGAGGCCGTGACTGCTTAACCGGTCTTTCCTGTGGGTGCCCTAAGGTATTAGCTTAAAGCCTCCAGCCAGGAGCGTAAATAAAGTATTAAAAACTAAACGACAGCGCTCTAAGGGCACCCCCTGTGGGGTACGAACCTCGGCTTAGGGCGTCGTTGGGGAAAAACAAAGCAAATTGGGGACGGGCTGGATCAAAAGTTTAAATTCATGATTATTAACGGGGATTACTATTAAATGCTACGGCTCACTCAGCCTCGGGGCTGGCGGTTCGACGTGCAAGGGACGGGGGGAACAATTTATTCTTGATCTTCGCGTGGTACCTCGGCGGCGAGGACGGAATGACGGTTTGTGTTTGTGCACTGTACTTGTGGCCCTATTGCTTTCCTGAAGGAGAGTAATGGGGTCATCCGGGTCTAAGAGAGTATGCCTAGGTCGGCGAGTCTTACTGATTTGAGATGGCCTATAGCTAGCTGCCTGCACAACCAAGGGGTTGCGATGTCTATCTGCGGACTCGAAGAACCGCTTTGTCGCGCGTTTCAAAAACTGCTTGATGGTGGGGATTCTAAGATCTACGTGTAGGGTTTCGTTCCGAACGAACCATGGAGCGTCCGTAATTTTACGGAGAAATCGGTTTTGAAGTGCCTGCATTCTGTGAATGAGATGGGGACGGGCGTGTGCGAAAGCGGCACACGCGTACGTCATAATCGGCCGGATGCACGCTGTGTAAATACGCAATTTGCCCTTAAGGGACAACTTGCTGCGTGAGTTTAGAACGCAATGAAGCCTACCGAGAGCGAAAGCAGCGCGCGAACGCACTTGCTTTATGTGCTCAGCGAACGAAATGTGGTGATCTAAGATCACACCGAGATATTTGGCTCGCTTCTCCCAAGGGATAGGCTTGCCGAACATCTTGATCTGTCGTGGTAGGTCCGGTCTACGCCGGGGCCTAGAAAAGAGGACCGCTTGGCTCTTATCAGGATTGACCTCGATCCTCCACTTCCTGAACCAGTCACCGAGTCTGTTGACTTCGGTCTGTAGGATGCGGGAGATCTGGTCTTGACTGCGGCCGGTGTAGTAGATGGCCGTGTCGTCTGCGAACAGAGCTAACTGCGCCTTTCTACTTTTCGGGATGTCACTGGAGAACAGCGTAAAAATGAGCGGAGCCAGCACAGACCCCTGAGGGACGCCTGCGCGGATCGGATGAGGGGAAGAGAGCGCACCCTCGATGCGATAGCGGAAGGTGCGGTTCAACAAATAGTCCCGTAAGATGAGCACGAGACGATCTGGCACACCGAATTTGTATAGCTTATACAATAAGCCGTTGTGCCAGACTTTGTCGAACGCTTTCGCGATATCGAAGAACACAGCACCCGTCATGAACCCGCGCTGGAAACCGGCGCTTATGTGTTCTATGATACGGTGGACCTGTTGTACGCAAGAATGTTGGGTTCTAAAACCGAACTGTTCGTTGGGGATGAGCCCCTTCGTCTCGGCGTAGTCTCTGAGACGCTTATAAATAAGCCTCTCATAGACCTTGCCGAAAACGTCGAGCAAACTGATGGGACGGTAACTGGAAGGCTCGGTCTTAGGCTTGCCGGGCTTCGGGATACCGATGACGGTGGCATTTTTCCACGATTGTGGAAAAATGTTGTTACTAAGAGCACCATTGAAGATGGTGGTCATTAGCATGATCAGGTGAGCCGGGAACAACTGGACCACCCTATTGGTGATACCGTCTGATCCAGGGGCTTTACGGGGTTTCAGACCCTTGATTATATCGTGAACCTCGTCCGGGGAGACGGGGTCTAGAGGACAATCAGGGTCTTCGACCGGAGGGAGAGAGGCTCTACGTTCGACTTCGGCATCCACCTCGGCGAGGTGAGCCTGGTCTACTGGTTGAGAGCTGGGCGAGCACTGGGTCTCGAGGCTGTCAGCTAGGCATTCAGCCCTGTCGATGTCGTCGAATGCTATCGTCCTGTCGGGTCGTGTCAGGGGAGGCATAGAGACTACTTGCTGGGACTTGAGTTTCCTCTGAAGTTCCCAGAATGCCAGATGAGTGGGCTCTAGCTCGCTCAACATCTTGTCCCAGTTACCGTCACGCAGCTCGGCCATGCGTGTCCTTACAGATCTCTGCAAATAGCGCATGTGAGCTTTGTTGGCGTCACAGGGGAAGACGTCGTAGGCACGAGTAGCCGCGTTCTTCTCAGTCAGCAGTTCACGCACATCGTCCGGCAGCCTCAAGCGATGTTCGTCCATCGCCGGAGCTTGCCTTGAACAATCGTTCAGGACCGATTGTACGTGTTCCGTGAGTGAGCCGATCGCGGCCGTCGTGTCAGCGATTGAGGTAAACTGATCTGGTATAGAGTCTAGTAGAGGCGAAGTGGTGGATTTCAAGCGATCGCTTACTTTCCTCCAGTCCGTGACTACTTTGATACGAGAGGGTTCGTCCGGGTCAGGGAGTCCGTCGCGAGGGACCAGTCTCATGACGACTGGTCGGTGGTCGGAAGTCAGTTCGTCCATCGCCTCTATCGAATCCAACCGGAGGTTGATATTCTTTAGGAGCGCTATGTCCAATACGTCAGGGGTATGGTTGGGGTCGTGAGGGTAGTGGGTGGGCGTCATCGGGGCGATGACGTCAAAGTTTAGGACGGGGCAGAGGTCAAACAAGTGTCTGCCTCGGAACGTGGTACTGGTACTATTCCAGGCCGGATGTTTGGCGTTGAGGTCACCCGCTATGATAACGGATTCGCTCAGGCCAAAGAGAATTGAAAGATCGTCAGAGAGCAGTTTGAGACCGTCTGCTGACGAGGTCGCGGTGGGCGGCATGTAAGCCGAAACTATCGTAATCGGTCTATGACCTGACATGCCTAGTCTACATGCAGACACTTCAAGACACGAGAGAGTTGGAGGATCAAGAGGAATACAGTATAGAGGGGTTCTATAATAGATCAAGGTGCCGCCCTTGTGGCATCGAGACCTGTCGTTGCGAACTATGCGATAGTTCGCAATTGACGGGTTTCGATGACTCGGCTTGAGGAAGGTTTCCTGTACTAGGAGAATGTCTAACTTGTGGACGCGGAGGAACTCGGCGACTTCGTCGCGTTGTCCCCTAATGCCGTTGGCATTGAAAAAGCCTAACTTGAGGGATCTGAGTTTAGTTCTTGCGGGGGCCGTATTATACATATTAGGGCCGTTTCGCGAAGGTGTTGAGGACTTGCGTAATTTCCGGGTACGCATTGAATATGCTCTGGATCTGATAGAGATTGCCAGAGGATTGAGCCTTGACTAATTCCCCGGCCATTTGAATGGCGCGAGGAGACATGAACACGTTGAATGTGCTCGTGATCACATTAAACGCGTCTAGTGCGTTAGCGACGGCGCCAACTGAAGAAGTCGCGGGTTTAGGGGGCGCGCGAGTGGTGGCGACGGGAGCGGCTTTAGGAGCTGGCTCAGGTACACGGGGCGCGAGAGGCGCGCGGGGCGCGGCGGGCGCGGGAGCCGCGCGGGGTGCGAGAGGCGCGCGAGCCGCGGGAAGCGCGGTGTTAGCGGCGGGTGCCAGTTGAGCGCGTTGAGCGCGAATATTGGGGTCCATCATCAGAGGTTGAGGATGGAGAGGAGGGGCCATATATTGGCCGAAGGCAGGGAAGGCCTGCTGGTGGTTAAAATAATTCCACGGACTGGACCTTTGAGGGCTCAGACGCTGCGGAGGTTGAGACAGGGTAGCGGGGTACCCGGGGTGCTCTCGTTGCTGCCTCGCGTCGAAACGCTTGGTCAGCTTCGAGGAAGATGACTTCGGGGCTTTAGGACAGCCACGGTAATTGGCTGGGTGACCCTGTTGGCCGCATAGGACGCAGCTGGGAGGCTCGGTGCAGAGGGCACGGTCCTTTGGACGGGTGCACTCAGAAGTGCCGTGCTCGCCCAGGCACTTGACGCACCTGGGTTTCGCAAAGCAGTTCTTTTGCGCGTGTCCGTATAGCTGGCATCTGTGGCATTGGCCTATGATGCTTGATTTGTGGGGCTTCTGGACGTCGAAGCCCTTAAGGTAGCATATCGAGCTAACCTTGAAGATTGGGTGATGCCCTTCGGTTTGTGGGCACACGACAAGAACCATGTCGTATGCGGATCCACCTCTGGATCGGTGCATCCTGTGCACTTCGAGGACAGGGATCCCCTGTCTCTCTAGGTCTGCCTTTATGTCGTCCGTGGCGATCTCACTGGGGATCCTACGGATCACCACGCGTATCTGACGATCCTCGGGGAGGGTGTACGAGTGGAATGAGATTCCTCTCGCCCGAAGAAGTTTTGTAAGTTCCCTGTAATCGTTCGACGTAGGAACGGAAACTTTGATGCCCGGTTGTGTGCTGATGGCACTGGTGAAGTTGATCCTAAGATCACTGCACCTTTGTGAAACTTCCGTCCACCTGCCCTTATCTTGAATGATAATGGGTGGGGGACGGGATGCCTTCTTGGAGGCAGAAGGAGTCTTGGCGGACGCGGTCGCAGTACCGGAAGTGGTAGCTTGCGACTGCGCGGACGGAGCCGGGGTAGGGGCCCTAGTGGCGACTACCGCGGGGGTAGAGGGAGCGGAGGTCGAGGGAGCCTCGATCGCAACCATTTTAGCAGGTTGCGAAGACCTGCTCTTGTTCTTCTTCCTCTTGCCAGGGCCTGAGGTGATGCCCCCTTCCTCTGGTCCAGAGGAGGAAGAACAAGAACCTGACTCCGCATCCGAGGAGTCTGAGTTCGCCGCCGCCGCGTTATTGTCCGCGGGGGCGGTGGTGTCCATCGACACTATCGGACTTTCCGAACGACTCTGTGAGTCAGAGTCGTCTGAGTTTGAAGCGAGCGCATCGCTGAATTTTGAGAGGCTCGCTGATGGCGTAGCCCTCAACCCACTAATCTGGGAAGCGTACTTCCTGAGGAAGTCTTGGTCCTTGAGGAGGACCTCTCTGACGAACGTCAGTAAGAGGTCGTCCTCCATTCTACCGAGAGGGGGGATCCTATCGGAGGAATTTTGGAGCCGGACTCCACTACAAGAAAATGAAGCCTATCGTGGCCCTACGCCTAACTCCCCGGGTGGATTGGCCCGGGGATGAGTTTCGCTCCTTGTCGGGTGTAGACAGGGAGGATGAGTACCTATGGTGAGCCCTGAGCTTGTGATCCCGTTGCCAATCTTATTGTGCAAGGGGGCCCTATTTGGTCTAGCGCGAAGGGTGTAGACACACCCTAAAGACACTAGGTGAGTCGCTGTGGGAGGAAAACTGTCACCAGAGCCGACTAGGAGATCCCCCAAGGCCGGTTAACTCTGGGACCCGTCCAAATTATTGCCTCTCCCTGAGGGGGTTCAGCGGGTGCGTTTGGGTCAGCACCCCACTCGGTTTCGTTGGCACCGTAAGGTATCCACCGAGGACCACGAAACTGTGGTTTTACCCAGAAGGGGCCTAATGAATTTAATAACGTTTTCCTGCTATAGAAACACCTGTCTTGAAAAAGACAATTTTTGTGATCCAGGTCTTTCGATTGAATTGATTAATAAATTAATCGACCCAATCAATCGACGATCGGATGTAGTCGGGGCGACTACGAGAGCGTTACGCAAGCGTAACAATACCGGGCACGAGAGAGCGGCAGGAGGGCGGGAGAACACCGATAGCAGCACACAACACGACCGTCCGCAGCGAGATCCGAACGCAGTATGTGTAATTTAATTTGAATTTCTTCTGTATATATGGCTTTGGTCATTAGCTCAAGTAGCGTGTGGGCCCTGAAGGGTTTTAACTTTTCTTCCATACAATGCTACGGGTTACCAAAGCGTGGCTGGGTTTGGCCTTGAGTTAGGTCGCCACCTCAGAATCGTGTTGCAACTTGATTAATCTTACGCAATTGACAATATTATTGCGTAAGATTGATCATGCATGTTTCAACCCGAGTTTTTACCTTGCATTATTACGATCATTATCCAAATGATGATGTTATCAAAATACATGTTATGTTACAATGTTGTTATCATGTAAAGTGATACGTAACACAATCTGTTACAGCATATCTGACTATGGCATGCTATAAGTAAATAAAACATAGTTACAACTCATGTTGTTGTATTATCAAATCATGGTGCTTCGCCTACACAACATGTATTCATTCGAGTGCAAATGTTGGATCTACTTTATATTACTTTAAGTGGGATAATCAGAAGCTAGCTCAAATCTAGTGCATGTAGGCAGCAGTAACCCTAGAGTGGTATCTAAGCGGACCCAGTGAGAGCTGGCATGCTAATAGAAGGTTGCACCGAGCAGCGCCCGAGGCGTCCGTCCGTCGCACGCGCAAGCAAGCGATCCCACGCTCATTAACTTACAGGACGAGTTTTTTTAGGCATACATGTATTAATTCTGCGGAAATTATTATGTGAGCCATAGCTCTGAAATAGGTACTCTTCATATTACAGGACACAGTTATACGTATTTGTTTAGAATCGGCTTCAGACGTCTTAAAAATAAGTATCTATGTTACACTTACTTCTTAAATTGGTTCTAAGCAACTTGATCAGCTCGCTAATTTAAGACAAAGAAAGCCTTATCTTATTGGAATTTGAATTATCTATAAGCAGGCTTTGCAGTTGTCACTCGGTTCAGTGCGTTGTTGTTTGAATTATCGGTAAGTATCCTTTTACAGATGTATAAATGGGATCACAGACGTAGACAAACCAGTCCTTGCGTTTTTTCGGCCCTTCTTAATTAGTGAGGAACTTATTTCTCCATTACAACGGATAAATTATCTATTCTTTTAAATTCGTTCACACTTCCTGCACTTCAATCAGTTCATAGTTTCGTAGCCTAAAGCCTACGACGTCGTCGTAGCAATCGGCCAACGCGAATTATGATTGTTTATTCACCGCTTGATCAAGACAATATCAATGTCAGGACAACTGAAACAAGTCTGGCGACTCCTAGGTAACTTGTCGAACTGCTACTAGACAGCAAGTTTAAACTTATGAAACTGGTATTTCTAACTTGGGTTGTATTACAAGTCCGACGGCATGGCAGGCACCCGAGTAAAATAATTTAAATACTAATACTTGATCTATCTTTTGAAACTGTCTACGCACAGAATATTACAAACTATAATATTTACTAGTATGAACCTGTAGCTGGACAATATCATGAAAAATCAGTACCTAATTTTTTTGCGACACTTGGTGATCAAATGTTATGATGAACAACAATCTTTTCTTCTCAATAATTAAGAGAATAGTAAATAGGTACATCTGACCTGCGTCCGTAGGACATTGAAACATGATGGTATTTGTCGAAAAATGAAAATGGCATATAATAACTCCATGGGTGATGTTTATGTCAGGACATTCACGATGATTTTCTAAAGCAAATAGATAACAAAATGGCGCGTGCAGCACCGTACCGTCCTTATAATTTTAATATCTCTCAATTCTCATCCAATTATAGAATCGCCGCCGAAGACGGTTCACTTCAAAAATCACTTCAAACAAGCCAATAAAATGGTAATAACTAACAACAACAACCTGTATAACAATCGATTGCAAAAATTCGTGAACATGAAAGCGACTGTTTGCACAGTGCGCGCGATTATTGAGTAGCGATCGGTAAAGATCGGTGATCACGAACGATGCGCAGGCGGCGATGATCGGGAACCAGTCCTAACCACCACACCGCTACGATACTGCAGTCATGTGCAACTAACGTTTTAGAAATGTTATTTTTGCTTGTACAGACGGCTACATATGAAGCTATACAAATCCAGTTTAGGCGGATCTCACATTGTATAGGATTTCCGTACAATGAGAGGTCAGCTTTTACTGGAAATGTATAGCTTGATGTGTAGCCGTGTGTACGATCCTATTCCACTTTTGTATGATGACTTACTATTGGATAAGATTGTTGAACTTCTAGGTTTATTGACATCTGATCAATATAATAATGGTAGTAAATTAGTCACGTTTTAAGCTATGTCGTAGGTTGCATTAGTCTTAGATCTGAAAGCTATTGGAATGTGGAGTTGTTTATTGAATTAAGTTCTTATGTCTGTTGCAGCTACAGTTATCAACATAAGTCGATACGCGCCATAAGTTTCCTCAGTTTGTATCGATGGCGATATAAAACAATCCGAATTTTAGGGGCCGGTATGTTAATATTAGTTTAAATGCTTGTAAGCTTCTTCATCTGGAATCATAAAGCTGTATGATTCTTTTTCTGTTAGGAATAATGATATTCGTGATATAAAATATCAGCACGAATAGGTAGGCAACATATCGATCTTTACTCATTATTGGTAACCTCCTGTGGCAAAAACCATGCTGTTTGATGTAATTTAAAACACGTTTAAATTCCATATCATTCGTTTTAAATTAATACCGCACAGCTACCTGTAATATCAGCAGTAAACCTCCGTATTCTTTTCAATTACTCCGACGGCTCCCGCACACAATACCCTACAGGCTACAAATACACGACCGACCAAAATTACGAACAATAGCGTTATCTCTAAAATAAAGAGAACGAAGCGACATAAATCTTCACGACTCGCTCCGTACATTTTAACGGTTAAGGGAGACGCATTTTTATTCAAAATAGGCACTTAGTTAAAAAATATGTGTGTACCAGAGACAAACAACAGGAAGTGGGTGGAGATGGTCCTTTTTCCCGAAGTTCCTGTGGCCTGTGTGTTACCTTTTTGTTTTAAATTGAGCGCCAGATGCGGGGTGTGCGGAATACGCTGGCGGTCAGATAAATGGATAACCCATGAAATAAATGTTTTAGATTAAGATTTATATGTTGGACATGTTAATTGTATGCAAAAAAAATCTATCGGAAATTAATAATTTACGGAGGTACTCAAATAACATCATAACATGAAATCGACAGTGTAGATACCAAAATCCTCACGACTTTGGTATCTACACTGTCGATTTCACCTACAAGTTAATGAAATATTCTATTGATATAATCGTGTCTGATTTTGTATGAAAACCGAATACTTAGTAAAAGTATTCAGTTTTCTTACAAAATCAGACACGAAATCGACAGTGTAGATACCAAAATCCTCACGACTTTGGTATCTACACTGTCGATTTCACCTACAAGTTAATGAAATATTCTATTGATATAATCGTGTCTGATTTTGTATGAAAACCGAATATTTAGTAAAAGTATTCAGTTTTCTTACAAAATCAGATATTACAAACACTTGAAAAATTACCAAAACTCTTTTTCAAATTAATAATAATAATATTATTTAGGTAGGTATAAAATAATTACATTTTCATAGGATTTTTTTTTAATACTGATGTAGGTATAGATGAAGCTTCAGGTAAAAGTAGTAAATTATATGAAACTAGATTTTCAGAAAACTTTTCTGTTTTGTTAGCCATTTTCCGCTGTACACTTTATTCGAACCTCAAGTGTACCAAGAATTCTTTTTGGAAATCGTACCGAAAAATGTTTAGTAGTTGAAAAATTAGCATTTGTGTGGTCCCTTCGTCCCTTGCCGGGAAGTTAGCGGAGCTCATTAATTTGTTGTTTTTTCTTTTATTTTTCTCCCCATTTTAGGGCAATTTAGTTAAAGCGACCGTTTTGTTTAGGACAAGCTTTGTTTAGAGCGTGGTAATGAAAATAGCGTAGTTATGGTAATCTAATTAATGCGATAAAGTCGTTTTGTTGTCAGGTTTTCGTTTTTTTTTAATCAATCAAGAATCAAAGCTATTGGTAATTTTGTGAGTTATGTTTATATTATTAATACTGGAGGCACTCTTCTACACTGAGAAAAAAATAGCCACCCGAAATAAAAAAACTGTTTTGTATTTGGGGAAAATACTAAGTTATACGTAAACAGAGTTTTTAAGTATTTTTAATTAGGTATTATTATTATGATTTATTAACAGCCTTGTATTGTTAAGTGTAATTACTAAAAGTAACATTTAGAAAATGAAAAATATTACACAGTTTAAAGGCATACTGGCGCGACGCGACACCGGTAGAACAATTTCCTTGAAATATTTCATAGAAATTGTTCTACCGGTGTCGCGTCGCGTGACAAGTGACGCCAGTATGTAGAAGCCTTAATGTTTATTGCAATACATATTGTTAAATCTTTGTAAATTCTGCAAAACATACCTACTTAGTTTTTCTTAGAAAAGTTATTTGCGTACATAACCAAGTTTTTAATTTAGGAAATGCAAAATTTTACACAATTTAAGGCTCCGTGCACAAAAAAACCGTTTTACGTCAATTTCTTATCTAATTGTGATAAAGCTTGGTGTTATTAACGCGGGAGTCAGGTGATGTAGGCGGGGGTGATGATGTTCCCTTGACGAGGGAATTTAATTGAAACCACTTTCAGCACTTTTTAAAACGTTATATTTGCTATTTACACACACAATAGTTTAACACGAATTTAAATCACATACGTAAGGTTAGTTAATTGTACACAACACGGAAATACAGTCAAATAAGCATAAAGGATCATTAAAGAGTACACGGAAATACACAATAATAGAGAAGTAAAATAATCCTAAGCTATGATAACTTGACTGCCCTGAGCTATTTATAGAAAATTCGCGACTTGTAAAGCTAACAGTTATGAGGAGCTGTTACTTCACCGGAGACTTGTCGAAGACTGCACTTGCTGACACAATAAGAACTTTTAGAACTGTAAGAACTTTTAAGCGTTTAGAACTTAATTTAATTTGAATTTCTTCTGTATATATGGCTTTGGTCATTAGCTCAAGTAGCGTGTGGGCCCTGAAGGGTTTTAACTTTTCTTCCATACAATGCTACGGGTTACCAAAGCGTGGCTGGGTTTGGCCTTGAGTTAGGTCGCCACCTCAGAATCGTGTTGCAACTTGATTAATCTTACGCAATTGACAATATTATTGCGTAAGATTGATCATGCATGTTTCAACCCGAGTTTTTACCTTGCATTATTACGATCATTATCCAAATGATGATGTTATCAAAATACATGTTATGTTACAATGTTGTTATCATGTAAAGTGATACGTAACACAATCTGTTACAGCATATCTGACTATGGCATGCTATAGGTAAATAAAACATAGTTACAACTCATGTTGTTGCATTATCAAATCATGGTGCTTCGCCTACATTCCACCCCCTGTAACAGGGTTCAACCGTATTACATTTCTTGGTCTGTGGGAAGCACGATGATCTTAGCTACAGGCCGACGCAGGACCCCGTTTGTAGTTTTAATGTCTACTACACGGATGATGCCGTCACTCCCGTGGTACACTGTTTTTATAACTCCTACTGTACGCACTACGTTGTTTGTTATTGTCGGCACATTATCTGCCCACTTTTCGCGACGTTGCAGCGTTGGGAGATATTCCCGCAGCCAGCGCCGCCAGAACATGTCGGCGAGCGCGTTTACACGCCGCCATTGCCGGCGCGAGTCGACGTCGTTGACGTCGCCTGGTGCCATTGGAGTACTCCCGGACGCCATGCCCAGGAGCAATATGGTTCGCTGTCAGGACCACGGGCTGGTTGTGGTCGTCGTGCACGTAGCTCAGCTGTCGACTGCTCACGATCAGCTTGGCCTCTGTGAGGAGGGTGTAAAGGACCTCCTCACGAGGCGGTCGCTCCTTGAGCGTACTTCGGAGCACGTTGAGGCGGGTGAGTACACGCGCCATAGCGCGTTGTATGCGCGCCTTGGCGCATTGTATGCACACCACGGCGCGTCGCGTGCGCACCTTAGCGCGTTGTATGAGCGCCTTAGTGCGTTGTAAGCGCCCCATAGCGCATTGTATGCGCGCCACAGCTTGTCGCATGCGCACCATAGCACGTTGTATGCGCGCCATAGCGCGTTGTAAGCGCACCTTAGCGCGTTGTATGCGCGCCATAGCTCGCCGTGTGTGCGCCTTAGCGCGTTGTATGCGCGCCATAGCGCATCGTATGCGTGCCACAGCTCGTTGCATGCGCACCATAGCACGTTGTATGCGCGCCATAGCGCGTTGTAAGCGCACCTTAGCGCGTTGTATGCGCGCCTTAGTGCGTTGTAAGCGCACCATAGCGCATCGTATGCGCGCCACAGCTCGTCGCATGCGCACCACAGCGCGTTGTATGCGCGCCATAGCTCGCTGAATGCGTGCCTTAGAGCGTTGCATGCATGCCACAGCGCTTTGTATGCGCACCATAGCGTGTTGTACGCGCGCCCACGATGAATAGCGCTTGTAGTTCAGGGGTGGCGCCACAGGCGCTGTCGTTGCCCAGACTGGCTGGCTGCACTCGGGGTCTGCGTTCATCGCCCTGGACTCGCGACACGCCAGCTGCTGCTCCTGTGGACCACGTGGAAAAGAGGGGCCCGAGAGCCAACCTGCATGGCTATCGGGCCAACACGACCTGGTCGCTCGGACAGCTGGGTCGTTCCCCCAGGGTACCCAGCGCCAGTTGCCTCTAGGCGGTGCTACTCGCGCTTTCCCTAGCTTCATGACAATCTCCCTCTGTCTTACGGAGTTATTGCCTACTGGGTGTATGAGCGCAGGGTAACCTAACTTCTTATTGGTCAGTGACCTTATCGAACCTAGGGTCGCCTCTATTGTGCCTATTCCTTGTTTAAGGGCCACTATGTTAGGCACGTTAATTGCTGTGCTAGGTGATGAGGCTGCACCTAGTTTTACGGAACTTGTTTTATATTTATATGGTTCCCTGTGGGGCTTCGCGCCTCGCCACAAAAATAATCGAGCACCTTGACCTTTTGCCCTAATTCGTACCTTTAGGGACTTGTCAGCGATGCCGCCTGAAAAGGCTATAGGGCCTATTCTAGATTTTATTAAAATACTAGATTTTGTTAATAAGTCAGGTCCGGTCGGCAGGTTGTAATTGAGGCACGTTCTATCGGTACCGTACAACCTCTGCCGGGCCTGATTGTAATTGTTAGGTAATTGTGTGTCGTTTTGTTTCCACAATATACCTACTTCACATTGCGACTTATCTGTGGTGTGATGGCTAGTGCTGTCCGACACTTGTACCGCCTTTTCAACATCCCTACGTTTGCGCTTATTTTCTGAAATACCTATTGACTCTAGCTCAAACTGTGACCTAACTGAGTTATGTAAGTCAGGGAGGGAGACTGTCATGCAATTGACTACTGCATTAGTACTAGAGTTATTAAATGGTCCATGTATGACCCAACCTAATCTAGTAAGAGAGGCAACTGGCTTACCGGATCGTCCCTGCCGGATGTACCGGCCGTGGAGTAGCTCCCAGTTGTCCTGCCCGAGGAGCAGCAGCGGCTTCGCGCCCCTCATCTCCACGCAACCCAAGTCGCTGAGATGGGCATTGTCGCCTATCACTGAGGCGGACACTGTCTGCGTTGGTAGGTTTATGTCTACCATTGTGTGACACTTTATTTTGTGGCACTGACCATTGGGCCCCTTTACGCGCACTTGTACCATTCGCGAGGTTAGGTCCGTCACTCCGTGGCCGCCCGCGGTGTTCAGCGAAAGAGGTACACACGGACCCTCTAGGTCGGTAGCGAGAGAACTGTCTATCAACGATACCGTCGCACCATCGTCTAATAATGCGTAACATTGTTTATTGTCGCTGATTGATACCGGCACTATTTTTAATAACGCGGTTGCTCGCCACTCTCCTATGTTCGTGATGCTTTCTGTTTTCTCAGTTTTCGGCTGTTTATCCTCCTTCGGCTGCTTGTCCGCGTGCAACAACAGGTGATGCCCGTAGCCGCACTTTTCGCATCTACTTGCGCGGCAAAACCTCTTAGGGTGTTTTCTCACCAGGCACTTGAAACACGTGTTTTTATCTTTGATTGTGTCCCAACGCTGTTGCACTGTCAGCTTTTTAAACTGTTCACACTCTTCAATGGTGTGTTTCTTCTGGCATATTATGCACTCTTTCGGTGCGAGGGATTCGTCACTTTGCGTGTTCACCTTTTGAACCCACGGTGGCCTGCTGGCAGCGGGGCGTGCATTGGTCACTGGTCGGGTTTGACCGGCGCCATGCTTTTGTTGCTTCGCAAGTTGTTTGGGTGGACTCGACTCGAACATGTTAGCTTGCGCGTAGTATGATGCCGAGCGTGTCAGGTGTGTCAGGAATTCCGAGAACATTTCTAAGTTCGGTGACACTCTTAAATCCACCCCCTGCGCGTTATCTAGGCCCATCGCAAAGTCACCGTACTTCGTACGTTGTACCGGTGTTAACTTGCTCAGCAGGTCACTCACTAATTGTGGGTTATTTATGTAGCCCTCTGCGTGTATGTTCTTTAATAATGATACACAATTTCTTACTGTAGAAGAGAATTTACCTAGCTCCCGGCAACTCTCCGTCACTCTAGGTAAATCTCGTACTTTCTTCAGTACGCACTGTAGCACTAAGGTCGGGTGACCAAACTCGTCCTCTAACGCACGCATTATATCAGTGGGATCCGTCGACGTCCTTAATAAATCCTCCACTGATATCTTTGCCTCGCCTTGTAATGAGGTTTTTAACCGTGCTAAGTTTTCATGCGCTTTAAATTCGTATTGCCGGGTCGTATCCCAATACATATTTCTATAAGATATCCAGTCGGATGGGTCCCCATTAAAATATGGCAATTCGTAAGCTTGTCTTGGTACCGGCCGTGGTCGTGCCATGCTTGAGATTGCCTCTGCCAGTCTGTCGATTTTGCTGTCTCTGTCTCCCGACGATTCTCGCCGTCTCTCTCTTTCACCCGCTCCGTACTGCGTCTGCCGCCGTGTATCCGACTCAAGTGTTGATACTTGAGGTACACTTGCGACCGGAGTGGTAAAGACGGGATAATATTCGGGTAGACGAAATCTCACACCTTCTGTTGACACTGGCACGTATGATGGCGTACTCGGTACCGTTATGTTACGTAACGGTACTGGCTCAGATGCCCTTGTTATACGCGACACATTTTCATTAGGCACTGACGACGCACGGTATGTATTCGGTACGCGATTCACTCTACTTACAGTTTCAGATGGTTCACGGGGCGCAGCCATTTCAGTGGTCGCGCCTGACACAGCCGGTGTGCGCAATACTTCGTTCAATTGCGGCACCTGGGGCGTTGTATTCACCCACTCTTCCACGCGCTGTGTCGTACTCACATCTGAGTGAGAGTCATCGCTGTCAGCAGCCGCCTCTATTTCGGCGATGTCAGCTTCTAGTCTCTTTTTGACTAAGTTCTCCTTCATTTGCACCAACTCGCGCTCAGCTTCGTATTCGACTCTTTTCCTTAAGTAATCGACTCGGCTATGTTTAGACGAGCCTTTGCTTCGCGGCGATCTATGTCGGTCTTTAGTGGCTGTCTGTCCTCCCTGTGGTCCCTCTGGCGTACTCCTACTGAAGTCGACTACTCGACCACCCGTCAGTGGGATATTGAGGGCAGACGTGGATGCCATCGTTGGTGCAACAGACGGTGACTCTGGTGCCCTTTCGGTGGTCACACCTGAGTCAGAGACCATCTCTTGATGTCTACGAACACTCATTTCCTCCGTTAGCTTACGTAGTTTACTGCGTGTGGTTATTTCGCTCCTTAAACTCATTATTATGTGGTTTTTTAATTAATTTATTATTTATTATTATTTATTAATTCCCTCTAGTTGAACCTGATCCGGCTCGACAGGACCAAAATGTTATTAACGCGGGAGTCAGGTGATGTAGGCGGGGGTGATGATGTTCCCTTGACGAGGGAATTTAATTGAAACCACTTTCAGCACTTTTTAAAACGTTATATTTGCTATTTACACACACAATAGTTTAACACGAATTTAAATCACATACGTAAGGTTAGTTAATTGTACACAACACGGAAATACAGTCAAATAAGCATAAAGGATCATTAAAGAGTACACGGAAATACACAATAATAGAGAAGTAAAATAATCCTAAGCTATGATAACTTGACTGCCCTGAGCTATTTATAGAAAATTCGCGACTTGTAAAGCTAACAGTTATGAGGAGCTGTTACTTCACCGGAGACTTGTCGAAGACTGCACTTGCTGACACAATAAGAACTTTTAGAACTGTAAGAACTTTTAAGCGTTTAGAACTTAATTTAATTTGAATTTCTTCTGTATATATGGCTTTGGTCATTAGCTCAAGTAGCGTGTGGGCCCTGAAGGGTTTTAACTTTTCTTCCATACAATGCTACGGGTTACCAAAGCGTGGCTGGGTTTGGCCTTGAGTTAGGTCGCCACCTCAGAATCGTGTTGCAACTTGATTAATCTTACGCAATTGACAATATTATTGCGTAAGATTGATCATGCATGTTTCAACCCGAGTTTTTACCTTGCATTATTACGATCATTATCCAAATGATGATGTTATCAAAATACATGTTATGTTACAATGTTGTTATCATGTAAAGTGATACGTAACACAATCTGTTACAGCATATCTGACTATGGCATGCTATAGGTAAATAAAACATAGTTACAACTCATGTTGTTGCATTATCAAATCATGGTGCTTCGCCTACACTTGGAATAGTTGAAACATTAAGTCTGTGTAACTATATAAGTACAGTTTTCGTGGTGCTAAACCTTCGTGTCAGTCATAGCACCTGTTAATAATTTTATCACTTTTGCGCTTTCGAAACAAAAACACTCAGTTTACAGAAACTCTGTATTCGATAACAACTGCATTAGTAATAATACTGTGTCGCAGTCATTAACGCTCACCTCCAAATACTCAAGACAAAGGCAAAATTAAGACATTAAACTAAAAAATAATAAAAATAAGTATAAAAATTAAATAAGTTAAAAATTAGAACTTAAAATTAAAACTAAAATTGAACATAATTTTCAAGGTGCAATTTTATGTGCAACTGTGTGTTTGTATGGAAGAATTGTGTAGTTTGTGCGTGGAGAGTATATGTTTGTGTGTGTTTGGTTGGGGGTGTGTGTGCGTGTGTGGGAGAGAGGTGTCAGTATATAGGTACCTAATGATGATGATCCGGGCAAATGTGGAGCCCACATTTTAAATAGCTGTAAACCTTTATTTCAAAAGCTTAAATATTGTCTTTACCATGTCTTTATATTTTTGAAATATGCACTTTTGTAAAAAAAATGTATATATAATTTATTCCAAAAAACCAGTTACAAAATAAATAGTAGAACACGGCACAAAGACAAATTTAAATTTCCCCAAATAAAACTAATGCTATTTAAAATAAATACTTACTGCATGGCAATTATTATATATAACCATTTGCCAAATAGTACTCAATATTTGCCATTGCCGTTGTTCAGAAGGGTATTGTTCAGACTGTTATTAGAAAAAAACTATTACAGTGTTCAAGAATACTTGGAGGATAAATCATTAATAATATAATAAGTAATAAAAATAGCCTTTAATTAAAAACTACATATTTCATTATTTATAATTATTATTATTACTACAATACAATCTAAATCGGTATTAATTAACTATTATTCATATTTTATTCTCTAATCCATTATTATTCATAATTATAAATAAGTTAGTAATATGGGCTTTGTTTTTGTATGTAAATAAATATTTGTACGCCATACTATGGCAGGGTATGCTGGAACCACTATTGTAACATCTATTGTACCATATCCTAACAAATAAACATTTTTGATTTAGATTTTTTTTTTGATTTTGATGTTTATGATATTTTTTAATTAATATTCAAACTCAAAAGTAATTTCTTGCAAAAAGATGATCAAACGTCACTCTCGCGTCATTTTTTGAAAAACGAATTCTCATAATTTTCCAGAAATTCTTAATTTATTTAATTTAAAAAAATCTGGCACATGCAAAACAAAAAAGTCGGCTTTACAAAAAATCACAAATAATTTAATTTAAATTCTTTTTCCCTTTCTCACAAACAATTAAGAAAATTGATCAAAATCAGTCAATTTCGTGCATGGCCCCTTACCGCCTTATTACAACTTAGTTCGGTACTAAGTTGTCAGATTTGTATTAGGAACTTTACCATAGGCGGAATATAGTTCGAATTCAATAATGGCTCCATGGTTTAAACCTGGGTCTAAACATAAACCTTGTTTTGTAATAAGACGGTTAATGTTTAGTACTTATTATTCCTAGATTTAGTTTTATTAGATTTAGATTTCCTTCTCACAGATAATTTACAAAAATGAAGTAGGTATCACAGGGTCAGGGTCCGGTCCATTTGAATCAATCGTCTCTCCGTGTACGAAGCAATGCTGCAATGGTTTGATGTTGGTCATATTGATCATGACTCAAATAAGTACATTTTTACATACCGGGACCACTCCGTGCCTCGGAAAGCACGTTACGCCGTTAATCCCGGTTGTCATTCATGGATCTTCGACAGTCGTTAAGGGTCGTCAGAAGCCCAAAGGTCTGACAACCAGTCTTACCAAGGAGCATCGAGTTATACCCAATTACTGGATTATGGAGGTCAGATAGGCATTCGCTCCATGTAAAATACCTACTGGTATTCAGCTACATCCAGTTAGACTGCAAGAAGACCCCGACATAGTTGGGAAATGGCTAGGCAGATTGATTGATCTTGGCTCAAATGGTTAAGAACAATAGTATTTTTAGAATATAAGTTAACTTGCGAGTTTGGTGATTAATATATCTAACAGTTCCAATTTAATAATCCAGAGGTTTTGAATAATATTCAAAGGTTTTCACTTTTGTTGTTTTCTTGAATAGCTACTAGGTATAATTTCGTTTGGTTTTTTATACAACAAGGTAGGTACCTATATTTAGTTGTGTAGGTTGTCAATGAATACTGATAACTTGCATTATGTGATAGCGACCTATTGGACTTTGTTTTATATGGCATTTGTATAGTAAGTACATAATTATGCTTGTCAAAAACAACTAGTGGTTGACGATGGTAATGTGCGGGTAGGTAATTCTAAGGATTTTTGACAAGAAAGACAGATTCTTCAGTTGTATTATCTAATTTATCCTATCTAAGATATACAATCCATGGGCCAAGAAAGGTTATTAGGTCATTGTGTGTAGAATCCAATGCATTCTTTAAACAACAACAAAAAATATGTTCGTCTACACCAAAATACCAATTTGCAAAACTAGATCTAGAAGGCGTAGCGAAATGAACTTACGTACCTACCTAACGTACCAGTCATACTTAAGGTACCTCCGCCCACACAGGCAGGTACAGGACAACAAGCTTCACAAACAAACTCATTACTCCATACAATTACTTCTGTACAGCACTCAGACCAAATTATTTACCTTCATTTAGTAAAACGACGAAATCTTAGACCAAACCGAGGATCCATATAGCTTTCCTAAGCTCCTCCTGCTCGACAGGGCGTGGTGCGGCCACGCCCCCAAGCCCCGCCCACAAGCCATTTTTCCTGGAAACTTATGTAATATTTTCCCTCCAGGGTGGTGGGTGGACATTTGTCTTTACTAAGGACGAGCTCCCAGGATTATTAAATTTACCGAACCAACATGGCGGACGATTTATGTACTTTATATAGCACGCTATGTACGTTCTTTGATGTAGTGGGTTAGGTACGAGCTCTTATACAATATATTTTATCTGTAAATAATGGGTCTGTGTTACTGAGTTTTATTTGGAGAAGGTTTTGATAAAGTTATTCGGAGTCTAACAAAGGTGGTTTCAGTTTTATTCATTTGAGTTCAGATTGATGGCCTGTGTTCCGCAAGTTGTCCTTCCTCAGTCAAAGTAATTTCATCAGTAACAACTGCATTTTCCGTTCTTCAGTTGAGCTGCACGTTGAGCTCCTTAAGGCTTCTGTTGAGTTGCACGTTGAGCTTCTTAAGTCTTCAGTTGAGCTGCATGTTACTGACAAATGCTTGCACTGATTGGACAGGTTCACTCAAGTTTGTGTGGTTCTTTCCTCAAAAGACCATTTCAGACACGGATCTACATGGTCCTGACCTAGATTAGGTATGTCTGGACTTTAAAAGAGACTTTGACCCCTGAGTTTGTTTCGCCATATCTGCTCAGGGGTAATCAGTCAGATAGGAAATGTCGACTACATCTAGCTTATTTTTTATTTCTATTTTTTAATATGACGAGTAAAAGTGATTCCGATATCCTAATTACATTTTATGGGGTACTGTGTTAAATGTTACAACAAAATACCTTGTGATATATTGCAATTAAATGAAAGACAATTTGAAACACACATATTAAAAGTACACTTTGTAAACAAGCATATTACAAGTTAGAGGATTATATCCAGGATAGAAATGCTTGGAAACATGCTGGTCCAACTCCATAGGAAATTCTAAAGTCTAGACAAAATCAAACTGGTTGCTATTATAATTGTATAATTTGTTATTTTTATGACGTTGATTTTACATCCTGTGATTACCTAAACTCACACACTGCCTTATTATTATTATTTTATTAGGAAAACATACTTTTACGATGTTTGTAAATAATTATGTGAGCACCATGTATCTATCTCATAATTAAGTTATTTTTCATTGCTTCATTTTTACCTATTATGGTATAGTAATTTTATTCTAGGTGCATCGTCTTCACATATAATTATATAATTAATGTACTTAAACAAAATATTTTTAATAGAGTAACGGTGGAGTTTCTTACCCATTCTTCTACATACGAAACTACCTTATGGAAGGGGCAACTAGAGTCAATTCTATTAATTGTAAATTTTGACGTTCAAAAGTGCCTCTTATGTGCCTAAACGATTTTATTTCATTTCATCGTTTTTTTACCTACCTATTTATTATTTATTAGAACTACTCGCCTATTATGACATATTTACGATATTTATATATATCGATGTCGATATTTGAATCAAAAGATAAGTTAGGTATATACTAAAACATGTTTTTATTCTTCAATTAAATTCTCCGGGACAACATCAGTGGGTATAATGAATTTAGATATTACCTATATCAGCTTTTCTCTAAATTCATTACTGTTTTCCACTTTTCCTACATAAACGTTAGAATAGATAAGAATGATCATCAGTTTCCTTGAGGCTAAAACATTGAAATCGTGATGTCCTGTGTACTACAACAATAATACATTATTTAATCCGGCCCACACATACAAGTACACACAATCCATATACCTAAGTATTATTAGTAACAACGGCTTAAAAACTATTTTAGTAAACTATAACTAAGTTAACATAACAAAAAACCGGCCACGTGCGTGTCGGACCACGCACAATGAAGGGTTCCGTAGTGGGGATTAATTTATCCTAAGAACAAACTTATCATTGTAGTTGAAAAACATGTGCCCTCATACATTCCAGCTGCAAATATAAGTTTGTACGCACAATATTGAGAGATTTACCATGTTATTTTAAGATAATAGACTTCTTATAGGTTTGCTGTAGTGTCGGACGTAAAGAATAGCACCATCCTATTTCTTCCCGTGGGTGTCGTAAAAGGCGACTAAGGGACTTACTAGAGAATGGGCAGCAGCGTTTTTATGCATTTTAACACCATACTGCGATTGCCAACCCGCCTGCCAAGCGTGGCGATTATGGTAACCCTTTTTGGGGGAGACATATGTCCAGCAGTGGATGTCTTTCGGCTGAAAAACATGATGAGGTTTTTCTGTAATCTATAAGTAAAGAACTAATTTCGGTTTTTTTTTCAAAATTTTAGCTCAGTAGCTTCGGTGATAAGGGAATGGTCAATTTTCATATATTATCTTAAATAATTTAATTTTTTTTTTAATTTAAAAATACTATTTATTTTAACATTACATAATTATATATATGAAATACTTACAACAAGCCCTTTCATTTCATATGTCACACGGTGCAGTTTGCAAAACTTATATTTTGAATTATCTAATTTGCGTCCCCATATTCAAAACTCATTTATTTACGTTACACATCCGTGTTTGGGACACAAAAGTTCATATGTGTACCAAATTTCAACTTAATCAGTCCAGTAGATTCGGAGCAAATCGGTTGTGACATACGGACAGATAGACACACGAGTGATCCTACAAGGGTTCCGTTTTTGCCTTTTAAGGTACGGAACCCTAACAACTAATAAGAAACTGGCTCAACACATGGTAGCACGTGCCTCCGTACCCAGTGCCTCAAAGCGGTGCCTCGGCGTTGTCCACCGTGTCAAGTAAGGTTTTTAAGATGCTATTGGAGCTTCCGCGCAACCTACCCATTATTGACGCACTTCCTCATAAAGGCATGACAATCGTCAACATGGGCTTCCCTGACATCGGATTTTCCCATAATGATTAATCGTATTTCTTCAGTTTTTGCAATACTACTGAATTACCCACTGTTTGTGATAAAACCACTGGCAATAATTTGCCTTCACTTTTAAAATAAGTAGGTACTCGAAAAAAAAGATAAATATAAAATCATTCAACTTCCATCGAATGTTCTAGAAATTATAATGAATATTCTGGGGGTAGTACAGAAAAACTAGTTTCACATGTTAGCTAAACATAACTAGGTAACTGCATTTTTGGAGTTCACATCATTTGTTTTACATTAGCTTGTTTAGTTTTTAAAATGAAAACAGCAACACAACGACGGTGACCTTAATGGTAACGCATTATTATTTTACTTTCGGGATGTATTATTTCCAAAGTTACCAATTTCATGTACACCTACACTAATATTATAAAGAGGTACAGTTTGTAAGGTTGTTATGTAGGACGTAATCTCTGGAAGTTCTGATCCGATTTCGAAAACTCTTTCACTGGCAGAAAGCTACATTATTGCCGAGTGTATTTTATAGTATAAGTGACTACCACACGGGCGATGTCGCGGGCAGAAGCTAGTAACTGATATTTTCTCTTTCTAACTGCAAGAAAAGGATGTGTGCCAATTTCTTAGGACACAATATGATGATGTCACGTTTATGAATGTTGGAAAATGTGGAAAGAAAATTGAATGAAAAGTATGTACCTAATCACTTATCCTAGCATTGTAAACCTAGTTATTACATACTAGCACTTCGCCCGCACCTTCGTCGGCATGGATTTCGTATCTTCGCCTACAAAGTTCAACACTCTCCATTCCGTAAAGATAGTTTCCGCCGAAAACGAATGACTGCGATCTTTTTAGTTATTGTATTGTGACAAACTTTATTATTTATTACAAACTACTATTCATTCAATTGTTTCTAGTTTACAAAAAAAATATTGTGTAGGTAACGAATAGACTAAGCGTAGGACTGTTCGCTCACAACGCGACATTTTTCTTGCTTTTAGCATTTTTATACCGTGGCGTCTTAACTTCTAAACGAAAGGTCCGATTCGAATAATTTAAACAGGAATTTATATTTACATAATCAACCTTAATTATGAAACTATTTAGTTGAATAAGGATTAATATCATGATACGAATGTCATCATCTTTCGATTCGACCCCCGTTTTGATTGACTCGCGGACTTTTTTGTGGGTAATGCTTTGGCTACATTGTCGCGATAACGCGAACTATACTTCGCGCGCTCTCTGTTGTACAGCGAGACATCGAGGGGTGTGCGAGAGACGGCGCACGAAGTTTAGTGATGAGTACTATAAATATAAAGTTCATCAATAGTTTTCGCCAAACAATGACTTTTGTAGGCACATTTTTGATATATTTTTTCGTAGGGATATAATTTATTTTTGAAAATTAAATACAGCCCACGTTGGTAGCTTTCCACTAGTGAAATAATTTTTGAAATCACTTAATTATTTTTCGAGTTTATCCATAACAAACAAACAAAAAATCAAATCTTTTCTCTTTATAATATTATATATTATTATTATATTATAGAAGTATGTAGAAACAATTGCTTGCGTGTTTTCTGCACCATTTTATCGTAATAACCAACCATCATCACTCGAGATCGCAAAACCAACAGCTGTCAATTCGGAAAAACATTAAAATGACAGCTAGCAAAGCAAAATAAAAAAAGCTGTGCTTACAGCTGAAACATTGCATATTTTTCTTTGACTGTTAGATCAGCATAAAAAACCCATTCATACAATAACTAGGTACCTACTAACTTAAATACTAAAAGAAAATTCGATACGTGACAATGTTCTGTCCCTGTATAATATCTTTTCGTGAATAAATTAATATGTAATGTTCAGTTCCCGTGTTATTACTTTGCGTAGACATAATTTGGACTATAAAAGACCGCATGCGCTAGCGCTCGTGGCATTCGGGTGTCGCAGCGGAACGTGAGTAATATAGAACTATCTTATCGTTATCATATTAGATTAATTAATTATTTTTCTTTAATTATGTATTATTTCAATTGTCTGCACTTATTAGCCTATAATTTTTATGTTCCTATTCTTTCTCTTGAATAATTACGTGTGCCGATATATATTATGCAAAATATTTTCCTAAACCGAGCCGCCATTTTGTAATGCATTTCACTGTATGCTACCATGATTGATATTTTATATTTCTAATGGTTATAATGGTTTCTCTTAAATATAATTCATCCTTATTCCACATTCGTCATTCAAAGAAGTATTTTTCTGAAAAAATGTTGAAGTTGATTCCATTTTATTTTATTTTTAAAACAAAAGCAACGTGTTACCTTGATTATTCCAGACATTCAATTATAATCAAGCATTGTCGTATTATACTTTTTCCCAGTAACGTAATCATTTATAGAAACGGTATAAATATTGTTTTATATTTTGCAGTGAGCCAGGGTACCCGCAAATACCGTGACCTGTAGCAGTATGGTAAGTTACTTACAATAATTCAATTTCGTTGTAATTTTCATAAATTAAGTTGTCATCTTTTCCTCAATAGCTTTCATTATTGTTGCCTCAAAGAACTCCCAACTTACGTAAGCAAGTACCTACACCACACAGGTTCGTTACCAAAATGTCCCTAATTTCGTAGTTAGTCCCCACGCGTGCGTGTAACAACAATGGCACAATAATAATGACGTACTATCCTATTTATTTTTCTTTTCTTTATGCACGCGTTTCTGTGATCTATAAACCAATTTGTCGTTCTTCTTTTCTTTAATTAGCAACCTGACCACGTTGACAGTTCCAAGGGCTGAGCACGTGGTCACCAACTTACCTTGTTAGATAACCTAAGCTAATTTGACCAGAACCAAGAAACACCTGCATCCAGAATTTGACTGTAACTAGTTACTTCGTATTTCCCAAGAGCAAACTGCTTCATTCAATGGATATTTCGTGCCTGTGATAGTCAGAAGCTTTCAAGTTGGAGCCAGCCATGCGCTCCCCGGACTTTTGTAGATCAAATTATGTTGCAGCCAGATCCAGAAGAAGTCTGTAACAGAAGAATTGATACTTCTTCTTTACCAAAAGCAGCTTCACACAACGAGTTTAAATAAGCTAATAGATTAACCCTCGCGTTGCTTTATCTCGAAGCTTCGATCCTCCGATTACAATTTCTCACACTAAGAATTTCTCACGTGCTTTCTAACACGTGTTCCTATTTAACCAATGGCTATGATTGTCAAAATGTTTAGAGAATTGGATACGAGGTTTTTTGGCTACTTAGTATGTGTATTTTAAATTAAGATTATTTGTTGAAATGTGCGTTTTGTTTGTGCAGAATAAACAATTTTTCTTTCTTTTTTTTTTCTTTTCTTTTCGCACGCTGATAGAATAATATAATTCTGTGTTCACAGGCAGGAGCCGCATCAGCCGGTCCTGGCAACCGCGGCAGGTCTCGGCGCGCCCGGTGCCGCGGTCGCCGACGTCGCACAACGTGGGCCGACGTCGCCCGCCCGCGCCTCTGGCCAGCGCGACTGACGCAGCTCTGGATGAGCCCCGTGCAGTACAACGCGCCATTTTCTTTGTTATTTTTTTCTATTATAAGGTAAGTGTTTTCTCATCATTCTATTGCCCTTATCACAGTTTATTATTATTAGTCATCTCGGTAGTCACCTCATTTCTAGCCATATCATCTTTCACAGTTCATCCATCGTTTCTAGATATATTTCTATTCTGTTCAATTTGTGCTTAACTTGGAAGTTTATCTAGCGAAACTTGTTGCATTTTTTTTTTTTTGGGTGGGAAATTATCAAATAACTTCTCCCGCTCTGGGTGGAGCGGGAGGGAGTGTCAGACTTTAACTGACTAAAACCCACCCGTGTTCCTTCAGATGCCTGTGTGCCAGGGCCACGGTATCCCTTTCGGACAGGCTCGTAACCCTGGCAGTTGTTGCATAATTTGTGGTTAATTTATTGTTATATGAAAAGAAAATTTGACAGCCCGTTTCTACTAAACCTACGAGTATTAAATGTTGTTGCACACTTATAGCGATTTGGGTATTCTTTATAGTAACTCGTGCATTTGCTCTCTGAAAGCACCATTTGGTGAAGTGGAACTGATGATGGAGACCACATAATTATGGCCACCGGAACTACTCAATCATAATTTCACGGGTTGCGATTAGGTTACTTTAATATAGTTCAATTCCCAAGCAATGCTCGTCCACAATTCATATAGTGAAGTACCAGGAGCACACCTCAACAATTGATGTGCCTGCATCGGGAAAAGCAATATTTTGTAAAAGGTGATGAGCTGTTGACATTAGGCTATTGTTACTTAGATAAATTACAAACTGACCTTGTCTATGTGAATGATGTTATAATAACTTCCTGTCTCTGTTATTTACATAGCGGTTTTGATATTCGACTTTATGTGGGGTAGGTACCACCAAATAAAAAATTAAAAGTAAAAACTTTAGCAACAAAATAAACAAACGACTTCCAAAAAAAAAAGACTACAAAGTGGAAAAGTTTTTTCGGAAGTCTGTTTTTTTTTTTGTATTAAAATGTCCTACAATGATCTATCTACAGGAAGCCACAGCCCGCTCATATTTTCAGGACATAGCCGCAAAAGCTTTGTAGCACATTTTTCATTATTTTCATAATTTTAACATTGTTTTTTTGTTTCAGGTTTTTACATGGCTTAATAAAACATATTAAGATAAGTTTGTTCGGTGGTGGTGTAATAGATAGTACGCGGATGTCATCCGATCCTGTGAACATAGGCAGGCACAATATCACAACACTTTTCCGTTACTAAGTTAAAATATAGTTCCACCGTGGGAGTTATAATATAAATCGTGTATATACAAATAAGTTTCATTTTCCTTTCAAAGTCAGCAATGTCCATTTAGTTACTGTTGAAACCAATTTGTTTTTTTTTTATATTTTATATTTATTTTAAGTCTACTGATAGTGTTGTTTACTAAACTCTCGATTTAAGTTGTTTTTCTAATCGTCATCCGTATCACTGGCATCTTGTTAAAGTTTTTTGACGGAATACTCTTGACATGTACAGAATAAAGTTTGATGGTATTTTATGATTTTATTTTTGTTCCTTTCCTGTACCATTATGTAATCTGTACACTTGTAACAGTCGCACACGTGTCAGTCATGTGTAGGTATGTCTACGTAGTAAGTAAATATGTAGGTACCTATCATACATAAGGAAATCCTATGCTTCCTCTTAACCTAACTAATAGTATAAATGCTAAAGTGAGTTTGTTTGTTTGTTACGCTTTCACGCTAAAACGGCTGAACGGAGTTGGATGAAATTTGGCTCATGGGTAGGCCACGACTTGGATTAGAACATAGGATACTTTTTATCCCAACATTCCCTCGGGTCGAGACTTAACCCGCGAAACCGCGGAGCGCAGCTAGTCTATATTTAGAAAAAACCGGCCTAGTGCGTGTTGGACCACGCACAATGAAGGGTTCCGTAGTTGGGTTGAATTTATCCCAAATACAAACTTAACATTGTAGTTGAAAAACATGTTCTCCCATACATCGATATACGTCAGGATCAATTATCCAACTGCAAATGTAAGTTTGTAATCGCATGTGATTAAACTACAAATTAACGATTTTCGGACTTTTTCCTTTACTTGTGCTGTAAGACCTTGCTTCTTGCCAAATTTCATGATTCTAGGTCAATGGGAAGTATGGGGTATGTGTGTGGTATGGGTTTTGTTTTATTTGCGAGTATCAACATTAAGTCATCGCCGTATTTTATTATTGCGTTGACTTAGAAGCTTCATTTTTTTAGAGCTCCAAGGGATCTTAGACCTACGTATTTTAAATTAATTTCAACTCAATACCTCCACGCGTTCCTGAGAAAAAAGGGTCTTGGCAGACAGACAGACAGACAGACGGACAACGTAGTGATCCTATAAGGGTTCCGTTTTTTTCCTTTTGAGGTACGGAACCCTAAAACCTGTCAAAAAAAAATAGGTCCTATTATGAAGTGGTAAAAGCTACAAGCAACTGTTGTTTCCTTCACAATTTTTCAGGTTATTTAACAAAATGTTCAGCATTTATTACCGCAGCCTACACCTTGCTCTAACCCTAACCCTTCCAGTAGGAGACCTCTATACAATATACATTCACTTTAACATATTTTTTATTTTATCCAACGTTTGTCCACGTCACTCAGTGACTGAAATATTATAACCTACAAACGTTACCAAGTACAGCATAAAAGAAAACATAATCCCGGCCCAACAGCGGCCATTACAAACAATTTATAGCCTAAAATAACTTGAAATACTTTATTTTACAACAACATTATAAAGGGGACAAGACGGCGTTAGCAAAAAGCTTCGCAAGTAACAGATGATCTTCATTTAAATATTTTCTAGGGACATTGGGGTGTTTCAAGTAGGTACCCAGGGCGGGACCACAGCGGGCGAGCTTTTACAAGCTTTTACTTATTAGATTGTTGAACTTCTTAGGCGACGAGTATTGAGATTAGTTTCAGTTCTCAGTGTAAAAGCTAAGATCATGAAACAAAATGAATTGATATATAGATTATGTATTAGAAGAAAGTATTTTGCCAAAGCTCCAATGATGACTTGGACAATAGCTGATATTTATACTATTCAGTACATATTTAAACTTCATAATTATTTACCTACGAAATCATCAACAGCGAAACGATGCAGTTATCAGTAAATACTCGTAATATAATATTATCTAATATAATCATTAAATAATAGTCAAAATATAACTACATACATACATGCTTACTGGAGAATGGGCAGCAGCGTTCTCTATGCATTTTAACACCATACTGCGATCGCCAACCTGCCTGCCAAGCGTGGCGATTATGGCAAAGGGGGGGCTTTGGGGAAGGCATATGTCCAGCAGTGACGTCTTTCGGTCTTTTGAAATGATGATGATGATGAAAAATAAAACTGAGAATTTTCCGAACTGGACAATTTAGCATTACCTATCTTAGCAACAGACCCACAATTGCGATTTAGCTTTGTTACAGCGCATTTTTGGAAAATCCGACATTACCAAATTGTCTAAACAAAAGTTACTGCGATTGCAAATGCGTGACACGATATCTAGGCTATCCCCAGAAAATACTTCCCTAGAAATAAAAGCGTCACAAAAAGAAAATTCGCTCCGTGCGCACCGTGCTAATGAGATGCAGGCCGGAGTCAATATCGCGGGATCACGGCCGGCCAGCGCGCCACTTAGCGACGATATTAGTGCCTCCAACAACGCTGTTTATACTCTAAACTGTGATGGGACAATCATTTCAATGCTACACTTGAGATAACGGAGGTTTCAATTGAAGTAGAAACTTATTTTGATGCGTTTGAGGAAGATATTTGATTTGATGGACACTTAAAAAGTATCAAGGAGCTATCAAAGCTCGAATTTAATATATGTGATGAACTGATGACCTTAACTTACACACTGACTTATTCTTTTGACCTATTGTGGTATAGTAATTTTATTCCAGGTGCATCGTCTTCACATATAATTCAATAATAATGTACCTATACAAAATATTTCAAAAGAGTAACGTTGGAGTTTGTTCCCATTCTTCTCCATACGAAACTATCGTTTGGAAGGGGCGACTCTAATTCTAAAAGTACCTTTTATGTGCCTATTTAAAATAAATAATTTGACTTGACTTTGAATACGATACAGCATTGTCAATGGGTAGATGGTGTGATTGACAATCTAGTTTAACCAGTCAGAGAAAGTCTGATACGAAACGCCGACCTGATCTAGTTTGTTAAATATGATTGACGTGTAAAAGTGTTTGTACAAACCTACTTACAGAAATAAATCATTTATCATTTAACCAATTCAACATGTTACTGAAAAGTCTTTCTTCTGGAAAACTGTAATTATTCAGAATGCACTTTTAAACATAAAATCACAGTGAATGTACATACAATACATCCTTTTAGTGGTTTATTTAATTGGAGCTAAGGACCAAACATCTTAAGTGCACCCACCAGTACCTAGCTACCGTCATATATCACCTTGTTCCATATACATAAAAGCAACTTTACCTTTTTAACAAATACTGCTGTTCAAATTGAAAAAACCCGACAATTCATGGCATAAAACAATTTATTAGTCTTAGGTATGGTTGCGTAAACTACATCAATAGAAACTAATTCCAATATTTCCAATAGTTACCAACAAATGAAATTACTTAATTCCAAAACAGCGAGTAACAAAACATTGGTTGCAACGAAACCAATTTGGAATCCCTTTGACTCCCACTTAAATATATCGCTGAGTCGCAACACATTAGCATGTATATGATATTAGACAGGTACAAATGTCTTTACTAAGCTATCGACTTGCCTATAAATTGAAATGAGATTGTGAATTAAAATATAAATCAAAAGAGGATTTTTCCTGACACGTCGCCGCGACGAAATTGGAAAAAATGTACAGCGACACGGTGCGGTGGCGTGCCCGTTGCCTTACACGATACGGGATTGTGGGGAGTTCTTGACGGAGAAAAGCGGGTATCTTATAATCATATCTTATATTATTATATCTTCCAATTAACTAAGAAAAATAATAGGTCTTGATATCGGCTGAAACTTCTTTTCAAAATGACGATAAATATGAGAATAGACGATGCCCTTTTGTTGAGCCTTTAATTATTTCGTGTTTGTAACATTTTGAATGGTAATGAAATAAAGATTAACATCTATTTTAAATAAGATTATTTTTGTGACCTTGACTTTAATTGAAAATCAATATGAAAAATCAATCAAATTCATCTCTATCAATTCACTCCCATCACGTGCAATGTCATGACATTATTATTATGAACAATTTCACACACCTATTCTATTTAAAGTAAGTGGAAGCCAAAACTTTGTTACTTTAACGGTTAAAGTAACTTAGTATTCGTCGTATGGTTAAAGTTTAGCCGGATCACCTAGACTTTGCGTGAGTTAACTTCAGCCCACCTTTAGTAAACCATGAAACAATGAAAACAGTCACCTCGTAAGATAATAAGAGTGTCCCCGTCCATATTAAAGCGTGGAGCTCTTACAGACGTTCTGTAATACAAACTCATTTAAATATACATGATGAAATTGAAAGAATTACGCCGGGGAGCGGTTTGTTACCGGGAAATTGTATGATATACTGTCTTACAACGTACGGTGGGAAAATGAAATGTGTTTTTGTCTCAGTTCGTTATTTCCTACTTGCATTTGTTTTTCATTTTTTTTTATAACTAATGAAGCTGCGCAGTTCTACAGACCATAGATATTGTGTTAGATCTGAGAACGATGTCGATGTACTTAATGTGCGGATGACTGATAAAACCTCCGTTTCTCATAAGACAACTTTAATACCCGGTGGAAAACCCCTGGTTATTAATTTAAAAGTTTACTTTGCACAATCCAGACGGTTAATAGATAAAAGTATTCAATTTTTCAGGGTAGATACTTAATATCGGATCAGGACCATACTTGATACTCCACTATAGGTAGGTACATATAAATGAAATGCTCATGATTTTCATTGTATGGGATACATTCAGACTAAAAGCAAAGAACCCGGGTTTGTACCCCACACTTAGATAGGTTAATTTATTTGCCTGAAATATGGTATTTTACAGATATTATAACACATACACAATAGTTCTCCATATTCCGCCTACTAAATTCGGCATGCTTTCGTGACAATAATAATAATTCTAATTTAAACAAAATAATTAAATTTCAATGACAAAAAAAAGTACTAAATCAAGAATTGTCTACACATTACAAATGTCGAAGAAAACTCATTAAATTACAAATTGTCTAAATATCAACTTTCAAATGACAACCAAAGAAATTAAATTACAAATGTCAATAACTTAAAATAAAATAAAAATGTCAAATTTAATGTCACTTTGAAAAGATGAAGTTACTTTAACAAACATGAAGAGGGGAACAGCTGTGTGTTAACTTTTTTTCTCATAGGTAGGTAGGTAGCAGAGAGCTGGAGTGCTCTGAGCAAGTGAAATACATTGGTCTAAACTTGAAATTGTTTGTTTGATCCGAGTAGCGGGTGGAAGACGCTGCTCCCCACACTTGGTCGGGAAAGACTCATAGTAATTGTTTCCGTCTCTAGGGCAGGAATGAATTAAAAAAATAGAACTAAATTTGGTTAGGTAGGCGGCTACAATTTTTTTTACGTAAGTAATTGAAAAAAATATCGAGAAAATAAAAAAAAAATCTGCAAACTTGTGTGTGTGACAGCCAGAGTGAATTTAAAAAAAATACCTATAAAGCGAGACGGAACGCGGCGGTAACGCGGTGTGTTCCATGTTTAAAATTTAAAAACTTTTTACAAAAAAAAAAACACTACACAGTGAAAAATTTCGGAAGTCGGTGTCTTTGGATCAGTATTCTAGTTTTTTGTTTTTTATTTTTTACGTCAGTTTGTAATTTATCTAATTTGAGTGAGAGAATTGACTTCTTGGCGGGAAAGTGAAGCGTCATGTTAGCAGTTTTGTTTTATTTTCTAAAATTTGTGTTTAGCCGAATATTAATGTGTAATAGTGGTGGATTATTAACCATTAAGTGTTCGTGAAGCTGCATTAATGTAGGCAAATGAAACAAAACAGTGCAACATCACTTTTAAGTTCTCTCAAGAAGTCCGCGCGAGGTTTCAGTAAAGTGCCGCGTCTTTACTTAAACTCAAGGGGAGCGGGGCGGGATATCATCAATCATCTTTATCATGCATTGAGTGGAGTTCATTTCATAATTATTATAACTTTGTACTTGTTACCTAATTTTACATGACACTGGCTAAATGCACAAACCGTGCGAAGCCAAAAAGAAAAAGAAAAAAAAAATTTATCTAATTTACAATAGCGTAATGTCAAATGCTCAACGCCTTTTACAAAATATTGGTATTCCCAATGCAGGGGCGTTAATTGTTGAGGAGTTCTCCTGGTAAGAACCAGGAGAACTGATGGTGACTTTACCATATCCATTTTGACGAGCATAAATTGCTTATCAACCATAATTAAAGTGCCTAATCGAATCGCAACGGTGAAATACTTATTATTCAGTACTTCTGGTAGCCATCAGTGGTCTTCATCATCAGTTCCACTTCACCAAATGGTGCTTTCCAAGAGCAAATGCACGAGTTACTATAAAAATACTCAAATCGCTATAGGTATGCCTATAAAATTTTAAGATTTCCGTCGATTTCCATGGGATCCCTTCATCAGATTCTGATTTGGCAATGGGACCACCTCGGGAGCATACCCTTCCAAACAAAAAAAAAATTCAAAATCCGTCCACTATTGACGGAGTAATCCGTGAACATATATAAAAACACAGCTGAAAATATAACATCCTCCTTTTTGGAAGTCGGTTGAAAAAGACATATAATTTGGCGGGATACTAAACTTCAGTAAAGTTCAGTCAAAAAATAATAGGCCCATTTTGAAAATTAACTTGAATCGATTTATCGTGAGTATCGAGTACCGAGTCGTATGGTTAAGCTGCACCGAAATTCAAATCTGGGTTATATAGACTATTATTTGATTAATTAATAAAAATGAGTCTCGACGATTCTGAAATGTTGACCCCATTCGGTTAAAGACGAGGCAAATACAGTAGGTAATCGAAAATCTTTTGCCAGTTTCAAGGGAAAGATAAATAAATACATACAATGATTTTATGAAGTGGCGAGCAAACAAGAAAAATAATAGGTATTTTAGAAAAACTATTTTTTTTTACTTTCCTTATAATCGAAATGAAAAGTAGAATGTTCAACACAGGTGAAAGTCACCAATTCCTTTTGACCCTTGTATAACAATCTAATTTTGAATAAAATCAGGAATTTTCAACGCTTGATTTTTTTCATGAAATGAACTCAGTTAGAAGCACTAAGTACTACATAAAAAAAAAACTCGAAATACGACTTTAATCATCAGCTAATTAGGTTGCTTAGTGCTATATAGAATAACCATCGTTCTAGTAAATTCCGTACATAGACAAAACAACAGCAACACCCAATTCTCCAACCGGACATCTCAAAATAAAATCCTCCAATCCAGCTAACGCCAACTTTAATAAAAGCCACTACCATTATTAAAGCCAGCAAGACATCTACACAAGTATAGCCCACTCCATTACAACGAAGAGCTTTCTCAGTAAGAGCCATCAAAGAAAAATAATCCATCTGAAAACACTTGACACAGTTGGGCGGCTCCGCCCATCCGCCCGCCCAGCGCCAGGCCACGCCCCGCCATCTTGGAGCCTCCACTTTTTCCCGCAGAACTTGCTCTGTATATTTTAAGTAAAGTTATCTTAGTCCTGAATACTCCTGAATTAGTTTTCCGCTAACATCGGCTCTCTGAAAGGTGTATTTTATAAAAGTTGTTTACTTTCTGAACGTAGTTAATGTTGTTTGTCTTGGCAGGATGTTGGTCCTAGACGGCGGGGAGCTAGATTTAGTTTTGGTCTGAAAATTGAGTTGGCTGAATACAAATGACGGGGATTTTGAGACAAAAACAATAAAAAGTCCTGAATAAAATCTTTTCAAGAAATAAGTTGAGTTAACAGAGCAAAAGAAATACTCGTATCTTCTAGTCTAGGTTCAAATTCACGTCTCTAAACACCAAACTCAAATGTAATCTTGTAAGTGTATGATATTTTATGTATAAAACGAGAGGAACATTAATTATTAGCACCATATTACTTTAAATAAGTAAGTACACCACAATCTACCGAAATCTTAAAAAAAAAAATGTAAATCATGTCTATGATAGTCTTTCTTAGTATGTTTTGAGCTGACAATGATGACAGCCGACAGTAAAAAAAACCTATCAGCGAATAACAATAAAAGTATTACAATCATGAATCCGTCGGAAAACTGTGATGGCGTCGTAATTCTTTTTGCGTTCGGTCCTTATGTCTTTTGGTCAAACTAAAATGGCGTAAGTTTAAACCGGTCGGTTCTAACACTCTTAAAAGTTACGAATTTGACGTAATTCGTTCTGGAATCTAGATCTGTGCCAGTGGGTGTACAGTATATAGGCACACCTCTGCCTAACCCTTCGGGGAATGCAGGCGTGTTGTTTTGTTAATATGAGTAATTTGACGTAAAACCAACTACTTTTAATAAAAGTTGGGTACAATCGCAGTCCGATGGCCTGTAAATAACCATCTATACCTAATTGTTTTTTGTATTCGCTAACAATTGTAGCAAGTTACATGTCTCGTGATGCAAATTAAATATAAAACATATGAAACACCGCACATTGTTTTCCATTGATCAGGGGGTCTACTCCGAAGCGATAATCCGAAGTATTGGCCGACTGTTCGGCCGTTTTATAACTTCCACAGTTTCCTTTTTGGACTTGTGAGTCCTTACCCGACTTCAAGTCACATTTTTGACTTTAGCTTATCTCTTTGACTGTCGTTTTTTTTTTTTGTTTCGCCGTTGGTGGCCGCAGTTAGCCGTAGTAAAAAAAAGGCCGATACTTCGGATTTATGTTCGGAGTAGACCCCCTGTTCGTTTAAGTTTCAGCCATTACTTTTGTAACGTTAGGGTCAACAGCTGGCAAGATAGACAACACACAAAACATACCGGCAGTTTGGCAGTAGATAACATTATAGAAGACGACTATGGATATCTTCACTGGGATAAATGCCCATAGTCAGCTTTAGTTTTAGCACTTAAGTTTGTCCTTTGTTAATTTCCCATCATTTCATTTCAATTAGATACAAAACTTCACTGGGTACCAAAGAACCTTAACAAAACTCTTTGAAACGCTAAAACAAACAACCTCAAAAGATGAACTTCAAACGCAGTAAAAATTACTTTAGTCGATACGTTAGGATCGCCCATCTATACAGTACGTGATCAAAACGTTGAACAAACTCAATCCCCAAAGAAAAACACCGGTAGATTGCGAGCTTTCATCGCAAAGCGAGAGATATCAAAAAATACATCGGACGGCCGCTCCGCGCTTTATTAAGAATAAATTTAGGGAGGACGCAGAGGACCACGGTTGGTCCGAGTGACGGGAGGTGACCGAATTGGAAATATATGAAAAAAAAAATGTTTTAAGGCTCATTTGAAATAGAAACGTTGTTGTTGGAAAATTAGATACAGAAACGTTTTCTGCGTACAAAATTCGTAAGAATGTTCGCTTCAAAACTATAAAACAATTTTGGACCCAATTCAATGCAATCAATGTATTGAAAATTAAGTAAAAGTTTATGTTAGAGTTAAGTTAGTTGTTGATAAACGATTATCAAATATAATATAACATAATTTAGGTAATACGGGTTGGTGTCCGCAACTCCACGTCAATGCGCGTATTTTACGTACGGGTGGGAAAATCGGTTATTCGATCCACCCCAGCTCCTCAACGAAAGCCAGCAACGCCTTGGTGTTACTGACAATCTCACGTAGGATACCTGGGTTACCGAAGTACTTTGCCCTGTATGTGGCGATGGCGACCACTGGATAGTTTAGCAGCACGTGAGCTGCTGTCTCGTCGTCCTTCATGCAGGCCCTGCACAGCGGTCTGTCTGTGACTCCTATGGCAAATAGATGTTTATTAAATGACCCATGGCCAGTTATAGCCGCTGTAACTGTACGCAGCTGTTGTTTAGTTAATTGGAATTGGATTGGAATTGAATTGCCTCCTTCGCCTGTCTGCACTCACTTTGGTCCAACCATAGTTTGTGATGTTGGTCCCTGGTTTGTTTCCTTACCAGAGTGGGTAGGTAACCGAATGGGAGTGGCGCGATGGGTTCAGGTCTCCCATTGGTGCCATACTCGACCCTCTTCTAGCGAGTTCGTCGGCTGCATCGTTACCTAGCGAACCGCTATGTCCTTTGATCCATTGAATGGTTATATTATATTATTGAGGCAACCCACCTGGTTGAGGCTGGTGGCACTCGTACATCAGCCCAGGGTCAACTGTATGACTGCTTAGCGCCTGCGAAACAGCCATGCTGTATGAGAGTCTGCATATCGAGTGATCCTTAACTTCTTTGGCCATGATCGCTGAAGCAGTAAGAGAAATACCTTTGCATTCGGCCTGGAATACTGTGTTATGGACTTCCAATGGTGTGGCTATGTGTATGTTGAAGTCCTCCGAGACGATTCCAGAACCTGTTCCACTACCTGTTATAACATAACATAACATCACGCCTCTTTTCCCCGAAGGCTTAGGCAGAAGTGAACTTTAGTAGCTTAAATATAACTGGCGAAATGTGGATGTACCTACTATGGGTCACCTCTGCCTAACCTACACTGCCAAATAATGCTGCTGCTGCTACCTGTCACAGTTCATCAGTTAAAGATGAGACTGCCCATACATAATTGATATCATAACACAAAATTATGCATTGCAAAAAAAAAAATATGCTACTTTCTCCTCTCAGTACAGTCGATCTATGAAAAACTAGATCTCTAAGTATGGTTCTACTTTTTCATAGACCGACCAAAGCTTCTAAAAGCTTCTTACTTATATACTTTACTTATATACGATTCACCGACGACAATTTGACCCAAGTGATAAAGACAACTCCATAAAATTTAAACGAGTTTAATTTGACTAAGTTCAGTAGCGAGCAACATTTTCGTAAAGTGATTGTACAATATCAACCAATTCATCTCGCCCGCTTCCTCTACGCTACGTTCCCCGCTACCGCTTATGCCTCGTGACTCAATAGTGCGAGGTGCCTATCTTCAGACTAATGCATTTATGCAACAGACGCTCGCCAGGATCGATACAGCGCGTAATTTGACGAAAATATTGTGGGAACCTTTTGTTTCTTATTTTGCTACTTTTATATTTGAAAAGAGGGTAGTGAAGGACGGTTTGTTACCTATCAATTTTAGTGCAGAGGTATGAGGTAGTGTTGCTTTGAGGGATATTGATAAATGACAGGTATTGAGGTGAACAATAGATACAACCCACTGTTTTGGGCAATTTTTTATATTCTGTTTTTTGTGAAAGTGACTAGCCGATAGGATGTTTTAAACGTAGAAAGAAAGCTTAGTAAATTATACCTAATGACAATGAACCTATGGGTCGTTGAAATGTTGTGGAATTATAATATTTTTACCATCTGTCTCATTTCAAAAACATTTTTATAGAGAAAGTACCTAAATAAACTAGGTACCATCAGCTTAGCATAGTCTTAGTTAACTATCGTATTCCTAATAGGCAGCTTGATCATCTGATACGTGTTAGTCCGCCATGAGCCATCATATTAACATAACCTGCCTCTCTGATATCTTGCCCTCGCGCGCAGGTTTCTGCCATCTTTTCAATTACTTGGGAACTTAACAAAAGTGCCCACGTCACAGAACCAGCGATACATGAGCGCAAATAACCCAAATACATTTATTCGCAGTAAATATTCCGAACACAATCGAAGTCCTGACCCAAATTCAGCGTAAAAATACCCGCGCAAGGATATATATCGATAGAAAGATATATACAGACAAATAAAAGTTTCCTTTTACCTCCGCATAGATGAAAAATAAATAAAAAGAAAGGTAGAAGTGAAACAAGGCAGTCTTAACAAGTTGCGAGTAAATCCGATTTGTGAGGGTATTTGAATAAGAGGCAACGCAGAATTTGAATAGCTTTCGAGAGTTTTGTTGCTAAAATAACAATAGAAGAAAATAAAATCGTTCGATTGTTCCGCGCGTTCCGAGGAGTATGCGACCATAGAGTTCTTTATCTTGCAGTGAATCTAGGGAGGGTGGTATTTTTAGCGATCAATTTATCTTGATTTCAGGTCCTGTAGGCTCTGTAGTGTATGTTGGACGATTATGGAAATGTCATAATAAATCATGACAGTTGCAGCACTTCTGGAGTTCAGCTGGGGGAATGATATGAAGATTCCCAGACAAATTAACGCGACAGTCGATTTCGATACCATGACTCGTACTAGCGTAAGATTAGCGAGAGAAGGTAGGAATAACATCTGAAAAGTATAATCTACTGATAGCCACCAACAAAACATTATGTAGTTTCAAGTCTCTAATTCTTTTAATTGAAAAGTTTTCTTACCACTACCTACTTATTTGCGAGCTTTCGTGATTGATTTAGCAGCACTAGGTAAATACATCTGCAACAAAATTAGGTACCTACATAAATTACATTTTCCTTGTTGTACCTACCTACTAACACGACTAAACATAATGAAGCGAGATTGAATAGAAAGCAATATAACGATCAATCGCATTACCCTTCCTCGCTAACCCAGTTGCGAAGCTTATTATAATAATCGACTCGCCTTATGGGGCGCGTACAATAGGACCAACAGCACTGCGTCACTTCCGATAGTTCAATGCCTATTGGTTTTACTATAATGAAAGCATTTAGCCTAATTAGATGGCAATGTGGTATGTTTGGTTCAACGGTGGTAATGGCCTCGAAAATAGTCCGCTAACTGTAAGGTTCTAAATTCTATTACATGACTGTGGTCAGTATTCCTCTCCGTAAGTTTTACAAAAGCAGATTTTTTTTCCAAAACAGCAGTTTTTGAAATAGATTAATCCAATATGTATGTACTTCAAGACTACAACCTGAACCTGATCAATTGTATCCCTACGATATCTCGATATCCAAAAATCCCAACACATTGTTGAGTTTATCAAAGGTCTGATTGACAGCATACGACACAATACGACGAATCGTAAATATTTGTATGGGCTCGCTTTCCTTGCGTTTCGTCGCACAAAGCGTGAAATCTAAAGTTTCGCAGCGTCACCTTTATAGGCGATTACGTTTTCTTCAATACTTTTCACAGATATAGGAAATTTTTGAGGAGGTTAAATTAGGTTTTCTTTTTTAGGCAAATTAGATTTGGGAGAATATTTCACTACCTACTGGAATATGCTCGCGCTATGCATGCTGCTGCCCCTGAGCTCGTTCCATGACGAAAACCTGAGCCTTAAACATTTTTATTTGACGTCAATCATCTCACTCAAAAATTGACCAAAGGACCAGTTTCCAGTATGTACAACTCGATATAAATATTAAATTTGCTAATAAGTTTGAAAACTAGTGTAAGCAGTGACAATGCCGGCCGGTATACATACTTATTTCGAGCTGCTTCTATATAATTTATTACGATCACAAAGGTGAAAAAAGAGAGAGTGGCCCAGAATCAACAATCTGGTACCTATAACTAGATCGGAAGATAGTTCAGATGACCTTTGGGTTGTATAAGCACAACATTCAAGAAAGATCAATCGGAGAAGCCTCTTAAATATATTACCACTTTTAGCAAAGGACGAATGTGCATGGTAACAAACCAAATTCATTGAAAAACAATCACTGGCTTTAATGGAGGCTTCACACAATACAATACAGAAAAACGGACCGGAGGAAGATTGGGAGTATTTTTGCAGTCGTCGTAAATGAACCACCACCACCACATCCAGCCGCACCTTCCTCCAGGGTAAACACACGAAAAAACCGTCAAATCACGTCGATTAGTGTCCCGTGCTCTACAAAACTCATTGTTGACGACACCACAATACTTCCAAACGATCATCGACACAACTGTTATACAATCTAATACACTAATATCACCCTGTCATTTGTATACGTCAGCCCTTCAGTCCTTCACGTATTTATAGGACGGCCCAGGGGAAATTATGACAGTTACCTGTGCAAATTCGAGTGGAATTCAGTTTGATTTTTGCAGTGAGGATCAAGTTCTCAACAAGTATTTAATAAGCTACGTGAATATGGACAGTTCCGAGTAGAAAGAAAATTAATTTACTCTAGTCACTAGGCCATAAAGGTTTTCAACTAGCCTAGTCAAACGATCATTCCTATGAAAACTATCTAATTAAAATCTGGTGAACGGCGAAAGCATTCCATCTTTATCTGCTGCTACCAAAACTTTCGCGCAACCCTATCAAAACGATTTTTCAACAAAGTCATACCTCACAAATTTTTTACTTCGATCTTAAAGAAAACGTCATAAAAAATCTAAAAACGTGAAAAATGGAAATGCAAACGGAACCTCTAGACTTATCAACGAAAGGCAAGAAACCGAACAAAATGTTAAACATAATCGACTTCAAATTCCTCGAGGGGCTAAACAACCACCTGGTCAAGTTATACGAGAGGACCAGTCTAGTCTGTACCAAGGAATCCTTCTGCCTGCCCCAGAAAGTTGCTAACATGAAGAACATACTGCCGTGCCAAGTGTGTTTGAAGACCTTCGACCGGCCGTCGCTGTTGAAGAGGCATATGAGAACGCATACGGGTAATTTAAGGACCATTGTCATTAATTATCTCCTATAGTAACTAGAAAATAATGAATGGCTAATTAATTCAAAGTTTTTTACGGCCTAAGTTCACCGTGATGTAAGAGTTGTGGGATGCGGAACCCGTGCTTTGGCAATGGGGCTTTAACTTTCTGCCAAAATACTGCTGTTTGACATTACAAAAACAAAAAGGTATTTAATTATGTAGGTACAATCCACCGCACGTCAGTGGTACCTAACTTTAACCTTGAGCTGGCCTAGCGTTGTAGTTTCAATAGAAGACGAGGCCAGCTAAGCCAGCTTATACTGTATCTGTTATCACTTATGTACGGTCGACTGTAGCTACCTAAGATCCAGAATTATTATGGTTGCGCAAGAAGGTGCTACTCGATCGGTATCAACCATTCAGTACCTAACTAGACTCAAAATCGTTGAGTCTAGATAGGTACCGTAAAATCATGCTGATGTCGTCGTTGAGACACGACATCAGTATAACTTTATTTTGCATTGTTTCAGGCGAGAAGCCTCACATATGCAACGTGTGCAACAAAGGCTTCAGTACCTCCAGCTCATTGAACACACATCGTAGGATACACACAGGTGAGGCGCTACATACACTGCAGCCTTCTCTTATGTATTCATTCAGATTGGGCCGCTTGACGAAAACTTCCCAATCAAATGATAAAAATAACTTTAGTTTAACAGGACGCCCTGGGATATTGGTACCCGTGGTACATTCAGGCTTGTAATCATGAAATAGATATCGTCATGCATGAGGCTTCCGTCAACATCATCTCACCTTTTCCCAACTGTCGGGGTCGGCTTCCAGTCTAACCGATGCAGCTAAATGAATATCATTATTTTACATGGGGCCTATCTGATCTTCACAACCCAGTTAAAGGGTAACATGATACCAACGACACACTGAGGGAGATCACTAAGTGCTATTCAAATTTAGTTTAAGGAAACTGCGGGCTCATTGCGTAACACACTATCAGTAGGAATCGGTTTCAATTTAACAGTTCAACAACATTCATTGCGTTATTTAAAGTGTTGAGCAGACAAAATTCTCTAACATATGAAGCAATGGATTAGCAATATACTTCAAAATCATTCCGATTCCGACTCAAACAGTGTTGCGCAGTTAGGGTGCTGAGAAAAACAGGTTTATGAACATTCCGCTGGCGGCCGGTTGAACCCACCTTCTCTAGTTTTAGTTGTAATAATGATAATAATGGGCACAGGAAATAAACCAAAAATCCGACTTTCACAACGATTGTTAAATTTTATTTCATTTTCCGCAGGTGAAAAGCCGCACAAATGTCCTGAATGCGGAAAATGTTTCACGGCGAGTTCCAACTTGTACTATCATCGCATGACTCATACAAAGGTAACAATTTTTTTATAAAAAGTCGTAGATGCCTATTTTTTTACCGACTTCCAAAAAGGAGGAGGTTATGCATATACGAACATATGTATAACCTCCTCCTTTTCCAACTCCTCTGCACGGTTTTTTATTTTTTTTATGTATAATATATTATTTTTTGTTTGAAAGTGTATGCTCCCGAGGTGGTCCCATTGTCACCAAGTCAGAATCTGATGAGTTTAGAATTTTATAGGCATGCCTATAGCGATTTGGGCAATTTTTATAGTAACTAGTGCATTTGCTCTCGAAAAGCACCATTTGGTAAAGTGGAACTGATGATGAAGACCACAGATGGCCACTGGAACTACTTAATAATAAGTATTTAACGAGTTGCGATTCGATTAGGTACTTTAATATGGTTGCTAAGCAATTTATTCTCGTCACAATGCATATGGTGAGTGGCAGTTCTGGTTCTTACCAGGAGAACTCCTCAAAAATTAACGTCCCTGCAACGGGTAAAGAAATATTTTGTATGATGTGTGTGATGAGCAGTTGGCATTAGGCTATTGTAATTGAAATTACAAACTGATCCAATAAAAGGAGAAAAAATAAACTTAAAAAAAATAAAAAACAACCGACTTGTATGCGCTGCTGAATGGGTCGCATACACCTTGTATGTTAGCTTGAATGATAAGTCACGGATAGCCAAAGATGATGGTTTATTGAATATATTTAACTACCACGTAACTAATGCTATATGAATGTTGTATGAATGAGTGCAGCTGACTATGAACGCTGTTCGTATACTATCGCGTTACACTATATTTTGTGCAAGGCGACGGAAAAGCTGATCTATCAATGCGCTCGTGCCATGTAGGATACATGACTCGTACATATTCCCGGGCGAGAGATGCGAGTGGATGATGAAAATGAGTTAACAGAGTGCTTAAATGCTAAACTTATAAATTTTACCCAAGTTACAATACATGAATTAAATCTATTCTTAGCCGTAAATTGAATTAGTCACTGTCTGCAGACACCGGCGGTGTGACGAAAGCAGGTGTCCATTTATGGCGCTCGATGCTGCTGAGTAAGCTAGAAAAGTTTCTTAATTCCACGCTCTCTTCTCGTGGCTGCTTCGAGTCTCTAGTGCGTAGCGTCGGATCGGACGGGGGCCGTGTGCTGTCTACGCACCGGAGGCTGCGTCTCGGAGTCCAACTGTAAGGTGTCGCTCCTCTGCCGACGACGACAAATCCACCGACACAGATAAACTGCAACTACTAGTACAGCGCCCGCAAACAACACATAGATTGCTGAATATTGATGGATAACGTGGCTTGAAATTCCTGAGTTCAAGGCGTTTTCTGATTTCATCTGCTCGATCTGTTCTTTGATGTGCCGCAATGAGGTTTGGTGATCAGTGATGTTGATTTCAACTTGTGGCAAGGTCACGTTGATGATGTGGTTGATAGGTGCGATGTGCTGTGATTCCAAGTCAACCGTAGTTTTAATTTCTGAGTATCCCAGTTTATGTTGAAAAACGGTAAAGTCTTGTCCTTTAATTACGCAATCTGAATCCAGTGCTATGACCCCGGCCTTAGCGATTTGTATTGCGGTAATCTGATGCTCGCATATGACACGAAGTACACACTGCCCGCAACAATAATAAAGGTAAGTATTTATTTTGTTCAATTCCATCCAATTATTGCGGCATGCTGCTATGTTTGTGAGACATCTGTTTGTGCCCTTATCTTTGATACAACATGCTGTCTTCTGACTTAAACTGAAAAATGGGTTTTCGGGAGTGAAAGAGGCGAGTAGGCTCGTCGTACTGCACACATTGTTGTATGTCTCTCGGCGTCATTGCCAGATAGGTGTCTTTGCGTAAGTTAATTGCGATGTAATCTGATATCGGCACGACGGCGACTGTTGTGTTTCCATGTTGTTGTGGTATTGATATGAGTTGATATAGGTCATAACTCTCTCTGTTGACCAGTGGTATTCTAATTTCAAAGCCCTTCCCTCCAGACCTCGAACACGAATAGACGTGCCATGGAATTTACACAGTTTTATTTTAAATATGTAATTTGAAGTGATTTAGCTAAATTAAATCGATCTAAAAAATAGGAGTGCATAACGCAAAGTAGTACGCGTACCAACGCCAAACAAAGACTGTTCACGAGCTTGCGAGAGAGCAGCTCCGAGTACGTAGTGCTCCACCTACTCACTCACATACCACGCGACGTCGCTGACTGCTACGCTCCTGGTACCCGCAACATCGAGCTGTCGTGCTATCTCAGTCAGGCCACGCCCCGCCCAAGTCTGCGTCACAACGCACTGCTGCCAGTGACGACGGCCGTCGATACTACTCCACTTACTGCCTGCACGCCTAGTATTTCGAGCTCAGCACATGCCGAGGCTATACGCAAGGTATTCTACAATCTACTACATTTGAACTTAAGTAAATAGCATGCCTCTCAGACGAACGCCGCCGCAGCTGCAGATGCCGGCTTCGCCTGCTGCCAGCGAATCTAATGATCTTGACACACCTAGTGTGGTCGTCTCAGCTATTACGTTATCTGGTTCTGCGCCTAACCTAAGCCGTATAGAGACAGAAAACGTCAACACGCGTAAACGTAAACGTGAGGACGACTTGTCCTCTTTTATGCAAGAGATAAGAGATTTATTACAGTCGTCTACTGCTCAATCTGAAACTAAGTATCTGGCACTGCAGAACTCAATGAAAGAAATAATTGCACAGAACGCCGAAATAAAAAATTCTTTAAATTTAGTCTCTCAGCAATACGATGAGTTAAAGGTTAAAATGGATGACCTTGAAATAGAACGCAAAGCGGAAAGAAGTTATGTAATCCAGCTTGAAGACAAAGTAGAAAACCTAGAGCGAATGCTTTGTCTCACAAAAATGGAAGTGAGAAACATACCAAAGAAAGAAGGAGAAAATAAACAAGATCTTCGACAGATTATTGCGGACACAGCAAGTATTCTCCAAGTTTCACTCGAGCGCCAGGATATTAAAGATATTTTCCGCGTATATAAAAAGGATGGAGCTCCATCTATCATCGTCGATTTTGTCTCAGTCACGACAAAAGAAAATATGCTGGATAAACTTCGCCAATTCAATCACAACAATAGCCAACACAAGCTGAACACCACTCATATCAAACTAAAAGGTGAGACAAAACCAATATATCTATCTGAGTGCCTGACTCTGAAATCACAGCGTTTATTTTACCTGGCTCGCAAATTTGCTACTGACAACGGCTTTAAGTTCTGCTGGACGTCATATGAGAAAGTTTTCCTGCGTCAAATTGAAGGAAAGAAACATGTACTTGTAAAAAGTGAAGCCGACCTTAAGATAAACCTAGCACAATGACTAGGCAAAGCTGAATGTTATCCTTATGTCTTTTTGTTAATTTTACTATTTTTATACCTGCAGTTACTCTCTGTTCTTAAAATGTATACACGTAACACAATTAAACGCATAAAATACCAGTTATTACATAACATAAAAAACAACTCAGAATACAAATACACACTACAACTACACTTGATGCTACAAACGACAACCTACATTCGCTCACATACATTTGGGTTTTGCTTGCTCTTGTTAAAAACTGAAGTTGTATCCGACTATCTAAAGGGATATGCATTAAAAGTAGAGACATTTATTGGCAGCAGTAAAGTAGAAATGACTTTCAATGGCTAATACAAATAGCAATATCTTAACACATATAGATGACATCACAATGGCAACATCTCATCATTGTGATACAGACACCTGTAACACAGTTATTAAAAATCCTAATGCGTCCCTTAGAATAATAACACAGAACATTCGGAGCATCTATAAAAACTTAAATAGCTTTCAAGCCCAACTAGCTAGGCTAACATTCGAAATGGATATAATAATTCTAACGGAGTGTTGGCTTAGTAATGACAAACCAATTCCCGCTATAGAAAATTACGTCACTCACTCTTCTAAAAAAATGTCTCAAAATGTGTCAAAAAATGACGGTATTGTAATATACACAAAGGACCACATTCAATGTACGGTTGAAGAGCCAGATACAGAAGGTGCTAATTTTCTTCTCATAAAAGTAGGCAAAAATATAGGTATACTAGCAGCCTATAGATCCCCCTCGATGTATCGTATTGATAGTTTCCTTAACTCCCTCAAAAATATAATTGGTAGTTTAAAAATGAAAACCATTATTCTTACAGGAGACATAAATATAGACATAAAACCGAACAACTCAGATAGAAGGAGAAGATTTCTCTTTTATAACAAATGACTCCGATGCAAATGAGGCGGCTACACTCTTTGTAGATTGTTTGATGACTGCAATTTCACTACACTTAAAAGTCATTAATGTGCCCAACCGTAAGTTAATTATCAAACCATGGCTAACTCCAGGCCTATTACGATGCATTAGACATAGGGATAACCTTCATAAAAATGTTTTAAAAAACCCAAAAAATACCACTATGGAGATTTCTTATAAACGATACCGCAACTACTGCAATTTACTACTTAGAAAGTTAAGAATAAATCATGAAAAATCTGCTTTAAAAACTTCACAAAACAGCAAAGAAACATGGAGCATAGTGAAATCCATTACAAACCAAGTTGAAAAAAAAACAGTGGCGGCTGAACTATTACCTGCTACAAAGGATGCATCGAGAGAAATTGAAACCATAAATAAGTATTTCGCTGCTATAGGCAAACAACTTGCAGATACAGTCAGTCAAAACCGAAGATCCCAACCTGTATCATATAATTTTAATTCACCGCCAGCACTTAATTCTATTGTTCTACTTTCCCCTGATGAGACTGAAGTCGAATCTGTATTTAACAATCTGAAAACAGACTGTGCCACAGGATGGGACACTATTTCAGCGAAACTACTTAAAACAGGCAACGCAATTTTTATTCCCCCGATCACAAAACTCATTGGGATTTGTTTTGAGCGGGGAGTTTTCCCCCAAGTCTTTAAAAAATCTCTTATCACACCAGTTCACAAGAGTGGGAATCGTGATGAAGTTAGAAACTACAGACCTATATCAGTTTTACCGGCACTGTCAAAAATACTAGAAAAGCTTTTGAAAACTAGACTCGTGAGCTTTTTAGGAAAAAACAAAATCCTATCTGAAGTTCAATTCGGTTTTAGGTCTGGGAAAAGCACAGAAGAAGCTGTTGGTCAACTCGTTGATCACGTTGCTGAGAAGGTCGATGCTAAACAGAAATGTATAGGGGTCTTTCTCGACCTCGCGAAGGCCTTTGACACCGCCTCTATTTCCACTCTTGTGACCAAGCTAGACCACATAGGAATTCGGGGAGAATCTCTTAGTATATTTACTGAGTTTCTGAATGATCGGATACAAAGGGCAAAAATAGGTGGAATCGTCAGTAGCGAAGCCAACGTCACCTGTGGTGTGCCCCAAGGTAGTGCCCTCTCCCCGAGTCTCTTCCTGATATATGTAAATGATTTGTGTCAGCAACAACTTATTAATGGTAGAATATTTAGCCACGCTGATGACACCGTGCTCATATTTCATGGAGAGACTTGGGAGGAGGCGCGCCACATAGCTGAGCTAGGACTTTGTAAAGTCAGTAACTGGTAAGAAAACCTACTTACCCTTAACATTGCCAAAACCTCATACTTGCAGTTCAGGTTCGCTAAAACCATACCTACAGCAATAACCCTTAAGGTGCACTCTTGCAATTTCCCTGAAAATAGGATCGAGTGCTCATGCGGTCCAATATCACCAAAAACAAATATAAAATACTTAGGTGTATTGTTGGACGAAAAACTAAGTTGGCGGCCTCAAGTCGAACTAACTGCCCCTCGAGTTAGGAAACTTATTTGGGCCTTTAAGAAACTTCGACATGTAGCTGATTTTAATCTTCTTCGCACTATATATTTTTCTCTAGCCCAGTCAATAGTTGGTTACTGTATCACGGTGTGGGGAGGAGCCTGTAAAACAATTATGATCCACCTCGAAAGAGCTCAAAGATCATTGCTCAAAGTCCTGACCTTCAAACCGTATCGGTTCCCGACCATAACTCTGTACCAAAACTGTAAAGTGCTCACAGTGAGACAGCTATATCTTCTCAATATCACATTGAAGCAACACCTAATAACACCAATAAACAACAGTTACAAAAGTAAACGCACAATCACTAATGTCTGTAAATACATCAAATGTAAGACTGCCTCAGCTAGACGGCAACATCTGTTTCTTGCTACGCATATCTATAATAAGATAAACAATGCCCTACTGATCAACCCATTCTCTAAAAAATAAATTAAAAATAAAATAAACACCTGGCTACAAACATTGGATTACATATAAACTGAAAGAATAATAACATAAACCTTGCAGTTGCTAGGTCCATTATAAACATGCACGATAAATATATAATTATATACCATGATATACATTCACACATATGTACGCTCACGCATCCTCTCACACACAAACACACACACACCCTCACACGATCACACATACACCATCACGCTCACACAAACACATAAGCAGGTTTTGTATAATTTAAAATTGTTAAAATTTTATTGCTTAATATCTGTGTCAAACTACTGGGAGAAGATACTGATTCCTGTAACACAGGTTACAACCTAGCGCAGGAGTCAGGGCTTCCATAGAAATGTAACATACTTTTATGTCAATAAAATATTATTTATTAAATATGAGGTACTGCTGCGTCACCCTTGTTTTGACCTTCAGAAGGTGATAAATTTTTGATAGTTCAGTCTGTATGTTTTCTATCGGTAAGGATAACTCTCGCGATAGTTGTCCTGAGATTATGCTGAGTTGATTTCGTAATTGCTTCGGCGATAGCAAATGGACGCTGAACATTCCATGGTGGATATCAGTTATTGTGTCGATTATTGTGTCTTGTATGGATTTTAGCTTCGTGAGTATATTCGTAGCTATGATGGTGGAAAGTGCTAACTCGTTCATTACTTCTTGTTCTTGCAAATTTTTGTTCAACATATTAGTGGCCTTTGTAAGATTGTTTAAATGTTGATTGATGGCCTTGTGTTGCCGATTGATTGACTCTTCGGTTCTCTTGAGTAAATTATATTCAGCTTCTACAGTAGTAGAAGCTGAATGCCGAAGCCGAGGTCTGGTTTTTCCATAAGAGTGCCAAGTGATTTTCATTTCCTTGTATAAGAGAAATATCTTGCTTGTATTGATCGGCGAAACGTTGATCTAAAACTCCAAATAAACTGTTGGCAACATAACCGACACCGTCGATGAGACCTCGCCGCCGTCGTGTGCGTTCTTCGAAATGCTGATTCAGTAACATTTCATTGTAGTACTTCAGTTCGTGATGAGAGTGACGTAGCTGCAGTAGGATGATGTCACATAGAACTTTGTTGGTTTCTCTTTCACACACGCTGTTTATTTGTTTGAGGTATTTGTCGAAGGTTGCCGAACCGTCCCAATAAGGGTTCATCTCGTAATACACGATGAGTTTCCATTCGTCGCGAATGAACTGCATGTTTGAGATTCGGTCAAAATAGAGTGCTTTGTGTATTGTTGTCAAACTATATGGAGATGCTAACTGTTCGTGGCCAAACACAGATGTCTAAAAGAGAAATAGTGTAACGAGAGTTGCTATCAGATTAGAAGCCGTTCCAGGTCGTCGTTTTGATTGGTTGTCCTTGGTCTTGATATTTTGGCTGTCCGACATATTATTCCCAGTCTGTTCGGTTACTGTAGTTGATTTGGGCTCAGACACCCACACTGACAGTTTTATCGCTGGGCGCTTGAGGTACCCATTTTTTGTTTTCAGGGTAACAACCCTGACCAGTCCATCGGTACCGGGATGTAGCTCAGTGACTCTGCCCAGAGCCCATCTTCCCGCGGGGAGGTTAGGCTCATGGATGATGACAACGTCATCTACTTGAACGTTATTGTGAGGTCTCTTCCATTTACTCCTTGTTGAGAGTATCGCGAGATATTCGGATCGCCACCTTTTCCTAATATCTTTGAAAATATTCTGTGTTCGCTTCCACCTTGTCCTTTCATCTTGTTCGGTGTCTAAGATAGTCAGTATGGGGCCGCTGCTCAAAAAGTGTGATGGAGTTAGATAATTTAAATCATCTGGGTCTTCTGTAAGTGCACACAGCGGCCGACTGTTGAGACATGCTTCGAGTTGAGCCAGTAAAGTATTGTATTCCTCGAACGTGAGTTTCTGCTCGCCTACAACACGTCGAAGATGATACTTCAGACTCTTTACTGCTGCTTACCATAAGCCTCCTGCGCTTGGCCAGGCGGGTGCATTAAAATGCCACTGTATTCCCAACTCATTGATTTCAGTATAAAACTCGTCGTTAAATGTCTTGCGCAGTTCTGCCATTTCTTGCTGCAATGCTTTATTGGCCCCAACAAAATTCGTGCCATTGTCACTGTAGATATGATGTGGTTTACCTCGACGTGAAGACATGCGTTTTAGAGCAGCTAAGAATGCAGATGAGCTCAAGTCTGATACGAGTTCGAGGTGCACAGCTTTACTCACCATGCACACGAAAACTGCGATGCATCCCTTGCTTGTCTTGACTCCTCGCCCTTTGTTGAGCTTCACGTCAACGTATCCTGTAAAGTCAATGCCGGTATGCTGAAATGGACGCGAAGGATTGCTCCGAGGTTCAGGTAAGTCCCCCATAATTTGCTTTTGCATGTCAGCTTTATGCTTCTTGTAAGCATGTAAGCGCTTCTTTACAGCTCTGTTTCCGCCTAATATCCAGTAGTTTTGTCTGATACTCGCGAGTGTCGTCCGAGCCCCCGCATGAAACGTGCGGCGGTGGGCATGTTCGATAATTAGGTCAGTAACGTGGCTGCAGTGTGGCATGATCAGTGGATACTTCATATCTTCGTCAATATGCGCATGCTTGAGTCCGCCTCCCACTCTCAAAAGTCCATCTTTGTCCAAAAACGGGTTGAGGCACAAAGTTTGGCTTTTGTTATGTACTTGCTTTTGTTTCTGTAGCATGTGAATTTCTTCTGAAAATTCTGTTTCTTGTACATATTTTATAATCATATGTTTTGCGGTTTCTAATTCATTTCCGTTCAAGTAGGCAGTGCGCTCGCTGTGACGTCGTGTGATACGTAGAACCCATGCAAGCATGCGCACGGCGCGCGTCTAATTACTGTTTCTTTGTAGTGTGGATTGTATAACATCATCGCTGCGAGGTTGACCAATTCGGTCGAAACGGATCAAGAGGAGCGAAAATCAAAACAAAGCAACGTCGCTTTGTTTTGATTTTCGCTCCTCTTGATCCGTGACGTACACGCACTTGTTTGCTACAAATGACTCATCGAAAAAGGTAGAAATTGCGGGCCGCTCCACCACAAGTTATGTTGCTTCAATTGCTCTATTGTGATGCCACGGCTGGCACAATCGGCTGGGTTGTCAGCTGTTTTTATGTAATGCCAATTATCTGATGGTATGACGTCTTTGATTTGTTTGACTCTGTTCGCTACGAATGGTGTCCAGCGGTTGTGCGTGAGCACTATGTGGGTCTTTTTTTTTTTCTTTAAATATTTTCCTATTATTTTATGCTTTTTCTCAGTTTTAATGGTGGTCTGGCATTTTGAGCACTTTATGAGGCCTACCCAAATGTACTTTCTTTGGTATTGTTCGTCGAGTCGTTGAGCTCCTTAGGTCTTGAGTCGAGCTGCACGATTACGACAACAACAACCGAGTGGATTAAATATCTTTGATATATCTAATAGTAATGACCGTTTAGTATGTTTTTCTATTGGTTTTGTTTTGCTTATTTTTAGCTCGAACGAAAATGTATCTTCATTGGGGTTCCATTTCAGCCCGAGCGTCTTTGTTGATTCTGCTTGCTTGAAATCGAATGATGGTTGATTTGAGGACGCTCTGCTGACGTTTTCAAGTAATTCTTCGTTATTAGCCGACCATTTACGTAAGTTGAAACCTCCCTACTGTAGTAACTGGATCAAATCACCTTGCAGATGTTTGGCTGATGATAACGTGAAGCTTCCACTTACTAGGTCATCCATATAGAATTCTTCTTGCAACGCGTTGGCTGCCCTGCTGTGCTGATACTTGTGGCCTTCATCAGCTGCTATTCCCGTAAACGTTGGTCAGGACAATTCCTCCATAGTATCTTCTGATAGTTTCGATGTTCAGTGTTACAAAGTATCTGTAGATACATTTTTCAATATCCGCCGTGTACGCGAACTGATATTCCCTCCATCGCAAGATCAATGACATGAGGTCTTGCTGTAAATTCGGGCCACGCTTCATGAGGTCGTTCAAAGTATGGCCCGTGGATGTTTTAGCCGATACATGGAATACTACTCTTAACGCCGTAGTTGTGGAATCGGCGCGCTGAACACAATGGTGAGGTATTTAGCAAGTCGGTGTCACGTTACTAGTACACTCGACCATATGATTCAGTGCTTGATATTGATGAACGAACTGTCTATATGCTTCTGCTAGTTGTGGCTGTTTGCTAAATTTTCTCTCAAGTTGCCTGAATTGTGCCAGAGCCATGGGCTGCGTAGCTCCTAGCTTTTCTTGAAAATTTGGTTCGAACGGTAGCTCAACAATATAACGACCTTCTTCGTCGCGAGTCGTTGTGTTCTTGTAGTGCTGCAAACAATCCAGATCATCCTGTGACATTCCCGAGGTTTCCACTATGTCTAAAATTGTTAGATGTCTTCAATGTTATTCATCACAACGTTGCATTGAAATGTTGTTTGCACTTTTCCGCATAAAATCCAACCCAAACGTGTTTGCTGTGCGATTGGTTGTGATTTCTTGTGCCTGATGATACCTTCTTGGATTATGTTTGAGTATATCTCAGCCCCGAGTAAAATGTCTACTGGACGACTCTCATGGAAATCTGGATCACCCATTGGGATATTTTCTATAAATGTCCATGATTTTGGTTTTGTAAATGATTTGTTAGGCAAATTGTTGATCAAATTGCGCGTAATGAAAACATCGGTGTCAAATGTATAATCACCGTGAATGGCACTGCACGTGATTCGTATGACACCTTTGCAGTTATTTTCTTTCGCCCCGACACCGAATATGACACCTTTGCAGCGGCCACGTGGTAATCGAAGTTTTTGTGCTGCTTTTTCCGTTATCAGGGATGTTTGTGAACCCTGATCAAGGAGCGCTCTTAAAGTTATCAGGGACCCATCATATGCTTGCACTTTGATCAATGATGTGGTAAGCAGAGTTACATACATCTTCTTGAGACACGTGATTGTTGATGCCGCTTGTTGTTTTCTTACTATCCGTGGGAGGTGTCGTTTGTTGCACTGAGTTGCTGTTTGATTTCTGTCCACCCCATTTGGCGTAAGCGTCGTGAAGCAGTGTGTTATGATCTGAGTTGCAGACGCGGCATGTTTTTCTTGATGCACATTCCTTGCTATTCGTATGTACATTAAGACAGTTTTTGCATAAATTGTATTTCGCCACTGCTTTCCGTTTTGCGTCAGGCTGTAATTCGAGAAATGTTTTGCACGAAAACAACTTGTGTGGACAGTTTATTGCAGTTTCGTTGTCTTTTGTCAATGAGTTTGATTTGTACTTATTACTTTTGTTCTGATTAGCGGTAAATGCTCGATATGAATGAAATTTCTTGTTTATCTGTGCAGGCTCCGACTGAGATGTTTTTGCTGTTTCTGGCCTACGACGAGATGATTCCCATGATGTAAATTTTCCTTCTAGAAAATCGAGGAAATCTGCTATGTTGGGTAGCTCACGCGGCTCCGACAGTGCCTCTAAGTAGTCGTTATGAGTCACCGTATCCAACTTTTGTGAAAGCAAATGAACCAATATTGGGTCCCACGATGACGTGTCTACACCAAGGTTCTTGATCGCATTGATACATTCTTTCGTCGTATCGTGGAGTTTTTTGACTGATGCTGCTGATAAATGTTATGATAGGAACACCGAGCAATGAATTGAGATGTGACGTGAAGATCAGTTTTCTGTTGTTGTATCTGCGGTTGGGGATCTCCCATGCAGTCTCATAATTTTCAGAGCTGATTGATAGATGCTGAATGAGTTTCTCGGCTTCGCCTTTTACCTTGCTTTTGAGAAACTGCATTCTCTGAGCGTTAGAAAGAGACGGACTAGAATGGATGGTCTCTACAAACAAATCTTTGAATGCTGTCCAGTGTTCGTAGCTACCACTAAAGGATGGTATTTCGATCTCCGGCGTCGACCTTTCTCGGTGAGTAACTGACCACATTTTGGAGTTGATGGTTGCTTTCATTTGGTTGTAAACGAGTTCACACGTATTGTACGACATCTCATATTGCACCTCGGCTTCATTGGGCAAACTGTCAAGGTCCCAATAAAGTAAATCAACTGCTTTCCACCTTGACTCTAACACCTTTAATGGCGTCTTCAAATTGCCAATTTTCTTTGAGGAGGTCCACATTGATGTTTGATGCGGTTCTTTGGAACGCTTTAATATTGCTATTGTTTGCGTAGCATCTCGTCGGTTTTGCTGTTACTCGCGATCTCAGCTATTTCAGGCACCTTTATTGTAAGGGGCAGAGGCGGCTCGTGACATTTATTTGTGGGGGTTCACTAAAAAAAGACACGTAGAACTAGAGCTTACCATTTATTTTATTTGTAAAGAAAATCCATTCGGCGATCTTTATCGATTTTCATCAACGCGTTCATTTAACTCTCTAATTGATTTTCGATAGGTACGCAGAATCGAGCGCCTTACGAATATCTTGACGGCCGATAGATGCCAATTGCACTTCACATAAGATATGAAATCGAGATTGCGAATGTTTTTTCACTTTTATTGAAAGATGCGCTAAATCGTCAACACCCGTTTCCGTCCATGCAGATTCACCACCACTGCCGGCGCCAGCTCCAAACACCAGACACGGGTAACAAAATAATTTGTTGCTTTCTTCACATCCACACAACCAAGGTGTTTTGAAATATTGTTCAGATTTAAAACCACGCGTAAAAGATTTATTTTTCGTAACACATTTTTGAGAATGTGCAATTTCGGGACGTGGTGGTCCCTTAGCTTTCAGTTCGATACGCATTTCGAGAGTCTTTTCACAATTTTTAATAAAAGATACATTGTATTGTTCCATTTATAACACAAATGTCGCGCACAAACTATTTTAAATAATTATTTAGAATAAACACTGCGAATCTACTGACAGCCGAGTTGAGCCGACCGTTTGTTTACATAAGATCGGCAACAGCGCATAGGCATGGATCGCATACCCGCGCGCGGCCGCCGGCTGCCTTGCGCCGTTTGGCAACGTCGCGCGTGAGCGGCGCTCCAAATTAGGCTAATTTCTCATACAAAATATTCTGTTTCACGCGTCGGACTGTGTCGATATTTCTCTTTCGCACTCATTGAATACAGTGCTGGAAATCGTACTGAACTTTGTTTCATAGGAGCGCAATCGCTGGCGCTCCACACGTTACAACTTGACGCCAAATGTACGCGTAGGAAATGGTTTTCTAGTAAACTGCTATTGTATGCGTATGGGCATAGTAGAAAGAATGTATGTATAGGATTTATAATAAAGAAATATAGATTATGCTATTTTCGTGGGAGTGCACTGCACCAGCGCTCTTTATGACGAGCCGCCTCTGGTAAGGGGTGATCGGTTACCTCGTCCAGCTCCACCTGCACCTTGCTCTTGAAGGAGTTTTGGCTCCGATGACTGCGAGGTCGACGGTGCCAGCTCGAAAGTAAAGGCTGATGGCTTTAATACGGGTGAAGCTGGTTTTTGTTCTTGAGTTAAATATTTGATTAAGAATTCCCTAGTGCTTCTGTAAAATTGTCTTGTCCGTTCATGGGAATCTTGCACAAAGTATTGATGAGAAGGATCTTCGCGCTCGCGAATCTTCTCGTGGTTATTTTGAAATTCTGCCCAATACTTGTCGAAAAGGTCTATTTTCTTCTGCACACTGTCGGCAGTATTACGGCTTCCTCCGTCTTTTTTTAAATTGATCAGGAGTTTATGCATTGCCTCCATGACTTGGTACTGAGTTTGAATTACTCCCTCCATGATAGTAGAATTAGTGATTAATACTTCGAGTTACCAAATCTGTTTCTGACGATACTGCTGATGTGCTTCGGTGATCTCTTGTATTGGCTGCTGCTGGTGCAATGATCTCCGCGGTCCGTATCCTCTGTCCAGGTGATGCTTCGACCGAATCGCCACCGCACAAAAAACACGGAAACCTTATAATCTTGAGGCTCGAAGGACCAAAAAGATGTATGCGCTGCTGAATGGGTCGCATACACCTTGTATGTTAGCTTGAATGATAAGTCACGGATAGCCAAAGATGATGGTTTATTGAATATATTTAACTACCACGTAACTAATGCTATATGAATGTTGTATGAATGAGTGCAGCTGACTATGAACGTTGTTCGTGTACTGTCGCGTTACACTATATTTTGTGCAAGGCGACGGAAAAGTGCTGATCTATCAATGCGCGCGTGCCATGTACGATACATGACTCGTACACGACTGTTACTTAATTTACAACGTAATTCTTCAGTTTGTAGTCTTTTTTTGGAAGTATGTTTGTTTTTTTTTTAACAATACGGTTTCACGTTTTCTTTTTATGAAGATATTTTATTATTTATTGATTTATTAACAATATTCTCAAATAGCATTTTGGAGCAATCTGTACTTATAGAACTGTAGTGCAGAGATCATTTGCCGGGGTCACAGATCATAACATCGCATCAATGAAATTAAAACGAATAACGTGCAACGAGTAGGAGAATTGAAGGAAATAGAGAGCTTTATTATTTAGTTTGTTTGCAAATTAAAATTTTTCAATGTACGAATCATTTTATCATTATATATTTTTTATGATTACTGGCCACTAGCCCTACCCGTATGTTAAATTAATGTCGCCATTGTAGCGGCACGTTGTATAAGTTGTTCTTGTCTTTAGTTTGAACTAAAGATAGAACATCGCTGTAGATTTTTACTTAGCTAGCACCTACACTATTTTTTTTTATCGTTTGAAAGTCCTAATGGATGTCCTTCACCCTGGGGTGGATGAAGGGGTCTGTCAGACTCTTACTGACTAAAAGCACACGGTGTTCTGCTGCTACCTTTAGCTGGGGTGCTGGAGTACTTACTTGCGCATTTCATCACGCTCCCCCGGCTAGGTGTTGGCCCGCATGAAACGGCTGCAATTTCTCTAGAGAGAGGCGCGCGCGGAACACGGCGCGCCTGTGTACCTATACTACCTACACACCTTCTTGATAAAGGTCCGGGAAAAGTCAGTGCAGATCATAGGCAAATAGGCCTTACTATTGGGAATTATATCCCAATAACAAGCATTGGGAATTAAAATTATACAAAGATAATTGCAAGGGGTGGCTGACGCATCAAAGGGCATTATTGAATATCCACTCTGTAGAGTATAGTAATAGATCCTCTCGATGCACTGTGAAGGTCATTTTCTAGAAAAAAAAAGCCTGTTGTGTTTTGTAAACTTGCGGCTAGAAGGACCAAAACATTAGGTACCTACTTATTATATTGAATTGACCAAACCAAAGATACTCAGGATATATAAATAAATAAAATTAAATTTGTACCCATAGAACAAACCCCACAAGTGCACATGGTGTCCGCGCTCGTTCCCGACGCCCGGCGAGCTGCGCGCGCACGTGACATCACACGTCGCGTGTGACGTCACGCGGGGTGCAGGCTGGTTGTCCGCGAGGTACGCGCACACGCAGCCCAGGAGGACACGGCAGTATGAACACACGTAAGTTTACTTAAGAAAAGTTTTTGGGCGGGCACGTTTTATTGCCTCTGTAAACATAGTGTAGGATTGCATAAGTCTGCCGGCCGTGGTCGAGTCGATGGCCGGCAGCGAGGAGTCCTGGGACGCGGTGGTATCCTTCTACGAAACAGTCGTGTCGCAGAAGGAGGCTGTGGAAAGGGAGCGGGAGATCTCGACCGCTAACCCGGCCCGCAGCAGGCGCACTGGGCGTCGGCACAGTCAATGCCCTCTTCCGGCCCCCCTAAATGGGTCCAGGGACGGCGGACTCGGGGCCGTCCGCCGCCCCCTATACCACTGGACCCGAGGTGGCGCGCGTAGTGTTCCACGCGCGCCCCTTTCCAATGTCGCGGGAGGGGGGGGTCCAACACCTCACCCCCCTCCAGACTTGAGGTGGCCCGCGGAGGCGGGCTGGCACTAGCCGGGGATCACGGAAGTAATACTAGCTCCCAAAATCCCCGATGCAAGTGTGGGAAGGGAACACTAGGGTGGTTTTTAGTCAGTAAGAGTCTGACAGACCCCTCCGACCACCGCAGGGCGGACGACATCCATGAGGATTTCCCACCCCGACAACAAAAAAAAAAAAAAAGGATTGCATAGGTACCCTAGAAAGGATAAATTTCTACTGGTTGGTCCGAAAATTCCTGTGGTTGGATTTGGTAAAAAAAAATTAGTTGAATTTATTACTAACTAGCAGAGGCGGCTCGTCATAAAGAGCGCTGGTGCAGTGCACTCCCACGAAAATAGCATAATCTATATTTCTTTATTATAATCCTATACATACATTCTTTCTACTATACGGTATATATATACATATATATATATATACGCATACAATAGCAGTTTACTAGAAAACCATTTCCTACGCGTACATTTGGCGTCAAGTTGTAACGTGTGGAGCGCCAGCGATTGCGCTCCAATGAAACAAAGTTCAGTACGATTTCTAGCACTGGGTTCAATGAGTGCGAAAGAGAAATATCGACACAGTCCGACGCGTGAAACAGAAGATTTTGTATCAGAAGTTAGCCTAATTTGGAGCGCCGCTCACGCGCGACGTTGCCAAACGGCAAGGCGGCCGTGCGCGGGAATGCGATCTATGCGCTGTTGCCGATCTTATGTAAACAAACGGTCGGCTCAACTCGGCTGTCAGTAGATTCGCAATGTTTATTCTAAATAATTATTAAAAATAGTTTGTGCGCGACATTTGTATTAAAAATGGAACAATACAGTGTATCTTTTATTAAAAATTATGAAAAGACTCTCGAAATGCGTATCGAACTGAAAGCTAAGGGACCACCACGTCCCGAAATTGCACTTTCTCAAAAATGTGTTACGAAAAATAAATCTTTTACGCGTGGTTTTAAATCTGAACAATATTTCAAAACACCTTGGTTGTGTGGATGTGAAGAAAGCAAAAAAATATTTTGTTTGGAGCTGGCGCCGGCAGTGGTGGTGAATCTGCATGGACGGAAACGGCCGTGTTGACGATTTAGCGCATCTTTCAATAAAAGTGAAAAAACATTCGCAATCTCGATTTCATATCTTATGTGAAGTGCAATTGGCATCTATCGGCCGTCAAGATATTCATTCGTAAGGCGCTCGATTCTGCGTATCGAAAATCTATTAGAGAGTTCAATGAACGCGTTGATGAAAATCGATAAAGATCGCCGAATGGATTTTCTTTACAAATAAAATAAATGGTAAGCTCTAGTTCTACGTTTCTTTTTCTAGTGAACCCCCAGAAATAAATGTCACGAGCCGCCTCTGCTAACTAGCGACCCGCCCAGGCCTCGCACGGGCGCGGTCTACTAATAAACACAAATAAATAAAATTTAAGTGACCGTTTGTAACCCCGAAAGCCATATTTTGTAAAAGGTGATGAGCAGTTGAAAATATGTTATTGTAAATTAGATAAATTACAAATTGACCCACTAAGAACTGAAAAATAAAAAACTTTTACAAAAAAAAACAACAGACTTTCAAAAAAAACGCTACGAAGTGAAAAATAACTTTAGTTTCGGAAGTCGGTGGCACAAAATTGAAATACACATCCCAAGAAACCGACTTCTTAGACGGTAACCAGAGGCCGAGCACTGAAATACTCAGTGGATAAAAACAATTTGAAATCCTGATCAGATGGTAATCCCACCTACTGGCCTTATGATCCAAAGATAATTCCCGATCTCTTGGTCTTTTCTATTTCTTGCGGAATGAGTAATCAATACTTGTACTTGTTTGTTGAGTCATGTCTGGACGGATCATCCCATCACACTCCCGTGATACTTAACATTAGAAGCAACATTATCACCATAGGGAAATCTGAATCCTTGACTTTAAAACAGACTGGCAAGGTTTTAGAGGTACACCGAGGGCACTTAAGTCACCAGATGACATTGAGGATGCCCTTTCTCATCATCCGTTGGACAAGACTAAATTTAACCGTGCCACCCCACGAGGGAACTAAAAGTAATGCTAAGGGATACCGCAAATATTTCACTGCATAATAAACAAATTTTAATGTTGTCTGCTACAGATCAAGGCGATCAATCCTTGTGGAATGCCGTTACAAAATCTCGACAGGTCACAAATTCACAATCTGCCCATCAGATCACGCACATCTTTGGCCAGAACAGACAAAGAAAAGGCGGAGACGTTTGGTTTACATTTGGCAAGCGTCTTCAAAACTAATGAGGGCTAAACCAACAAAAGTTGAAGATATAATTATTGAATCAAGCCTTTCAATTGCGTTTGCCTATTAGACCAACATCACCCAAAGAAATCGCGATAGAAATCCAAAGAAAGCACCTGATTTAATCACGCCTAGAGTTTTTAAGGAGCTACCCAAAAAAGCAGTTATATTCCGGGCTAGTCTGATCGGAATATTCAATACGGGCTATGTTGCCAAACTATGGACAATCTCCATAATCACTATGCTCCATAAACCTGGTAAACCAGCACACGATGTCACATCGTACCGACCTATAAGCCTCACACCAATGTTGTCTAAACTCTGGGAAAGAATTTTCTTGACCAGACTCGAAATATTCATGGATGAGTGTGACCTGATCCCGGTACACCAAATCGGATTTTGAAAATCACATTCAACAACCGAACAGAGGGCTAATTGCGTAACACACTATCAGTAGGAATCGGTTTCAATTTGACAGTTCAACAACATTCATTGCGTTATTTACGTTGTTGAGCAGACAATTTTTTCTAACATATTATATGAAGCAATAGATTAGCAATATACTTCAAAATCATTTTGATTCCGATTCAAACTGCGTTACGCAATTAGGGTACAAGTCCTCCGAGTCTACCACGCAATACGCCAGGGTTTCGAGAAGATGGAATACACCTCTGCAGCATTTCCAAACGTGCAACAAGCTTTTAATCGTGTCTGGTACAAGGGCTTACTGCGCCAAATAAAGAAAAAGCTTCCCCACTCAGTTTTTCCCATCATAGCTTCGTATTTAGATGGCAGACAATTCCAAGTACAACAAAGAGAAGAAAGATCTAGTCTGCATAATATTGAAGCTGGAGTTCCACAAGGATCGGTTCTGGGACCCGTTTTATATAATATTTTCACATCTGATCTTGCAACTACATAAGATGTAATGGTAGCGACATACGCAGATGACGTTGCTAACCTGGCGAGCGCCAAAGAACCGGATATTACCAGTAACAAATAGTACTGGATAAAATGAATACGTGACTGCAAAAGTGGCGTATCTGCGCCAGTGCTCAAAAACCTAATCAAATTACATTCACTTTGAGAAGAGGCGACTGTCCCGCAGTCATTGGGGGATGCAACTCTACCACACACAGATCGTGTTAAATATCTCGGTTTTTACCTAGACAAAACACAGGCCAGTTTGATTTCACGAAAGGTATGTCGAAGACTGACGCAGGAGTAAAACTCATCACATCACATTTTGGAATCCTGGGAGAATTCCCAGGATTCCAAAATGCTATTGGCATTTTCTGTGACCTCTCAAAAGCTTTTGTCTGCGTTGACCACAATACACTGATCTGTAAATTACACCACTACGGAATTCGTGGACAAGCTGCTGATCTTGTTTTTTCATATCTAGCAAACAGGCAACAAAAAGTAAAAGTTAACGGGGCGACGTTCTCGGGGTCACTAGTAAAGATGGGCGTGCCTCAAGGTTCAATTCTTGGCCCCTTCCTATTTCTAGTTTATATTAATGATCATCCTTATAATAATGATGGCTAACTTATCGGATATAACTCTATTCGCTGATGACACTTTCCTTATTTTTAAAATAGATAGAAAAGATACGGATGTCTATAAACATGTCAACGATAGTCTGGCTGTTCTTTTAAAATGGTTCGTAGCTAATAATCTCTTACATTAAGTAAGAGCTAATAAAACAAAATGTATTAAGTTCTCATTACCAAATGTACCCCAAGTGGGTCTTTTAAAACTTGATGGCATAAAACTAGATGCTATTACGGAAACTGTATTTCTAGGAATTACTCTAGATTCGAAATTACAATGGGGTGCCCACATTAGAGCTCTTTCAGGTAGATTAAGTTCAGCTGTAAAATAAAAAACTGGCCAAGTGCGTGTCGGACCACGCACACTGAAGGGTTCCGTAGTTGGGATGAATTTATCCCTAAAACGAACTTAACATTGTAGTTGAAAAACATGTTCTCCATACATCGATATACGCTACAGTCAATTTTCCAACTAAAAATGTACGTTTGTAATCACAAAAAAGTATTTTTTTATGTGATAAAACTACAAATTAACAATTTTCGGAGTTTTTCCTTTACTTGTGCTGTGAGACCTTGCTTGTTGTATCGTGGGTGCGTTTACAAACATTTGAACTCACATACACAAACAGCCAGACCCGGAACAACTACTTGTAGGTCATAAAAATATTTGTTCCGAACGGGAGTCGAACCCGCGACACGCAGCGCAGCAGTCAATCTATTAACCACTGCGCCAACCGTGCCATTGTTCATTTATATTTTTTACATATTTCCTTGACATGATCTCTTCATTATTTGACACTAAATACCTTCAACTTGAATATTAAAAAAATATTAGTGGCTTTTGTGGGTGTACGTTACCCCAGCAGGAAAGTGTCTCCTAGAGTTATATGAGTGGAACATTTAATTGGTGCCTTAGCTGCTGTAAATGTGCCCCAACATAAAAATGTGTGCCCGCTGTCGTTTTGGAAAAAAACTGAAAAAACGATTCCTGCTGGGGTAACGTTTTTCTAGCAGGAAAATTCTAAACGAATGATCGGAGAGTGAAAAATTGTGCATGGCCAGATAGCTTATGTGTGCCAAAATGTGCCCCCATAAATAAAATCTGTGCCCCAGGTTTTTGAGATATTGCATTTCCTGCTGGAGTAACGTTTTGCAGAATCGTATATCTCTAAAACCATTGCATGTGCCCCTGTAGAATAAACATACACGAGTAGCTCTTAATGTGTGCCCCTTAGTGCCCCAATTAGATTTAAGAAAATATTTGTAGTTTTCAAGTTATCGCGGTTTTATGAAAACCCGAAAAAACATCGCAGCGCCTAAATAAGATAAGGTATAAGTTCGCTGAAAATTGTATTCGGTCCTTCTTGACGCTAATAATAACCATACAAAGTTTCAAAACTGTTCATGCATGCGTTTTTGAATAATCTTGCTAAAAGTCAAAACGATGGTGTCATAACTTTGACGGCAAAATACAAGGAACCGGCTCAATCCCAGATGTGTAGGTGTAAACCAAAATCTTGTGCCTTTAGTCAAAAATATATGGTGAAAATATTTAGCTTGGAATGTTTCGCATTAAGTAAATATTAACAAAAAACAAAAATATGTAAACAACGGCTGGTTATCCGACCAAATTCGAATGACTACTAAAAAGCGATGGATTCATACATATCGATGACCTTCTTTATTGGACGTATTATACCTGAGCCGTTGTCCTTACAGTCACGTTCAGAGGCGGCTCGTCATAAAGAGCGCTGGTGCAGTGCACTCCCACGAAAATAGCATAATCTATATTTCTTTATTATAATCCTATACATACATTCTTTCTACTATGCCCATACGCATACCGGATGCGGAGTACCGCAAGGCAGTGTGGTGGGCCCTCCGATGTTCACTTTATATATAAATGACTTGCCTAAAGCTGTTGACCACCCAATGACACTTTTTGCTGACGATTGCACTGTGACTATAGCTTGTAATGACAAAAGTACGTATGAACATGACATTAATAATTCGCTTATATCTATCATAAATTGGCTTAATAATAATAATTTAATCATTAATTTAAAAAAGACTAATGTAATTCATTTCGGACAACGTACACATACAGCTAACAATAATAATGTCCAGTATAATAATATTAATATAAATGCAACTGACACAACAAAATTTCTGGGACTTATAATTGATGATAAGTTGTGTTGGAAGCCCCAAATAGAAGCTCTGAGTAAGAAAATAAGTAGTGCAGCCTAAGCTTTGAAACAACTAGCAGCGGTTCTCAATAAAGATGCATTAATTACTGCGTACTATGGATTGGCTGAATCCATTCTTAGATACGGAGTTATTTTCTGGGGAAATAGTACGGACAATGAAGTAGCGTTTCGGGCCCAGAAAAGATGCATCAGATCGATGTTTCGACTTCAAACAACAGACAGCTGCAAACCCTATTTTAAAGAGCATAGAATATTGACATTACCCTCATTATACATTTTGGAAACGGTAATGTTCACTGTAAGTCATCCTAACTTATTCCAACGTTTGTCTGATGCTGTGCCAAGGAATAGACGTGACAATACTCTACTCTGTGTTCGCGGCGGTAAAACTGCTCTTTTGCATAAGAGCATTTATTACATGGCTCCGACCATATTTAATAAATTGCCCAAGTCATGGAGATTATTGGATGTATCTGGCCTTAAATTTAAATTGAGAAAATTATTAATAGAGAGATCTTATTATAGTATTTCGGAATTTATGAAAGAGGATAATTTTTCTTGATGATTATGTATTTTATTTTATTTTATTGTATAATGTATTGATAATTAAATTGAATTGACATTGAATTGAATTAATAATTAACTTGACATAATTGAATTAATAATTAACTTGACATTGAATTGAATTGATAATTGAACTGACATTGAATAGAATTGATAATTGTATTGTATTGATAATGTAGTACGATTGTTATAGTAATTTTATCATTTTGAATTTAATAAGTGTAGTCCCGGTTTAAAACCCAGCAACTGTACGCCACTCAACAATTTGTACGCCACGTCACGCGGCTGAACATGTTTGAACTTTCTTTTCTACTGTAATATCTTGCATGCAATGTATGTATACCATGTTTAAACAAATAAATATACTTACTTACTTACTTACTTACTTGCATACAATAGCAGTTTACTAGAAAACCATTTCCTACGCGTACATTTGGCGTCAAGTTGTAACGTGTGGAGCGCCAGCGATTGCGCTCCTATGAAACAAAGTTCAGTACGATTTCTAGCACTGTATTCAATGAGTGCGAAAGAGAAATATCGACATAGTCCGACGCGTGAAACAGAATATTTTGTATGAGAAGTTAGCCTAATTTGGAGCGCCGCTCACGCGCGACGTTGCCAAACGGCCCGCGCGCGGGAATGCGATCAATGCGCTGTTGCCGATCTTATGTAAACAAACGGTCGGCTCAACTCGGCTGTCAGTAGATTCGCAGTGTTTATTCTAAATAATTATTAAAAATAGTTTGTGCGCGACATTTGTGTTATAAATGGAACAATACAGTGTATCTTTTATTAAAAATTGTGAAAAGACTCTCGAAATGCGTATCGAACTGAAAGCTAAGGGACCACCACGTCCCGAAATTGCACTTTCTCAAAAATGTGTTACGAAAAATAAATCTTTTACGCGTGGTTTTAAATCTGAACAATATTTCAAAACACCTTGGTTGTGTGGATGTGAAGAAAGCAAAAAATTATTTTGTTTCCCGTGTCTGGTGTTTGGAGCTGGCGCCGGCAGTGGTGGTGAATCTGCATGGACGGAAACGGCCGTGTTGACGATTTAGCGCATCTTTCAATAAAAGTGAAAAAACATTCGCAATCTCGATTTCATATCTTATGTGAAGTGCAATTGGCATCTATCGGCCGTCAAGATATTCGTAAGGCGCTCGATTCTGCGTATCGAAAATCTATTAGAGAGTTCAATGAACGCGTAGATGAAAATCGATAAAGATCGCCGAATGGATTTTCTATACAAATAAAATAAATGGTAAGCTCTAGTTCTACGTTTCTTTTTTTAGTGAACTCCCACAAATAAATGTCACGAGCCGCCTCTGGTCACGTTCAAAAGTTTTGGGGGCTAATTAAAAATATATATTAAATGCGCCTTGTGACCATATTAAATGAAACAGCTTGTTGATGTGGAAATTATTATTTTTATTCCCTTAATTTTTCTTTCGTTCACACATAAATTACTGGATGTATTTTAATTAAATTTAAAATGGAGAAGATAGCTTACCTTGGAATAGCACTTAAGCTACTATTTATAATGTACTTAATCATGTGTAAAGTCACAGAAACAGCTAGTGGAATATAATCCAATAACAACTTTATTTTGTTACTTACTAGCTGCGCCCCGCGGTTTCACCCGTGTAAGTCTCGATCCCGAAAGAATATTGGGATAAAAAGTAGCCTATGTCTTATTCCAGGGTGTCAGCTACCTCCATACCAAATTTTATCAAAATTGGTCCAGCCGTTTGAGCGTGAAGAAGTAACAAACATACACACACACACACTCACAAACTTTCGCCTTTATAATATTAGTGTGATTACTTTTCTACTTCAGTGTACTCAGGCACAACACGTGTGAACCGGTTAGTGAGTAAAGTAAAGAAGGTCATCGATATCTATGAATCCATCGATTTTTAGTAGTCATTCGAATTTGGTCGGATAACCAGCCGTTGTTTACATATTTTGGTTTTTTGTTAATATTTACTTAATGCGAAACATTCCAAGCTGAATATTTTCACCATATATTTTTGACTAAAGGCACAAGATTTTGGTTTACACCTACACATCTGGGATTGAGCCGGTTCTTTGTATTTTGCCGTCAAAGTTACGAGTATGACACCATCGTTTTGACTTTTAGCAAGATTATTCAAAAACGCATGCATGAACAGTTTTGAAACTTTGTATGGTTATTATTAGCGTCAAGAAGGACCGAATACAATTTTCAGCGAACTTATACCTTCTCTCATTTAGGCGCTGCAATGTTTTTTCGGGTTTACATAAAACCGCGATAACATGAAAACTACAAATATTTTCTTAAATCTAATTGGGGCACTAAGGGGCACACATTAAGAGCTACTCGTGTATGTTTATTCTACAGGAGCACATGCAATGGTTTAGAGATATACGATTCTGCAAAACGTTACTCCAGCAGGAAATGCAATATCTCGAAAACCTGAAGGGGCACAGATTTTATTTTTGGGGCCACATTTTGGCACACATATAAGCTATGTGGCCATGCACAATTTTTCTCTCTCCTATCATTCGTTTAGAATTTTCCTGCTAGAAAAACGTTACCCCAGCAGGAATCGTTTTTTCCGTTTTTTTCCAAAACGACACACATTTTTTATGTTGGGGCACATTTACAGCAGCTAAGGCACCAATTAAATGTTCCACTCATATAACTCTAGGAGACACTTTCTTGCTGGGGTAACGTACACCTTTTGTGGACAGACTATTAATTCAGATTTATTACAGTTGTAATGGCAATCTTGTCATTTGGTTTAATAGGTTTTTATTTTTATTATTTTAGTAATATTTTATATAGATTCTTTTTTAATTTGTGAATATGAGAACGTTGTAGGCTTAATAGACTGTAGCTTTGTAAACCATTTTCTATTTTGTTATGTACTTGGTACTTGTTGACGGGCAGTGGCGGGCTAAAAAAGTGGCGGGAAAATTTTAGCACCCCACCTCGGATAGGTAAAGTTTTCTTTTGACTTTCGTACACAATAGGATTTACAAAGACTTACGCAGATAAGTCTGAGAAAAGATAATGTACTTAAGTTGCAATATCGAGCACGAAATTTCCGCTCGAAAATTTCTGAGCACCCAACGTCTATTTTTGGCCTACATACCCGGGCCCCCAATTGCCTTTTGCTAAACATATATTGGTATTGTTTGGATTCGGTTAAAAAGTATTTCTCGAGTTTCCCCCCAGGACCGGGGGCCCGGGGCGGACCACCCCTGCCGCCCAACCGTTAGTCCGCCAGTGTTGACGGGCCTACACTGTCCTCCCATAGCTATTAACACTGTAACTTCAAAACATTGTAAAATCCCATTCTTTTTAAAAGAGTATCCGTGGTGTTTCTTGCCGGCTCTTCTCCATAGGAAACGACCAATTGGAACAGTGCACCTAGCTTCTGACGTTTCCTATGTGCCCATGTAGGTTTATGTGAAATAAAATATTTTGATTTTGATTGATTATTAATTCTGAAAAGGCTCACCTGGAAGACGCATAAAAACAAAAAAAAGAGAGAACTACTAAACGCCAAATATAAAAAGTTGGAATTGGTGGATGGGTCGTAACTCAATTATTTATTTTATTTTTGTACAACAAACTCCTGCTGTACAATTCTCTACTAAAACCTATATGGTCATGCGGCATCCAATGATGGGGAGTGGCCAGCAAAAGTAACATAATAAACCTCCAAAGAGCTCAAAAACCCATCTTGAGGAATATTGTCAAAACACCATGACTCACACGGAATGAAGTAATCCATGATTATCTCAACACTCTTGACTCTACCACTCATGAGGATATAAATAAAAATACAAAGCTTTATGTCTATCGTCTAGCCATCCACCCCAATCCACTGGCTGTTAAATTGCTGGACAGCAATCAATCGACTTAAGAGAGGTCAAGTAATCTAAAGAGGTAGCAGTGGCAATGGCCCTTATACCGGAAACGCCAACTGTAGTCACGCAACCAAACCGATAATACTCCAGGGAAGGACGAATGACAGTTATCAAACTGAAAAAAAAAACGGCCCACAATTGACGGAGGTATCGGTGAACACACATAAAAAAACCGACCAAGTGCATGTCGGACCACGCGCAATGAAGGGTTCCGTAGTTGGGATGAATTTATCCCAAAAACAAACTTAACACTGTAGTTGAAAAACATGTTCTCACTTATATTGATATATACCACGGTCAATTTACCAACTGCACATGTAAGTTTGCAAACGCAAAAAAAAGAATATGTGATACTACAAATTAACGATTTTCATACTTTTCGCTTTACGTGTGCTATAAGACCTTGCTTCTTGCCAAATTTCATGATTCTAGGTCAACGGGAAGTACCCTATAGGTTTTGTTTTATTTGCGAGTATCAAAATATGTTGCATAAATCGCCAAATTTTTTAATGCGTTGACTTAGAAGCTTTTGATTTTTACTATATCACTACTTTAAGAGCTTCAAGGGACCGTAGACTTACGTATTTTATATTAATTTTAACTTGCTGCTAACCTAAACGCGTACCTGAGAAAAAGGGTCTTGACAGACTGACTGACAGACAGACAGACGGACAGCAAAGTGATCCTATAAGGGTTCCGTTTTTTCCTATAAAGGTACGGAACCCTAATAAAACATACAGACGAACAATTATAAGCTCCTCCTTTTTGAAAGTCTGTTAATAACAGCTTTGTACTAAATGCTTATGAAAGTATACCTACACTATTTTTTTTATTTCAAAAATCAACCAAATGAGTAATACAATTGTTGGACCGATTCCTGTATTTCTCAAGTAAAGTTCGCACCCTGTTTCTGAGAAGTAGTAACTACCTTCCTATAATAACCCATTTTTCTTTATATTTCAGATCAACGCTGCATACCTGAATCAGCACACAAAAACACAAATAAAACACTTGTATAACATTCAAATAACATCTTTTATTCGTCTACTTTCTGCTTCTTAGCATCTTCTTCCGCCTCACTATCCATCTTCCGTTTCTCTCCACTCTCACTTTCCACCTTAGATTTCTCTCCACTCTCGCTTTCCGACTTCTTTTTCTCTACGTTTTCATTCTCTTCTGCGGTGGAAGTCTTTCGCTCTTTGTGGTAGTTGTTCTGCGACGCTTGGTTGTCGCTTGACGTGTCCACCTTGAGCAGTTCTCGTAGTGCCATGGTCGCGTAGCAACTTGCTGGCAGAGTCATGTTCAGGAGAAGGGCTTTGTATTTTCCGTCTGAAAACGTTAATAAAAGAATTTATTATACAAAGAATTTTTAAACCATCTGTTATTGAACAGAGTTTAAAACACAGCTTAGAACATCTGAAAATCGTGATAAATTATTTTTCTTATTTAATTTTTTACGTTTATTGTGAATATTAACTGTTACTGTAATGGACAACTTTGAAATGGAAAATATTACTGTCCGTAAACCACCCAGGTCAAATTCCATGGACAACATTTTAAACACTAACTTGAGCTCTAATTCCACGTTACTAGACACTACAATGATGAGTTTGCCAAATACTTCACTGAATGACAGCGACGCTATTGCCAGCTATAGAGACACAATAAAAAAATTAACCGTAGAATTAGAAAGCGCTCATCATGAGATCGAGAACTTAAACAGTGAGAACTTTCGCCTAAAATTGGATATAGGCCAATGCCATAAAGTCATTGAAACTTATAAAAAGGTCAATTTATTGGAAGTTAAAAGTTTTACGCCGAAGTCTGGACGCAAAGGAAATTTGCTAAGAACGAGCTGTTTTTCTACCCCGACAAAGTTGAATCTACCTCCTGCAATTACTCATCAACCTGACACTGCCGTAGTAACGCAAACTCCAAGCGATGTTGGTAATATTTCTTTTAACACAGCCGGATCAATCTGTAGTTCTGAGGGAATAAGGTATGCAAAGTCGCCGTCGAACATTATTCAAAATTCCAGCTCGTGCCTTGATCCAAGTAACCAAGACAAACGAAATAAAGAGACTTCTTCTACCTTAGAGACGGATCTAAAAAAAAAGCCTGTATGGAGACGACTAGCGAGCGGCCATCTAATCTAAATATATAAATCGGTCGACACAAACTCGAACTCAAACAAGTGCTACCCAAAGAGTTATGATTTTTGCTGATCAATTAGGAAACGATGTCCGAAACATTCTCCAGGATTATCTTGGAAAGGGGTTTGCCGTGACATCATTTGTAAAACCGAATGCAACTACTAAAGAAGTATTGAAAACCTGCGTAACTATGTGCAAAGACTTTAAAAAATCTGATTTTGTGATAATTCTAACAGGCTGAAATGATGTAAGCCCTATGGATATTCAAACATATTTATATCACACTCTATGTCAATTAGATTTCACCAATGTGGTAGTCGGCCAAATTTACAGACATAATTATCTAAGTGAAAAAAATGTTAATAATTTATTGAAATTTGTATGCTATAATTGTAAAAATTCGTGTTTCGTACCATAGTGCATAGTGATTTTAACATTTTATCAAATCACGTAAGTAAAGTGAATACATGTAGATTAATTCACAGACAAATTCTGCATGTAAATTACAAAAATAGCTATCAATACTATAGTGAGGAATTAATTACTAAGATGGGGCAAACATTTACAAAGGACGTAGGTGTACAAACATATAGTTTGAATGATGTTGGTGTTCAGACTGATAATACTGATAATATTGATACAGCGGCTCAAGAGAGTGATGATTTTTTTCGTGAATAAATGTGAGTCTACCTTAACACTTATACATCAAAATATAGCCGGGGTATTAAACAAGCGTGACGAAATTTCATTTGCCTTATTAGAGTTAGTAAATAAGGATATTAGCGTAGATATACTGTGTCTAACTGAAACGTTCTTGCTAGAAGGGACTGAAAAAAACTTTCGCCTTAAAGGCTTCACGACAGCAGCATATTATTCGAGGAAAACTTCCAAAAGAGGGTGCGTCACAATTCTTATAAAAAATGACATTGAATTTAAAATTATACAGGAATCACAAAAAATAAGTGAAACATGTGTGTTTGAATGCTGTGGTTTGGAACTGATTAAATATGGTATAATATTAATCTGCCTTTATAGAACTCCTTCGTCAAATGTGACGATTTTTCTTAATAAACTAGACACCCTTTTAAGAACACTCTGTCGGAATACAAGAAAGAAAATTATTGTTTGTGGAGATACAAACATAGATATTTTAAAGCAATCTAAGGAAAGTAGAGATTATAATTATTTGTTAAATACGTACAACATAAAACAAGTAATACTGACGCCTACTCGTGTAACAGAAAAGTCGCAAACTTGTATTGATCATATCGCTACCACTATCGAGAAAGGCGATGCAGTAGTACACGATTTGGGTTTATCGGATCACTCAGCCCAATCTTATACCCGGCCTGTTACAAAGCGGAGGCAGCTAGTTTTGAAATGGTGGTATGAACTTAAACGAGATTACAGTGATGAAAATAAGTATAAGTTTTTAAAATCAATTTCGTGCTTGTCTTTTAACGATGTATTTGAGGAAACCTCAACGAACGAAGCATTCTGTAAATTTTTCGACACATTTTTACTATTTTATAACTTATGTTTTCCTACTATTCGCGTAAAAGTTACTAATAAAGCTTTAAGTAAATTAAACTGGCTTACTAAAGGCATAAAAGTAAGTTGTAAAAATAAAAGTAAATTCCACTATAAATTAAAACATAAAAATAATGAATCTCATAAAAAAACGTACAATAACTATTGTAACCTATTGAAAAAATGCATTTTGACGTCACGAAAACATAATAATACAAATTACATGAATAAAGCTCAAAATAAGTGTAAAGCAGCGTGGAATCTGATAAAAAAACATACTGACACAGACATAAAGAACACATGTATCTCAAAAATTACAATTAACGACAACGATTATGTAAGCCCGGACTCTATTGCAAATCATTTTAATAATTTTTTTATTAACTCGGTTACCAGGAATAGCCTAGACAGTACAGATATTTCTGGCTTAGATCATATGGAACATATTGAATCAATCGGCAATTCTATATTTCTCTACCCATTGGACGGCACTGATTTAAAAAAAATAGTAATGTCTCTAAATGATTCGAAAGCTAGTGGTTATGATGAAATTCGCACTGACATTGTAAAGTTATCAGTAAATATGATTCTGGAACCTCTTTTATATGTTGTTAACCTCTCACTAGAACAGGGAATATTTCTTGATATATTAAAGAGATCAGTAGTGAAACCACTATATAAAAAAGGAAATAAAACGCAAATGGACAATTACAGGCCTGTTGCTCTTATACCTATATTTTCTAAAAATTTTGAGAAAGTATTTCGTAATAAATTATCATACTTCATTGAAAAACACCAAATTATAAAGGATGAACAAAATGGTTTTCGCAGGAATAGAAGCACATCTTTAGCAGCCTTTCAATTAATAAAATCAATTACCGAGTCTATCGATCATAAAATTCCTGTTTCAGTTCTCTTTATGGACATGAGTAAGGCTTTTGATCACGTCAGTCATGAACGGTTGTTAGAAAAAGTTTCCAGATATGGAGTCAGAGGAAAAGCTTACGACTGGCTGAAGTCATATCTAACTGATCGAGTACAGACAGTGGAAGTATCAAGCTACAATGATCAATCCAAAACGCGAGAGTTATTTCAGTCTTCGTTTTTGTTAAATAGGTACGGCCTCAAGGTAGTATTTTAGGTCCGCCACTGTTCTTGCCCTACATTAATGATTTTGTAAATATCTTGAATCATAAATGTGTACTATTTGCGGACGATACCACTATTATATTAAAAGGTAACGATAAAAATACCTATGAACAGGAAATAAACACGGCTCTCCAAACGTCCATAGAGTGGCTAGAAGCTAATAATCTAAAGGTCAACATTAGTAAAACAAAATTTATGCAATTTCATACCTACCGATCAAAACCGTTGAACCTAAATGTAGCCTATAAAGGAAACGCCCTGACAGAAACTAATTCAGTTAAATTTCTTGGAATATCTTTAGATACCTTTTGCTTGTGGAAAAGCCATGTAAATGACGTTTGCGTTAAAATTAATAGTTTTGTCTACCCTCTGAGGCGTATTAGTGGCGAGATATCTAGAAACGCTGCAATTGCCGCATATCACGGCTATATATCCTCCATTTTGCGGTATGGTATCATTCTTTGGGGTCGCTGTGTCGAAATCGATCAAGCATTTGTAATGCAAAAAAAGTGTTTAAGGGCTATATTTGGGCTGAAACAAATAGATTCTTGTCGCCCATACTTTAGAAAATATAAGATACTGACTTTACCGTGCATTTATATCTTGGAATCCTGTTTATTTGTTTTCAAGCATAAGAGTCTTTTTCAGCAAGCGACAAGCTACTATGCCCCTCGATCTCATAATACCAACAAGTTATATAAACCAAAGACGAATCTCACTCGCATCGGACAACAGTTATATTATGTGTATAAAATTCCAAGTACCATTACGACACTCCCATTTTTTAAATTCAAGAGTGTTCTTACAAAAATATTAATTGATAAATGTTTTTATAGTGTACTTGAGTTCCTAGATTATAAGTTGTAAGTCTGAATAATTGTAGTATCATGATTGACAGTCAATTTAGAATTAATTTAATTTAATAAATTTATTAATTGCATGCACAATCTAAATTGATTAGTTTTCTTTATATAGTAAATATTTATGTAAAATTTGCACGCCGAAATTAATGGCAGAATAAGAGATCAATCTTATCTTTAAGAACAATCTGTACCTTATTTGCGCAAATAAATGATTTTGATTTGATTTGATTTAGAGGTAGGAATTCGCTGGATGCAGGAAGCACAGAACCGGTCGAAGTGGCGGTGCTTTGGGGAGGCCTATGTCCAGCAGTGGACGTCTTTCAGTTGAAATGATGATGATGATTTTACAGACGTTATAAGCTAAAATTAACTAGATTTGAAGACAGCCTAAAATTGCAGCGGAAATTAGTGTTTACAAATAAATAAAATTGAAGTGTCTGTTTGTAATGTCAAAATAACAGCTTTTTACTAAATGTATAATTATGAAAGTATATACGGTACCTATAACAAAAAAAGATTTTTTACGTTTTTAACCGATTTCCAAAAGGAGTAGGTTATCAATTCAGATGTTTATATATTTTTTTATGTTCGGGCATAACTCCGTCATACATAAGACAGATTTGCAAAATTATATTTTTGTTCGAAAGGATATGCTCTCGAGGTGGTCCCATTGTCACCATGTCAGATTCTGATGAAAATCGAGGGAATTCTTCAAATTTTATAGGCACACATATAGCAACTTGGGTATTTTTTTATAGTAGCTCATGCATTTGCACTCGGAAAGCACCATTTGGTGAATTGTCTGACGTCTGCGTCTGACACGCCCTCCCGCTCCGCCCAGAGCGGGGCAAGTTATTTGATAATTTCCCACCCAAAAAAAATAACCCTATTGAGCATGAACATGCATTGAACATGTTTGATGTTTTGTTTTGTGAAATTGTATTAAAAAACAAGATGGCGACATTAGTTCCGATTTCGACCTACCACTGCTAACTACCCGCACTGAACCCGGAACTACCCGCACTGTGCCCGCGTGGTAGATTACGGCCCACTCCCTCTCATCGAGGGGAGGCCTGTGTCCCAGCAATTGGAAAATAATAGGCTGATTATGTTATGTATGTATGTCTATTAAACTCCAGGAACGTGAACCGTCGCGGATGTCGTGATGCAAAAATATAGGATAGCATTTAGATGACGTCTTGAGGATTATCAGTAAGTACCTTCGACAATGCCGGTGACCTTGTTGTCGTGCAGCTCGTCCAGGTCGGACGGCAGCAGGTCGGCGAACGGGTCGCCGTAGCGCGCGCCGCGCCACGTGACGTCACGCGGCCGCACCAGCACGTGCCGGTACGCGCCCGACATGCTGTAGCTCCTGCGCACATACGAGCACAGATCAATATAACTGGGTATCAAACGAGCTTACCTGTTAAGCGAAGTCTTGATTCTAATTTTATGAACGGCGACCTGAAATATAATTAATTAAACAGAGTAGTATTTCTTACACACACGTGTAAACATGGCATTTTTTAGGTTTTTTTTTTTTATTTGATTATTTTGCCTCATCGTTGGCAACACAGGAATTTCACTTATTTTATAGATCCTTAAATAAGGAACAAACTCTGTTTTCTGAACAGAATAGTTCCGCATACTTACATTCACTAGGTTTTCCTGAAAGGATAAGTGAATTAGGTAGACTAATTATTGCAGCTTTGGGGCTGTTAGCTACTGGCGAGTGGGTCATTTCAGAGCACCGTTCATAAAATTAGAATCAAGACTTCGCTTAACAGGTAAGCTCGTTTGATTCCCAATTTCACTTCACGGCAATATGAAATATAATTAATTAAACAAAGTAGGTATTTAGAGTTGTCTGCAATAATTCATTTAGCAAATATATAAATTATCAAGTTATAAATTCTGGCTTATTAAGTAGGTACTTTTATTTTTGTTCATTAGCGTTGCTTAGTTAGAAATAATAAGCTATTGTTAATCAACAATAAAGCATAATCAACAGCGAGAAACCCACATTGTGTTTGTCTCAATTGATGTCAACTCTAAAGTTGAGCTGCTGTATTTGCTGAACTGTGAGAGGTGAAGACTTAATATCACTTTCACTTACTATTTCGCATAGCGCAACTTACAGTTATAATGAAGTATTAGTTTTATGAGCAATTCTCAACAAAAGTGTCTCCATCTGAAATATGGGTGTCCTTCAAATTCAAGTTAAAGGAGAGGTCAAAAGTGGTATAATATTCCGAAGATTTTTAAACGCTAATGTGATGTACCTTATTAGAAAGCTTATATAATATGCTACTCGATTATAGTTAAATCTGATTTTTTTAGGCACCAGTTTTTGTGAAAAAGTGAAAAGTGTTTCAATACGAACAAAACGCTCATAGTCTTTATTTATTCATTTCTATGCAATATAATTATTTTAAATGTAGCTAAAGTTTCCGTTTCTATTAAATACTGTGAGATTTTATTATAACTTTAGCTGCAGCTCCATGAAATGAAGACAAAAAATATTGACTATCATAACAATGCAATAACAAAACGTGTCGAAAAAAAGTCAAAGCTGTAAATGTCAAGCCGAGCACGGCCTAGTGTGACATGACTTGAGTCACACATTTTATCACAGTTTGAGCGATTAAACTTTTTTGTCATAAAATGCTAGTACAAATTGACAAGACATAATTTATCATGTCTGACTGACAATGTCATTGTCACGCCATTTGCCACAGGGCTGCCATCCCTATTTTCAACACTTGTTTAAAAAAAACGGGCGGCTGTAAAAAAAAAATTATGCCCAAAGACATTACCCTCTTTAAGCCTATAATAGGTCAGAAGTCTGTTTAAATTTTCAATTATTTTAGTACCAAGCCCCATACATTTCGTGAACGTCTCCTTTTATGACAAAATCAGATGCAATTATTTACCAAAACATTTTTTTAGGATAATAAATTGTTTAATTTTAGATTAATGCTAATAATATACCACCAGAAGGTCAGGAAATAATAAAATGGTTTTTTTTTTTAAGTTGAATAATTTCAATTTATGCGGTGTCGTAACCCTTATTATAAGATTTGAAAACTCATTTTCTCAAAGAATTAATTTTTGAGTGTGAATATTTTTATTTTGAACAGTTGTGTTGCTGTTATAAGTTTAGTAATATGCCTTTGAATATCCATTTTTTTATTATTTAATTAATAGGAATTTTCGCATAAATTGTATTGATAAATCAAGGTGACGACTAATGCTGCCACCTTGCTTTATCCGATTCCGATTTCGGTTACGCATCATAAATAATCATGTAGCGTAGTATAATTATTGAAATACTTGTATCCAATTGATGTAATTTGCAGTTAAGATAAAAAAAATATACATCTCTTCGTGTTTTATGAATTTAGTTATTGAATTTATTTTGCAAACTAAGTTGCCAAGCGTTGAATGAGCTTTTAACTTGATCAGTTTTAAGTTGTGTGCACCATTTAATAGGTTGTTCCTCGGCTATTGTTGGCCTCGTATAGGTCTCTTACTCTTTTTACTAATACAGTAAAGTATTTTTCTTTCTTAATTTAAAGTGATACCCAGCGTTTTTTTTTAAATAAACTTTAACACTTATGGATCATATCTTTCACATGGTTTTCATACATTCTGCTAGCAAATAGTCAATTATTACTTGACAGTGTTAATGTCCACCATATTGCTTGTTTATAGCACTGTCAGTATCACGTACGGTAGTCAGTTAAAGCCAGACATTCTCGCACACTAAGGTTGCGGGAAGCCTCCGGATCTAAGTACATCCAATGTGGGTCAGGATCAGGAGTCTGCTTCTGATGTATTTATCTGCTTTTTGTTAATGTCGTTGATGAACGTCGCGGCCATCTCAGGTTTCCACTAACGATGCACTTAATACACTTTCTATCACTTAGCGTAGTTAACTTTTTGTCAAAGATCATCATTTTAGTAAAGAGTACTGTAAACTTATTAAGGGTCTATACTACCTCAGCGCCACCTCTCTCTTTATCTCGCTCGCGCACTATTTCCGTGGTTACGCGAGCAAGCGAGACAGGGTGTCAAGGAGAAGACTAAGGCCCGTATTAATAAACGTTCCCCAACGACGTACTCAAGTGCGTAATTATTTGATACGCCATTATTACGATATCAGCATCTCAAGATCATTACTAATTAATAAACACATGAAAACAGTATCTCAGTTACCAAGATCAGCTCCTCAAGGAGCTGTACTTGATGAACGATTACATCACATTGACCGAAGTTTAGAATGACATTCATCACATTTAGTTCTTGATGAGTCGCTGTATCACGTTATAAATATTTCTAGGTAAATTGGAATACCTCTGTTACTGTATTTCATAAATTGGGGCATACAATGCCCTACGTGTTCAATACAACAACGCGTTTAGGGTGCTGCTGGGGCTACCACGATTCTGCAGTGCTTCGACTATGTTCGCAGAAGCGCACACTGATGGGTTTCATGCTCTTATAAGGAAGCAGTGTGCGTCGCTGCTGAGTCGTGTTAGGTCCAGTAGCAACAGTATAATAAGCGTGTTCGTGGACAGGTGGGACTCTCCACTGCTGCGCCACTGGATTCGTTTACATACTGCACTGTGAGCAGTGGACAGTTCCTCCCGGTTCTAATGTGTGTAACTGTGTCCTTGACTGCTTTTATTTTTTGTGTGTAGTTTGTGTGTTGTTTGTTGTGTATTGGTTGTTTTTAAAATATGTGTCATGAAATATGGATTGTTTCTGAAATAAAAGAGTATTTTTATTAATGTGACTCTTGAACAAATCTGGATCATTTTTAGGGTTCCGAAGTCACCAAGGCACCTTATAGTTTCGCTATGTCCGTCTGTCTGTCTTTCCTTATGACTCTTATTAATCACGCCGACAAAGTAGTAAAATAAAAGCACGATTTTTTTTTTTTTGTTAGGTACCTCACTTGCGCGTTAAGTGGGGATGATATTTTTTTTCTCGTTTATCCCATGGTGTGTTATTGTTGGTCAGGTCTTTCAAAACTATTGCGGATCTGTGAAAACTTAAATTATTTTAAAACTTATTAACTTATTAAAAAAATAAAAGAAAAGCTATCACAGGTAAGTAGGCTCTACAAGTTAACTAGTAATAGTCGACCAACTTACATTTGCAGTTGGAAAACTGACCGTGAAGTATATTGATGTATAGGAGACCATGTTTTTCAACTACAATGTTAAGTTTGTTTTGGGATAAATTCATCCCAACTACGGAACCCTTCATTGTGCGTGGTCCGACACGCACTTGGATGGTTTTATTTTAATGTTCACTTGGTAACTCAAAAGGATTCGAGGCATCCCATGTATAGATTTTTGGCAAAAATATCGTCATAGTACTTACTCTGATTCATCGTAATAATTATTTTCACCCAAAATATTTTCAAACTCCATGTTTTGGGCTACTAATCACAACCTCAAGTCACGGACTGCCTACACTCAGATTTAAGCATCTCGAGTACACAAACCTATTGTATACTTAAGTGTCGATTTTCGTTCATTAATCAGCCCATCACTCGGCTGATAACGTAAACCCACGCCGTAACTTGAGTACATCAATTATTATGTGTATTGATACGATCATGACCTCAAGACTGTTATCAAGTGCGAGCTCTTGGGCTGAGTAACGTTTATTAATACGGGCCGAAGTATTTTTTGAATACCAGCGGTTTATTGTTCGATTTGGAGGTAACTTTGGATTTTTTTCTTACAAGAAAATTTTATGGAATCGTGTTTTCGTCAAACATAGTAACATTTACCAACTTTATTTAACTTTACCATATATTTATTTCAAAAGTATTTTCTGCTGCAGTATTTTCGACATAACAGAGGATCATGCTAAGCCAATTAAGGTAGTATAGGCATAAAAAACTTTTTACAAAAAAATAAGAACCGACTACCAAAAATAACACTACAAAGTGAAAAATAACTTTAATTTCGGAAGCAGGTGTCTTTGGATCTGTATTTGAGTTTTTTGCCACCGACTTCCGAAATTAAAGTTATTTTTCACTTTGTAGTGTTATTTTTGGTAGTCGGTTCTTATTTTTTTGTAAAAAGTTTTTATTTTTCTCTTTTTAGTGGGTCAGTTTTGAATGTATCTAAGTTACAATAGCCTAATGTTAACTGCTCATCACCTTGTACAAAATATTGCTTTTCCCGATGCTGGGACGTTGATTTTTGAGGAATTCTCCTGGTAAGAACCAGGAGAACTGCCACTCACCATATGCATAGTGACGAGCATAAATTGCTTAATCGCTACCCGTTAAATAGGGGTACTCATTATTATATTGTTCCGATGGCCATATGTGGTCTCCATCATCAGTTCCACTTCATCAAATGGTGCTTGCCGAGAGCAAATGCACGAGTTACTATAAAAATACCCAAATCTCTATAGGTTTGCCTATAAAATTTGAGGGTTCCCTCGATTTCCATGGGATTCCGTCATCTGATTCTGATTTGGTGGCAATGGGACCACCTCGGAAGTATACCCTTTCAAACCAAAAAAGAATTTTCAAAATCGGTCCATAATTAACGGAGTAATCGCGTAACAAACATAAAAAAAAAACAGCCGAATTGAGAACTCCTCCTTTTTGGAAGTCGGTTAAAAATGAATAATTTGACGAGAGAATTTTTTCTTGCGATGACATAAACGCGCGCGAAAAGAAAATTGAAATTCCTGTGTTGCCAACGATGAGGTGAAATGATCCAATTTAAAAAATATATAAGTAAGTCTTTTATTTCCAAAAAACGCGATGTTTACACGTGTGTGTAAGAAATACTACTCTGTTTAATTACTTATATTTCAGATCGCCGCGCCGTGAAGTAAAATGTTATAACTAACTAGCGACCCACCCCGGCTTCGCACGGGCGTGATTTACCAAAATCCTAAGCCTAAGAATAATAATTAATGGCCTTTTTGTTTTAGTAGTCGGTGGATTAGTGCAAGTTAATTTTGGACTAGGTACTTCCTATTGTTACATCAGGTTTGTTTGTATAATCATTCGATCCTGACAGTATATTTATTTAGTAGACATCATCATCTATCTAGGTTTTTCCAAAATATGTTGAGGACGTCTTCCAGTTAACCGGATGCAGTTGAGTACCAGTATTTTATATGGAACAAAAGTATTTTATCTGACCACTACAACCCAGTAACTGCGTAACGCTACTTGTTTAGCCTGACTGTCAGACTTTCGGCTTTTGACTACCATTCAAGAATTGCATGCAAGCGCGATTTTATAATAGTTTGGGTTCCAAAATGCTATGTTCGTAGTAAAATAAAATTACAATCAATATAGTTGGAGAAAATTACTTTTAAAAGTTGCTAAGTATATATATATATGTCGTCGCAAGCGATTTTCAAGACGACAACATTATCAGAATATTACTTCCCGTTGATTTCATAGTATTGGTCACACTAACTTAATTCTCATTGGTTGATCGGGTAGTACAGTGAACGCCGTGAGGTGGCGCTTTAATTTTCCCGCCATACCTACACGCGGACAGAGTCGATCGAACAACGCGAGATTGATTCGCATTGCTGTAGCTGACGCCATCAGATCATACGATTGAAATTGTCACTTTCACCGTACAAGCCTTGTTCTTTGCTACTTACGAACCACTGTAAATTGTCGATTAAACGTGACTGTGATTTTGTGCTACAACCTACGTTTTACTGGTCTGCCTGAGTACCCACCTACCTCATGGAACCCGCACCAATAAACGATGACGGTGACCCTAATGCTGCTACGCCCCGCTCCCGCCGTCATATATATATTAGTGCTCGTGACTGTACATACTGTTCTGCGTTTGGTTTTATTGTGTAGAAAGACATTGTTTTTGTACGCAATACTAATTGCGCAAGTAAGACTTGCACTTGGCTGGTTAAAACTAGCCATATATTATCAACACCTAGCTACTCGTACAAAGAAATTCTTCATGCTCATGTCTATGTGAAAAGCACTCAACCCTTAAATAATCAAAAGTTCTGCATCCGGTCAACTGTGAATTCCATAAAAAAACAACCGGCCAATTGAATGTCGGACCACGCATAATGATGAGTTCCGTAGTTAGGATGAGTTTATCCTAAAACAAACTTAACATTGTAGTTGAAAACCATGTTCTCCCATACATCGATATATGTGACGATCCATTCTCCAACTGCAAATGTAAGTTAGTCGACTATTACTTACTCGTTAACTTGTAAAGCCTACTTAGCTGTAATAGTTTTCCTGTTAATTTCGTTATATGTACTACTGCCATGAATTTTGTCACATATCCAAAAACACCCATTTACCTGGCACACTAGCTCTAGCAAGAAATAGCACTTTAAAGCTTAATATTACACAAACGGATCCCTAAATCAAAAAATGGTTTTCACAGACCAGCAATATTTTTAACGGCCTATCCAACGATGCTCCACGCCATGGGATGGATAGACGACAAAGAAAAATATCATCCCCACTTTACATGCAAGCGCAGTACCCAAAAAAGATTTTTTCGTCATTTTATTTTACCACTTTATCGGCGTGATTAATATGTAGGTAGACCCATGCCAAATTGCAGCTCTCTAGTACTAAGAGTCTCTGAGCTAAGCTGGGGACAGACAGACAGATAAACGGACATGGCGAAACTATAAGGGAGGCACCCTTATAGTTTCGCCTGTTGACTACGGAACCCTAAAAAATAGTATTTTAATCTTAAAAAAAAAAAAAATCTTTATAAACCTATAGCTGGCAACGCTGTTCCCTATATTTATGTTCTCATAACTCGTCAAAATGTAGAGAACAACTGATTTTTTTTCGTGATTTCAGTTTTGGTCCAATAGTAAAAGTTGTTCATAGTCATGAGTACAATGACCCCTTAAAAGGTTGTGCGTTATTTATGTTACATCTTGTATAATTATGTAAACCTTCCGGAATAAATTCTCCAAATGTTGGTGAAAACTGCATCAAAATCCATTGCGTATTTTACAAAAACAACGCAGTCACACAGACAGGAAAATAGCGACTTTTTATAATATTTAGAAATTAACAGTTTCATTAACTATAGCTGCTTTAGATAGCCGTTTTCTATTTGTACATATAAATATAAGGTGATATGTATTTCCCCTGATAAACATAACCCAAATAATAGCCTGAACGTGAACTAAAAGGGTACGAATCAGATAGGGTATCACAAGCTCAGTCACGTGTGCAATAGTAAATTAATGATATATTTCAGAAACTGGTTTACTTACTTGATCTTATGCCTCATCTCCAACGTAAGCCCAACCTTCGCCAACTCGTCCACATAGAACTGCTTCATATTGGGCGGGTAGTCTACCGAGTAGCCCGGCAGAGGCATCACAATATCCAATATACTATATTTGCCACTATCCACGTCTTCTTGCGTTAGTATCTTCACAGGTATTTTAGGTTTCTCTTCATTTTTATTTTGTTGCTTTTCTTTAGCTTCGTCGGTTTCTGTTTTAACCTCTTTTTTGTCAACTTCTTTTTTCACTTCACTTTTGATAGTTGCTTTAGTTTCGGTGTCAGATTGATTCTCTTCAATTTGGTTCTCTTCCGAATCTGAATCTTCGTCTTCGAATTCATCTGTAAAAGATATTTTTGAGTATATTAAGTTAGCAGGTTATTTATTTATTAGGGTTCACCTAATAGGTACGTCGCCCGGCGCCGGCGCCAGGCCCGCGCGGACACGGCGCGGTTCCACAGCAGCGACTGGTACGTACCTTCTGCCTTCACTCGCACGAGCGGCACCAGGTCACCCGGCGCCGGCGCCGGCCCGCGCGGGCCTGGCGCGGTTCCACAGCAGCGACTGAAACGTACCTTCTGCCTCCACTCGCACAAGCGGCACCAGGTCGCCCGGCGCCGGCGCCAGGCCCGCGCGGGCCTGGCGCGGTTCCACAGCAGCGACTGAAACGTACCTTCAGCCTCCACTCGCACGAGCGGCACCAGGTCGCCCGGCGCCGGCGCCAGGCCTGCGCGGGCCTGGCGCGGTTCCACAGCAGCGACTGAAACGTACCTTCAGCCTCCACTCGCACGAGCGGCACCAGGTCGCCCGGCGCCGGCGCCAGGCCTGCGCGGGCCTGGCGCGGTTCCACAGCAGCGACTGAAACGTACCTTCTGCCTCCACTCGCACAAGCGGCACCAGGTCGCCCGGCGCCGGCGCCAGGCCCGCGCGGGCCTGGCGCGGTTCCACAGCAGCGACTGAAACGTACCTTCAGCCTCCACTCACACGAGCGGCACCAGGTCGCCCGGCGCCGGCGCCAGGCCTGCGCGGGCCTAGCGCGGTTCCACAGCAGCGACTGAAACGTACCTTCTGCCTCCACTCGCACGAGCGGCACCAGGTCGCCCGGCGCCGGCGCCAGGCCCACGCGGGCCTGGCGCGGTTCCACAGCAGCGACTGAAACGTACCTTCAGCCTCCACTCGCACGAGCGGCACCAGGTCGCCCGGCGCCGGCGCCAGGCCTGCGCGGGCCTGGCGCGGTTCCACAGCAGCGACTGAAACGTACCTTCTGCCTCCACTCGCACGAGCGGCACCAGGTCGCCCGGCGCCGGCGCCAGGCCCGCGCGGGCCTGGCGCGGTTCCACAGCAGCGACTGAAACGTACCTTCAGCCTCCACTCGCACGAGCGGCACCAGGTCACCCGGCGCCGGCGCCGGCCCGCGCGGGCCTGGCGCGGTTCCACAGCAGCGACTGAAACGTACCTTCTGCCTCCACTCGCACAAGCGGCACCAGGTCGCCCGGCGCCGGCGCCAGGCCCGCGCGGGCCTGGCGCGGTTCCACAGCAGCGACTGAAACGTACCTTCAGCCTCCACTCGCACGAGCGGCACCAGGTCGCCCGGCGCCGGCGCCAGGCCCGCGCGGGCCTGGCGCGGTTCCACAGCAGCAACTGAAACGTACCTTCAGCCTCCACTCGCACGAGCGGCACCAGGTCACCCGGCGCCGGCGCCAGGCCTGCGCGGGCCTGGCGCGGTTCCACAGCAGCGACTGAAACGTACCTTCAGCCTCCACTCGCACGAGCGGCACCAGGTCACCCGGCGCCGGCGCCAGGCCTGCGCGGGCCTGGCGCGGTTCCACAGCAGCGACTGAAACGTACCTTCAGCCTCCACTCGCACGAGCGGCACCAGGTCGCCCGGCGCCGGCGCCAGGCCCGCGCGGGCCTGGCGCGGTTCCACAGCAGCGACTGAAACGTACCTTCAGCCTCCACTCGCACGAGCGGCACCAGGTCGCCCGGCGCCGGCGCCAGGCCTGCGCGGGCCTGGCGCGGTTCCACAGCAGCGACTGAAACGTACCTTCTGCCTCCACTCGCACGAGCGGCACCAGGTCGCCCGGCGCCGGCGCCAGGCCCGCGCGGGCCTGGCGCGGTTCCACAGCAGCGACTGAAACGTACCTTCAGCCTCCACTCGCACGAGCGGCACCAGGTCGCCCGGCGCCGGCGCCAGGCCTGCGCGGGCCTGGCGCGGTTCCACAGCAGCGACTGAAACGTACCTTCAGCCTCCACTCGCACGAGCGGCACCAGGTCGCCCGGCGCCGGCGCCAGGCCCGCGCGGGCCTGGCGCGGTTCCACAGCAGCGACTGAAACGTACCTTCAGCCTCCACTCGCACGAGCGGCACCAGGTCGCCCGGCGCCGGCGCCAGGCCTGCGCGGGCCTGGCGCGGTTCCACAGCAGCGACTGAAACGTACCTTCTGCCTCCACTCGCACGAGCGGCACCAGGTCGCCCGGCGCCGGCGCCAGGCCCGCGCGGGCCTGGCGCGGTTCCACAGCAGCGACTGAAACGTACCTTCAGCCTCCACTCGCACGAGCGGCACCAGGTCGCCCGGCGCCGGCGCCAGGCCTGCGCGGGCCTGGCGCGGTTCCACAGCAGCGACTGAAACGTACCTTCTGCCTCCACTCGCACGAGCGGCACCAGGTCGCCCGGAAACGTACCTTCTGCCTCCACTCGCACAAGCGGCACCAGGTCGCCCGGCGCCGGCGCCAGGCCCGCGCGGGCCTGGCGCGGTTCCACAGCAGCGACTGAAACGTACCTTCAGCCTCCACTCGCACGAGCGGCACCAGGTCGCCCGGCGCCGGCGCCAGGCCTGCGCGGGCCTGGCGCGGTTCCACAGCAGCGACTGAAACGTACCTTCAGCCTCCACTCGCACGAGCGGCACCAGGTCGCCCGGCGCCGGCGCCAGGCCTGCGCGGGCCTGGCGCGGTTCCACAGCAGCGACTGAAACGTACCTTCTGCCTCCACTCGCACGAGCGGCACCAGGTCGCCCGGCGCCGGCGCCAGGCCCGCGCGGGCCTGGCGCGGTTCCACAGCAGCGACTGAAACGTACCTTCAGCCTCCACTCGCACGAGCGGCACCAGGTCGCCCGGCGCCGGCGCCAGGCCTGCGCGGGCCTGGCGCGGTTCCACAGCAGCGACTGAAACGTACCTTCTGCCTCCACTCGCACGAGCGGCACCAGGTCGCCCGGCGCCGGCGCCAGGCCTGCGCGGGCCTGGCGCGGTTCCACAGCAGCGACTGAAACGTACCTTCAGCCTCCACTCGCACGAGCGGCACCAGGTCGCCCGGCGCCGGCGCCAGGCCTGCGCGGGCCTGGCGCGGTTCCACAGCAGCGACTGAAACGTACCTTCTGCCTCCACTCGCACGAGCGGCACCAGGTCGCCCGGCGCCGGCGCCAGGCCCGCGCGGGCCTGGCGCGGTTCCACAGCAGCGACTGAAACGTACCTTCAGCCTCCACTCGCACGAGCGGCACCAGGTCGCCCGGCGCCGGCGCCAGGCCTGCGCGGGCCTGGCGCGGTTCCACAGCAGCGACTGAAACGTACCTTCTGCCTCCACTCGCACGAGCGGCACCAGGTCGCCCGGCGCCGGCGCCAGGCCTGCGCGGGCCTGGCGCGGTTCCACAGCAGCGACTGAAACGTACCTTCAGCCTCCACTCGCACGAGCGGCACCAGGTCGCCCGGCGCCGGCGCCAGGCCTGCGCGGGCCTGGCGCGGTTCCACAGCAGCGACTGAAACGTACCTTCAGCCTCCACTCGCACGAGCGGCACCAGGTCGCCCGGCGCCGGCGCCAGGCCCGCGCGGGCCTGGCGCGGTTCCACAGCAGCGACTGAAGCGTACCTTCTGCCTCCACTCGCACGAGCGGCACCAGGTCGCCCGGCGCCGGCGCCAGGCCTGCGCGGGCCTGGCGCGGTTCCACAGCAGCGACTGAAACGTACCTTCTGCCTCCACTCGCACGAGCGGCACCAGGTCGCCCGGCGCCGGCGCCAGGCCTGCGCGGGCCTGGCGCGGTTCCACAGCAGCGACTGAAACGTACCTTCAGCCTCCACTCGCACGAGCGGCACCAGGTCGCCCGGCGCCGGCGCCAGGCCTGCGCGGGCCTGGCGCGGTTCCACAGCAGCGACTGAAACGTACCTTCAGCCTCCACTCGCACGAGCGGCACCAGGTCGCCCGGCGCCGGCGCCAGGCCTGCGCGGGCCTGGCGCGGTTCCACAGCAGCGACTGAAACATACCTTCAGCCTCCACTCGCACGAGCGGCACCAGGTCGCCCGGCGCCGGCGCCAGGCCTGCGCGGGCCTGGCGCGGTTCCACAGCAGCGACTGAAACGTACCTTCTGCCTCCACTCGCACAAGCGGCACCAGGTCGCCCGGCGCCGGCGCCAGGCCCGCGCGGGCCTGGCGCGGTTCCACAGCAGCGACTGAAACGTACCTTCAGCCTCCACTCGCACGAGCGGCACCAGGTCGCCCGGCGCCGGCGCCAGGCCTGCGCGGGCCTGGCGCGGTTCCACAGCAGCGACTGAAACGTACCTTCAGCCTCCACTCGCACGAGCGGCACCAGGTCGCCCGGCGCCGGCGCCAGGCCTGCGCGGGCCTGGCGCGGTTCCACAGCAGCGACTGAAACGTACCTTCTGCCTCCACTCGCACAAGCGGCACCAGGTCGCCCGGCGCCGGCGCCAGGCCCGCGCGGGCCTGGCGCGGTTCCACAGCAGCGACTGAAACGTACCTTCAGCCTCCACTCGCACGAGCGGCACCAGGTCGCCCGGCGCCGGCGCCAGGCCTGCGCGGGCCTGGCGCGGTTCCACAGCAGCGACTGAAACGTACCTTCTGCCTCCACTCGCACGAGCGGCACCAGGTCGCCCGGCGCCGGCGCCAGGCCCGCGCGGGCCTGGCGCGGTTCCACAGCAGCGACTGAAACGTACCTTCAGCCTCCACTCGCACGAGCGGCACCAGGTCGCCCGGCGCCGGCGCCAGGCCTGCGCGGGCCTGGCGCGGTTCCACAGCAGCGACTGAAACGTACCTTCTGCCTCCACTCGCACGAGCGGCACCAGGTCGCCCGGCGCCGGCGCCAGGCCCGCGCGGGCCTGGCGCGGTTCCACAGCAGCGACTGAAACGTACCTTCAGCCTCCACTCGCACGAGCGGCACCAGGTCGCCCGGCGCCGGCGCCAGGCCTGCGCGGGCCTGGCGCGGTTCCACAGCAGCGACTGAAACGTACCTTCTGCCTCCACTCGCACGAGCGGCACCAGGTCGCCCGGCGCCGGCGCCAGGCCTGCGCGGGCCTGGCGCGGTTCCACAGCAGCGACTGAAACGTACCTTCTGCCTCCACTCGCACGAGCGGCACCAGGTCGCCCGGCGCCGGCGCCAGGCCCGCGCGGGCCTGGCGCGGTTCCACAGCAGCGACTGAAACGTACCTTCAGCCTCCACTCGCACGAGCGGCACCAGGTCGCCCGGCGCCGGCGCCAGGCCTGCGCGGGCCTGGCGCGGTTCCACAGCAGCGACTGAAACGTACCTTCTGCCTCCACTCGCACGAGCGGCACCAGGTCGCCCGGCGCCGGCGCCAGGCCTGCGCGGGCCTGGCGCGGTTCCACAGCAGCGACTGAAACGTACCTTCAGCCTCCACTCGCACGAGCGGCACCAGGTCGCCCGGCGCCGGCGCCAGGCCTGCGCGGGCCTGGCGCGGTTCCACAGCAGCGACTGAAACGTACCTTCAGCCTCCACTCGCACGAGCGGCACCAGGTCGCCCGGCGCCGGCGCCAGGCCTGCGCGGGCCTGGCGCGGTTCCACAGCAGCGACTGAAACATACCTTCAGCCTCCACTCGCACGAGCGGCACCAGGTCGCCCGGCGCCGGCGCCAGGCCTGCGCGGGCCTGGCGCGGTTCCACAGCAGCGACTGAAACGTACCTTCAGCCTCCACTCGCACGAGCGGCACCAGGTCGCCCGGCGCCGGCGCCAGGCCTGCGCGGGCCTGGCGCGGTTCCACAGCAGCGACTGAAACGTACCTTCTGCCTCCACTCGCACGAGCGGCACCAGGTCGCCCGGAAACGTACCTTCTGCCTCCACTCGCACAAGCGGCACCAGGTCGCCCGGCGCCGGCGCCAGGCCCGCGCGGGCCTGGCGCGGTTCCACAGCAGCGACTGAAACGTACCTTCAGCCTCCACTCGCACGAGCGGCACCAGGTCGCCCGGCGCCGGCGCCAGGCCTGCGCGGGCCTGGCGCGGTTCCACAGCAGCGACTGAAACGTACCTTCAGCCTCCACTCGCACGAGCGGCACCAGGTCGCCCGGCGCCGGCGCCAGGCCTGCGCGGGCCTGGCGCGGTTCCACAGCAGCGACTGAAACGTACCTTCTGCCTCCACTCGCACGAGCGGCACCAGGTCGCCCGGCGCCGGCGCCAGGCCCGCGCGGGCCTGGCGCGGTTCCACAGCAGCGACTGAAACGTACCTTCAGCCTCCACTCGCACGAGCGGCACCAGGTCGCCCGGCGCCGGCGCCAGGCCTGCGCGGGCCTGGCGCGGTTCCACAGCAGCGACTGAAACGTACCTTCTGCCTCCACTCGCACGAGCGGCACCAGGTCGCCCGGCGCCGGCGCCAGGCCTGCGCGGGCCTGGCGCGGTTCCACAGCAGCGACTGAAACGTACCTTCAGCCTCCACTCGCACGAGCGGCACCAGGTCGCCCGGCGCCGGCGCCAGGCCTGCGCGGGCCTGGCGCGGTTCCACAGCAGCGACTGAAACGTACCTTCTGCCTCCACTCGCACGAGCGGCACCAGGTCGCCCGGCGCCGGCGCCAGGCCTGCGCGGGCCTGGCGCGGTTCCACAGCAGCGACTGAAACGTACCTTCAGCCTCCACTCGCACGAGCGGCACCAGGTCGCCCGGCGCCGGCGCCAGGCCTGCGCGGGCCTGGCGCGGTTCCACAGCAGCGACTGAAACGTACCTTCAGCCTCCACTCGCACGAGCGGCACCAGGTCGCCCGGCGCCGGCGCCAGGCCTGCGCGGGCCTGGCGCGGTTCCACAGCAGCGACTGAAACGTACCTTCTGCCTCCACTCGCACAAGCGGCACCAGGTCGCCCGGCGCCGGCGCCAGGCCCGCGCGGGCCTGGCGCGGTTCCACAGCAGCGACTGAAACGTACCTTCAGCCTCCACTCGCACGAGCGGCACCAGGTCGCCCGGCGCCGGCGCCAGGCCTGCGCGGGCCTGGCGCGGTTCCACAGCAGCGACTGAAACGTACCTTCTGCCTCCACTCGCACGAGCGGCACCAGGTCGCCCGGCGCCGGCGCCAGGCCCGCGCGGGCCTGGCGCGGTTCCACAGCAGCGACTGAAGCGTACCTTCTGCCTCCACTCGCACGAGCGGCACCAGGTCGCCCGGCGCCGGCGCCAGGCCTGCGCGGGCCTGGCGCGGTTCCACAGCAGCGACTGAAACGTACCTTCTGCCTCCACTCGCACGAGCGGCACCAGGTCGCCCGGCGCCGGCGCCAGGCCTGCGCGGGCCTGGCGCGGTTCCACAGCAGCGACTGAAACGTACCTTCAGCCTCCACTCGCACGAGCGGCACCAGGTCGCCCGGCGCCGGCGCCAGGCCTGCGCGGGCCTGGCGCGGTTCCACAGCAGCGACTGAAACGTACCTTCAGCCTCCACTCGCACGAGCGGCACCAGGTCGCCCGGCGCCGGCGCCAGGCCTGCGCGGGCCTGGCGCGGTTCCACAGCAGCGACTGAAACATACCTTCAGCCTCCACTCGCACGAGCGGCACCAGGTCGCCCGGCGCCGGCGCCAGGCCTGCGCGGGCCTGGCGCGGTTCCACAGCAGCGACTGAAACGTACCTTCTGCCTCCACTCGCACAAGCGGCACCAGGTCGCCCGGCGCCGGCGCCAGGCCCGCGCGGGCCTGGCGCGGTTCCACAGCAGCGACTGAAACGTACCTTCAGCCTCCACTCGCACGAGCGGCACCAGGTCGCCCGGCGCCGGCGCCAGGCCTGCGCGGGCCTGGCGCGGTTCCACAGCAGCGACTGAAACGTACCTTCAGCCTCCACTCGCACGAGCGGCACCAGGTCGCCCGGCGCCGGCGCCAGGCCTGCGCGGGCCTGGCGCGGTTCCACAGCAGCGACTGAAACGTACCTTCTGCCTCCACTCGCACAAGCGGCACCAGGTCGCCCGGCGCCGGCGCCAGGCCCGCGCGGGCCTGGCGCGGTTCCACAGCAGCGACTGAAACGTACCTTCAGCCTCCACTCGCACGAGCGGCACCAGGTCGCCCGGCGCCGGCGCCAGGCCTGCGCGGGCCTGGCGCGGTTCCACAGCAGCGACTGAAACGTACCTTCTGCCTCCACTCGCACGAGCGGCACCAGGTCGCCCGGCGCCGGCGCCAGGCCCGCGCGGGCCTGGCGCGGTTCCACAGCAGCGACTGAAACGTACCTTCAGCCTCCACTCGCACGAGCGGCACCAGGTCGCCCGGCGCCGTCGCCAGGCCTGCGCGGGCCTGGCGCGGTTCCACAGCAGCGACTGAAACGTACCTTCTGCCTCCACTCGCACGAGCGGCACCAGGTCGCCCGGCGCCGGCGCCAGGCCCGCGCGGGCCTGGCGCGGTTCCACAGCAGCGACTGAAACGTACCTTCAGCCTCCACTCGCACGAGCGGCACCAGGTCGCCCGGCGCCGGCGCCAGGCCTGCGCGGGCCTGGCGCGGTTCCACAGCAGCGACTGAAACGTACCTTCTGCCTCCACTCGCACGAGCGGCACCAGGTCGCCCGGCGCCGGCGCCAGGCCTGCGCGGGCCTGGCGCGGTTCCACAGCAGCGACTGAAACGTACCTTCTGCCTCCACTCGCACGAGCGGCACCAGGTCGCCCGGCGCCGGCGCCAGGCCCGCGCGGGCCTGGCGCGGTTCCACAGCAGCGACTGAAACGTACCTTCAGCCTCCACTCGCACGAGCGGCACCAGGTCGCCCGGCGCCGGCGCCAGGCCTGCGCGGGCCTGGCGCGGTTCCACAGCAGCGACTGAAACGTACCTTCTGCCTCCACTCGCACGAGCGGCACCAGGTCGCCCGGCGCCGGCGCCAGGCCTGCGCGGGCCTGGCGCGGTTCCACAGCAGCGACTGAAACGTACCTTCAGCCTCCACTCGCACGAGCGGCACCAGGTCGCCCGGCGCCGGCGCCAGGCCTGCGCGGGCCTGGCGCGGTTCCACAGCAGCGACTGAAACGTACCTTCAGCCTCCACTCGCACGAGCGGCACCAGGTCGCCCGGCGCCGGCGCCAGGCCTGCGCGGGCCTGGCGCGGTTCCACAGCAGCGACTGAAACATACCTTCAGCCTCCACTCGCACGAGCGGCACCAGGTCGCCCGGCGCCGGCGCCAGGCCCGCGCGGCGCAGGCGCGCGGACACGGCGCGGTTCCACAGCAGCGACTGGTACGAGTGCAGGTACAGGAGCCGCGTGTTGCGGGCCAGCTGCAACGGGCATACGCACTGGTGTAGGGCATTGGTACACACATTGTTGAAGGAATGTTTACGAAGGTTACGTCATGTTTTAGACATCTTAAAGGATACAGTTGCCTTGCAATTTTTTTCCAAAAGACTTTCACAAAAGTTTTCAATTGGTAAGCTTGAACAGTCCGTTTCGAAGAGTTACTGCTCACTCTTAAAACGGATGGTTTCAGTTTACAAACAAAATATTATCACTTTATGAACGGAACATCACAATGTTCCTACATGTATATTCATTCATAAAATGGCACAGCAGCAGCACAACACATAAATAGGTGCTTGAAGAGCCTCACAGTACTACCTTTTATGGAAACATGCACAGGGGCAAATTAAATTAGCTAGCGAAACTACAAAGACGTGATGGGTATCGATCTTCGATCAATATTAGCACTAGATTAAAGATCAGGAACAAAAATAAGTCATTTAAGTAGCCACGTCCGCACACACTTATACATGATTTATATTTCTCCCTACGAAATATAGAAAAACGTTTAATAATATTAACAATTACTTCATAAACCTTAAAACTCGAAAATAAAGTTAAATTACGATTGTAAAATATTTATATTCAAGGAGCCCGCAAAATCCAAATGTTATTACGTTTTTAACAATTTTCAAGTCAGTAACAGGTTGTATGTTGATCTAAATATGATTTGCGGCCGTAACAAATATGGCTTTACAGAATTATAATCATTAGAATCAGTGGCGGGCAGCGGTTCTCCACGGAGGGTAGGCCAAGGAATACTAAAAAAAAAATGATGACCCTCAAAGTAGTCACATTCATTGATTGATAATATTTGAAAATAAGCCTATAACAGTTACGAATACAAGAACTCGCCCTCACTCTACTTACTGGAAGTAATAAACAAAATGTACGGAATACAAATATTCAAATGACGAGTACGAGATTTTTTTTTTTTTTTTTTTCTTTATTATAAGGGCTTTATCGCTGAGCGATAACGTCACCCTATAACATCAGCACAATCAACTTAACCTAAAAACACTTTATCATTCTAACTTTAATAATTTAAAACAAAAAATGCCAGTTTGTACAGTATCCTAGCTTGTTCCGATAAAGGACAGGCCAGGATAACATTACACTCTCCAATATCGCACTTATTTGTTAGACCAAGTAAATTAAATCGCAAAGCTTCATTTCGCACACACTCCATCAAAACATGTTATACATCTTCGAGCACTCCACATTCTTCACAGTTGGGTGATGTAACCTTTTTCATGAGGAAACCAAACTTTTTTGATGGAATGTGACCGGAACGAAGTCGTAGTGCCATAACTAAATCTCTTCTGCTAAGCATATTTTGATCAATCCAATTATTCACTGGGAGTTGTGGTTGGATGGTCTTGTACCAAATTCCCTTTTCTGTTGACCTCTGGGTTAGATGAATTACCATATTTTTCGATTACTTCTCGTAATTCGTGTACATATCTACCTTTAGACACAACTTGAATCTTATCATTATACGATAATTGAGAAAACTTATTGTATTTAACTTATAACAAACACACATTATCAGCGCCATATCAGCGCACACTTCACAACTGAATACCATTTTTAAGTGATAAAAACAACACACAAGTAACATTTACTGTACTTTTCTGTTTCAAAACAAATTATTTATAACTTAATAGGTTAAAACATGCAAGCACGCGTTATAAATTGCTAAAATAAACAATATGGCGTATTTACGAAAAACGAAACGAAAAATATAATTAATAATTTGTCGAAAATACTAGCAGATAAAATAGCGATATTTTTATATAGAGTTGCTTTACAAAAGCGGGCAACCAAATTTTGGCGGGTTATCCGTCTGCAGCCATGAGCCAATCACAGCCCAGCTCCACTAAAAGGAGTTACGCCCATAATCTAGACATGTGTGCCGTTCATACACACAAAATATGCATCAGTGTGCTTAAATATATCAATGAAAAAGTTGCAAAATGAGGCAATTCGTCTTGGAGCCTATACAGTCTACTACGTACTGACTTAGGCGCGTAATTACGTCACACGTGCGAGAAGTTGCTATAAGTGTTCTAACAGGAGTTTTAACTTTTTTTTATATATTTTGTATTATTTTATAACATAGTTAGATAAATGCATTTGGGCTAGGGTAGGCTAGGCCTAATTGCCTCTATGGATGGCTTGCCCCTGATTAGAATCAGCATTAGAACTCTCTAAATTCATAAAATTTACTGAATGATTATTTCAGAAATAGTTACTAGTACAAATACACATATGAAGTTTGTGACTTTCAACTGTAAATCGTTAAAAAGATCAATTGAAAACGTTAGATACTTATGTAAAACAGCTGACATAGTGGCATTGCAGGAGACATGGCTGCTGCCTCATGATTTATCCGTGCTTGGAAATATACATGACCAGTTTGAATATACTGTAAAATCGGCGGTGGATACTTCTGCAGGAATCCTCACAGGACGACCATATGGAGGAGCGGCAGTATTATGGCGAAAAGGAATTTTCAAATCTGTGTCTGTGGTGGAGTGCAGAGAATAAAGTAATGTTAAAAAACCTAGTCAATAAATATTGTTATTTCTTATTACAAATTGTTTATTTTTTACTCCCCTATATTTGTTCTCGAATAATGTTCTTATGATCAGGTAAATTACAAAAATAAAAATTCAACAAAATGAAAAAAATGTTTTTAATAATGCAAAAAGTTAACCCCAGCGCGGTGAGATTCGATCCTAAGACGTTGAAAAAAATGTTTTTAATAATGCAAAAAGTTAACACCAGCGCGGTGAGATTCGATCCTAAGACATATGGTTTGCTACCCGACTGCTTATACACCTATGCCACGAGACCAGTTAATTACATTTTAAATTAATGCTTCATATTCTTTGCTTCACATATATTGTGAAGGAAACACTAATAAATAGGCGTAGAATTTACGCACACTAACATCTATGTTGGTGTGCCCTGCAAACCGATCTAATTTGCTGTGTGTACCTGTACATACGTCATTACGGCGTCCAAAACGAAGCTCTTAAAGTAATAAATTCTTATTCACATAATAGGTTCCAATATGTAATGTTAACAAAGTCAGGAAAGTAAGACAATACACTGACGTTGATACAGTCGATTAGTCGATTTTAGTTATTTTCATAGCGTTATGTCCTACTGTATTTTGCTGTGGGGGTAAAGTCGTTGACATTTATTCTCACGGTGGCATCAGATTTCAACTTCGCCAACATTTCATATGTTAGGCAAAACACTAAAAACAGTGATATTCACAAAATTAAACCCAGAAATAAGGATAAATTACGTGCCCATTGGTGAAATGGGCACGTAATTTATACTTTATAAGGTTCATAACTCATTTGTTGGATTTGGTATAACTTTTTATAATAAAAATATAAGCTACCCTCTTCTTTGCTAGATTTGCCTTTTAATGCGTTTAAAGTTAAATCCAATCTTTGTTCAAAGGCATACTATTCTATCAATTACTACTTAAATTAAACGATAAGAATAGTTGGTCGCTGTGATTAACTCAAGACAATGTTCATATTTTTTTCTCCAGAATTAGCTTACCTACTGACAGGTTATATGAGTTTATATAATTGTTTATTTTATTTGACGGTCTAAGTCAATTTATTTTTATTTATTACTGACATAATCTACTCATTACAATGTTTTTTTATGAGTTGTATTGCAATAAGTGGTTAGCTAGCGACCTCAACAATTGATCATATTATTGTTGCCAGAGAGCCGGCAGCGTCCGTGGCGCTCCCTCAGTAGTCCCCGCGTGCGGCGCTCGGCTCGCACGGCGCGGGGTTGCGAGTTACAGCTATAGCTTTATGTAAGCGGACACTCCTTTTATGCCTGGAGGCTTTTATTTAGGTATTAAGTTCTGTTTAGAGTCAGTAAGAAAGTTCAGTTGTTACGGGTCGTCAGAAGTCCAAAAGTCTGACAACCAGTCTTACCAAGGGATATCGTGTTACCCAGTAACTGGGTTATGGAGGTCAGATAGGCAATCGCTCCATGTAAAATACTGGTATTCAGCTGCATCCGGTTAGACTAGAAGCCGACCCCAACATAATTGGGAAAAGGCTAGGCAGATGATGAAGTTCTGTTTACGTTGTCAATTTTTTATTTCTGCTTGAATATAGTTTCCGATATATTTTTTTTTGTTGTTATATTGGCGTGTTAGCTAACACGGCAAACAGTTTAATTGATTTTTTAGTGGTACGTAATGTAAATTATTTTACATACTATTGTATAGAATCAAATTTTCTAACTGAACAGACAGCTGTGCTGCTGGGGAGTTAGTTGCGCCACTTCTTCTTCCCAGCTAAAGCACTAGGAAATGGTGAAGGGTGGGCGTTTTTAGGGGACTGTCTTATGAAATGTTGACGTTCAAAAAGTGATGATTCTTAACCTGGTTTGAATAAATGACTTTTGATTTTGAAAGAATTTCAAAAATTTTTCGAACACCACACAGTTAACATAAACTTGGTTTTACGCTATTGGTATCTATCTTAACAATATTCCAAAAAATCAGTACAGTGCAGTTTTGAGCTAACACAATTTTTGTGTGTACCTATAATTACAGTGTTTCATCATATTCTCTGGAACGGCAACGCGTCTGCCTATGGCACTGTAGATGTGCTGTGCGCGCACGAGCAGCTGGGTGGCGCCCGAACAAAGAAGCGTATGGCGGTTCACTCGCACAGTCTAACATGCGAGTGAGGGGACATGAGGAACGCCACCACTTTAAATTATTTTCTTTAAGACGCTGACAACAGCTAAACCGTGGTCACTATCAGACTGCACACAAAAAACACTGGCCAAGTGCGAGTCGGACCTGCGCACGAAGGGTTCCGTACTATTATCCATAAAAACGGCAAAAAAAATCACGTTTGTTATATGGGAGCCCCCTTAAATATTTGTTTTATTTTAATTTAACTATTTATTTTTAAAGTGAATATATAACTAACTATTCTGTGAATATTTCAATAGTTTACCTGTTGCTGTTATCAATATCGAGCAAAAAAATCATGTTTGTTGTATGGGAGATTGGGAGCCCCTTAAATATTTATTTTATTCTGTTTTTTCGTTTTTGTTGTTATAGCGGCAACAAAAATACGGTTTATGAGATACAGCCTGCTGACAAACGGACAGACAGGCAGACGTAGGGTAATTCCCGTTTTACCCTTTGGGTACGGAATTTTAAAAAGAGATACGCAATGACACAACTCTTGTTATTTATTGCAAAATATGAAGCAATTATCTATTTGGTCAAAAATGAGTTGAGTAATCGAAAAATTTAAACAACCAAGTTCTGGGAATGTTCAAGAATAACTTATATTTATTTGCCCTAACGGCACGGGTTATATTCCAGCACGTTACCTTCCCGAGCGCCCCCAGCAGGTCCCGCGGCGCGTCGGCCAGCGCCCGCAGCAGGCGCGCCTCGCTGTGCGCGGCGGTGCGGCGCGGCAGCAGCGCGGCGGCCGCGCCGGCGCCGCTCTGCGCGTACGTTACCTTCCCGAGCGCCCCCAGCAGGTCCCGCGGCGCGTCGGCCAGCGCCCGCAGCAGGCGCGCCTCGCTGTGCGCGGCGGTGCGGCGCGGCAGCAGCGCGGCGGCCGCGCCGGCGCCGCTCTGCGCGTACGTCAGCACGTTACCTTCCCGAGCGCCCCCAGCAGGTCCCGCGGCGCGTCGGCCAGCGCCCGCAGCAGGCGCGCCTCGCTGTGCGCGGCGGTGCGGCGCGGCAGCAGCGCGGCGGCCGCGCCGGCGCCGCTCTGCGCGTACGTCAGCACGTTACCTTCCCGAGCGCCCCCAGCAGGTCCCGCGGCGCGTCGGCCAGCGCCCGCAGCAGGCGCGCCTCGCTGTGCGCGGCGGTGCGGCGCGGCAGCAGCGCGGCGGCCGCGCCGGCGCCGCTCTGCGCGTACGTCAGCACGTTACCTTCCCGAGCGCCCCCAGCAGGTCCCGCGGCGCGTCGGCCAGCGCCCGCAGCAGGCGCGCCTCGCTGTGCGCGGCGGTGCGGCGCGGCAGCAGCGCGGCGGCCGCGCCGGCGCCGCTCTGCGCGTACGTTACCTTCCCGAGCGCCCCCAGCAGGTCCCGCGGCGCGTCGGCCAGCGCCCGCAGCAGGCGCGCCTCGCTGTGCGCGGCGGTGCGGCGCGGCAGCAGCGCGGCGGCCGCGCCGGCGCCGCTCTGCGCGTACGTTACCTTCCCGAGCGCCCCCAGCAGGTCCCGCGGCGCGTCGGCCAGCGCCCGCAGCAGGCGCGCCTCGCTGTGCGCGGCGGTGCGGCGCGGCAGCAGCGCGGCGGCCGCGCCGGCGCCGCTCTGCGCGTACGTCAGCACGTTACCTTCCCGAGCGCCCCCAGCAGGTCCCGCGGCGCGTCGGCCAGCGCCCGCAGCAGGCGCGCCTCGCTGTGCGCGGCGGTGCGGCGCGGCAGCAGCGCGGCGGCCGCGCCGGCGCCGCTCTGCGCGTACGTCAGCACGTTACCTTCCCGAGCGCCCCCAGCAGGTCCCGCGGCGCGTCGGCCAGCGCCCGCAGCAGGCGCGCCTCGCTGTGCGCGGCGGTGCGGCGCGGCAGCAGCGCGGCGGCCGCGCCGGCGCCGCTCGAAGCGTACGTCAGCACGTTACCTTCCCGAGCGCCCCCAGCAGGTCCCGCGGCGCGTCGGCCAGCGCCCGCAGCAGGCGCGCCTCGCTGTGCGCGGCGGTGCGGCGCGGCAGCAGCGCGGCGGCCGCGCCGGCGCCGCTCTGCGCGTACGTCAGCACGTTACCTTCCCGAGCGCCCCCAGCAGGTCCCGCGGCGCGTCGGCCAGCGCCCGCAGCAGGCGCGCCTCGCTGTGCGCGGCGGTGCGGCGCGGCAGCAGCGCGGCGGCCGCGCCGGCGCCGCTCTGCGCGTACGTCAGCACGTTACCTTCCCGAGCGCCCCCAGCAGGTCCCGCGGCGCGTCGGCCAGCGCCCGCAGCAGGCGCGCCTCGCTGTGCGCGGCGGTGCGGCGCGGCAGCAGCGCGGCGGCCGCGCCGGCGCCGCTCTGCGCGTACGTTACCTTCCCGAGCGCCCCCAGCAGGTCCCGCGGCGCGTCGGCCAGCGCCCGCAGCAGGCGCGCCTCGCTGTGCGCGGCGGTGCGGCGCGGCAGCAGCGCGGCGGCCGCGCCGGCGCCGCTCTGCGCGTACGTTACCTTCCCGAGCGCCCCCAGCAGGTCCCGCGGCGCGTCGGCCAGCGCCCGCAGCAGGCGCGCCTCGCTGTGCGCGGCGGTGCGGCGCGGCAGCAGCGCGGCGGCCGCGCCGGCGCCGCTCGAAGCGTACGTCAGCAGCGCCTTCTCCAGCGGGCCCTCGCGGTACTCCAGGATCATGTCTATTGCCTGGAATGGAAGGAGTGTGCTCTGTAACTAACTTTTTATTTGTAAAAACATGCGCAACGTAACATACATAAATCCAAGTTATGGCACAGTTCAATTTCAATATAAATAAACATATTTTCAATATGGAAGAAATAATAAGAAGAATACACAAAATTAACAAAAAAAACAAGTAAAATTAAGAAATAAGGCTGCGTCGACAAACCCGCGCAATCAATCAAGTCGCGTTTGTACATGAAAATTCATACAAACGATCGCGTCTCGCGCGACGATCGCTTTTGGTTAGGAGTTTAGGACGCAGGACAACAATCAAATAGTTTTAGCAAAAAAAACGTGTATTCTTGAAAACACGTTTAAAGCGCAGGCTACACTGAAGCGAAACGAAGCTAAGTTCGTTTAGGCTTTCTTCCGCGTCTTTTTATACTTCGGTCCACACCGCATACTAAGTAAGCGAAACGAAAAGGGAAGTATGAAAACACGCGGAGAAAAGCTAAACGAACTTAGCTTCGTTTCGCTTCGTTCCCAGTGTGACCTGCACTTTAGGTACCGGGTAAAACGGGGTGAATAGAAATGCAGGGGTGAATCGAGACGCAACTTTAAAACGGATTTTAACCATGAATTACTTAATATAGTTTGTTGCCAAGGCACTTAATCGTTAATTATAGTACAGGTAACACATTATAGTCCTTTTTGGTAACAAAAGATAATATTTCAACGTTAAAATCCATTATAAAGTTGCATCTCGATTCACCCCTGCATTTCTATTCACCCCGTTTTACGGTACTGATGGTTAGTTTGATATGAATTTAGACACGTCCCCAGGTCACTAGTATAATTAAAGACAATACTAAAGAAATACAATGTGTTTAACTGTGCATTAACCCACTGCTGCAAATATTAAAAACAGTAGGTCGTGAGAAAAATCTATACGTGATAAATGCCATTGTGTTGATGCTCATGTTTTAATTTCCCACAAACCCTGGCACCAAATAAATTAAGTGTCGGTTGATCCTTGGCTCGGAACAGAAAAGCTCTTTTGTTACAGGCAGGCTTACACTTTACTTTGTTTCAATGCGATATTCCACATTTATATGGCAAATAATCAACAATAAACAAATTACACACCTCTTTAAAATTGCCCTGTAGCAGTTTCAAGCCAATGTTATAGGTAGGCGTGTCAACGCGCGAGCCGAAGCGCTGCAGGCCGTAGTAGTTGATGAAGCCGTGCTCCTGCAGGTGCGCGCACGCCGCGTCTATCAGCTCGTCGGGAGCCGTGACGTTGCGAAGAGCTATACGGAATCTGGGAAAACAGTGTCATTATTTTTAACATTTTTTATAATATGTATTTAATATCTATAGATATTATAATATGTATATTAATAATAAAGCTGAAGAGTTGGTTTTTCGTTTGAACGCGCTAATCTCTGGAACTAACTACCAGTCGGATTTGAACAATTCTGCATTTGATAGCCCATTTCTTGAGGCTGTCTAACATCACGCTACGACCCTTACAAGACGAACTAGAAGAAAAAAAGTCAGAAAGAACGCTAAGCGAAAACGAAGTAAAAGCGCGGGCGGGCGATGCGACGCGACACGCTGCCACGGCGCACGGGGAGCGGGGCTGAATTGTCACGCGGACGAAGTCGAAGGCAGAAGCTAGTTATTGCTATAATCATTATTTTTAACATTTTTTATAATTTATACTTAATTAAACAACCAAGTAATGGGTCAGAAACAGCAGCATTTAACAGTGATGCCCAAAAAGGAGATGCCAGAAAACGCGGGAATTATCTATATAACAAGATAAGTTTTTATTTATTCTCTCTTCACAAAGCTGACTTAAAGTTAATGTGTACAAGAAAATGTCTCAGTTGTATTCCACCTTTGTGAGAGAGTGGTGCCTGATATAGGTTTTTGGAAAAAACCTGTGTTACGTTTCACCGGTTCCACGGCTAGAATTAGCTTTTACAGAAATACCGTGCAAGAGTTGAAGTTAAACAATATGCATAACAAAAATAAAACCTAAGTAAGAGTTAAAAATGATTAATATAAATAAAAGAAGAAGTAATAACAATAAAAATACCCACCTATAATTCTGCAGAGGTTATTGCGTCATGTTGTGAGACGATGTGTGAGTGAGTGTTTGTCTTGTGTGAAGTGTTACACTAGTAGGAGATGTATGTCATGTATGTGAGTAATTCAGATGAGCAGTGTGTGAGTGAAGGTGACTTATGTGGAGTGAGTCCAGCGAGAGTTGTTTTTCAAGGAGGTGAGGAGCAGCTATGTATGTGTGGGGTTGGTTAAAATTAGATTTATTTCAGAACGGTCACAAGATATTACTAACAAAACTTTACGGTTCAGTTCAGGTATACGTAGCCGAGCTTAAACGCGTGCCTGGTTTAAATAATATTTAAGCGAGAGAAATATACCTAGACTATTTAGTCTAGGTATATTTCTCTCGCTTAAATATTATTTATAATATTTAAATATAATATTATAATTAAATATATATAATATTTAAGCGAGAGAAATATACCTAGACTATTTAGTCTAGGTATATTTCTCTCGCTTAAATATTATTTAAACCAGGCACGCGTTTAAGCTCGGCTACGTATACCTGAACTGAACCGTAAAGTTTTGTTAGTAATATCTTGTGACCGTTCTGAAATAAATCTAATTTTAACCAACCCCACACATACATAGCTGCTCCTCACCTCCTTGAAAATCAACTCTCGCTGGACTCACTCCACATAAGTCACCTTCACTCACACACTGCTCATCTGAATTACTCACATACATGACATACATCTCCTACTAGTGTAACACTTCACACCCTATTGTCACCCTATTTTTAATATACCTAGACTAAATAGTCTAGGTATATTAAAAATAGGGTGACAATAATAACAGTCTGATCCCAGATGAGAAATCTCACAAGCTCCATCCCACAAGGCAGCGTTCTAGGCTGCATACTATTCTTAATAAACATAAATGACCTCCCAAAAATTCTAAATAAACAAACTACATAAACATTACTATTTGCCCATGAATAGTGACCCAGATACAATCTTACTAAATACTTTCCAGACAGTAACACGTCGGGTACTAGATCACAATTTAGAAACTAACTGTAATAAAACTAAAATTATGCAATTTAGATCGTATAACCACATTGTCGATATGGTGGTATCATATGCATATTTGTATTTTAAAATATCAACATTTTTCCAAAAACAAAAGATATCCATAACTTAAACACACGCTATAAAAATAGATTACGTCATACATTTAACAGAAAGTTAAAAGAATATCTAACATAAAAATGCTTATACTCGGTCGCAGAATACCTAAAGCAAAATATTTAGTAAAATATGATAGCTAGATAAAGAATTACATAATATATTATAGTCATAAAAAAACGCAGTCGCTCCATGTAAAATACTGGTATTCAGCTGCATCCGGTTAGACTGGAAGCCGACCCCAACATAGTTGGGAAAAGGCAGGCAGATGATGAGTCATAAAAAAACGCACACATACATAATCCTATTATTAATATGTTAAAATTATTATTATTATTTGGCACCGTGTCCTAACCGGGTTTCATGTTGGGACTAACATAAATTGTAACAACAGTACACATGAATGCAATAAAGAATTTCAATTTCAATCGTTGGGCAGCTGCCCAACAAGGTGGATCCTCCCTTTTCTATGGAGGATGAGTGAACTTTGTACCCTGTTTTTCATACGCCTACACGATTTACGTTGATGCCATTGCCATTTCAATCGTACTCGTTTCATTCCCCTGTATACATATTAAATTCATTACTCCTAAGTTTAAGACTGAATAAGTATGTATATCCCACCTGTTCCCTTTAAGCATGCCAAGCTTAAGATTAGTATTCTTGAAGCAGAAGTTCCCAACGTGTATGTCCTTGAGGTAGCGCGTGGCGGCCACTATGCGGCGCGGGTCCAGGCGGCGCGCGCTGAACCACTGCGACGTCTTGGCGCGCCGGTCCTTGGTGCCCGCGTAGCCTAGCATGGAAGGCTTTACGCTAAGGGGAAATGGTCAGATCTTATTAGCCCAAACATACAACCTACTTCAAAAATTTTCAAACTGTTAATATCGAAAGTGAGTTAAAGAAACGATTTTTGAAAATTTACCCCCTAAAGCGATTAAATGGGGGATTTGTATGGGAGTTAGTAATTTTTGCCGATGGAATACCTATCCCATCGGGCACTCAGCATGTAACATAATAATTTAGCCAAGTCGTCAAAAAGAAGTTTAACCTAATTGAATACCGTATAAAAGATCGAATAGTAGTCTTATAATACACTCGCGAGCAATAAACTGGAATCACTTCATCGTCCGCTGCTCGAAATTTTTTATTACAACTTCTATGCAATGAACTATTTTATTTTATTTCTTAAGAAAACTTACAGCTGGGATACAGATAGTTGACAGTTAGTGAAAGTAGGCCAATTAAAAGTTTTCACTGACAATATTAGGGTAGCATAAGAAACAGCAGACAGACAAGCGAAAGCAAGAATAAGTAAGCACTCGGAGAGAATTAAGAAAAGACAACAGGTTTTAGTGATGTTCAAAGAAGTTTTTACATAGTATTTTTTTAAGTTTAGGAACACTGGTGGAGAATAAATCAAGATTTTTTTTATTTTTATTTCTTCAGGATAACAAACAGTTGCGCAATACTGCTTAATTTCTTCGCATTTTTTAAGAAAATTCAAAACATTTTTTAATATAGTTTATTTACATTTAACTAAAGTATGTAGGTACCATTTTGTTCGATAACTTTTTGCCATCTTGTGGGTTTTTGCTGAGTGGCTAAAGATGTGTGAGGTCTAGCGTTATCATGATGAAAAACCACACTCATTCTGTTGATTAATTCCGGCCGCTTTCTCTCAACTTCTTGCTTTAATCTGATCAGTTGTTCGCAGTAGAGTTCAGAATCGATGGTCCTGCCTGGTGGTAACAGCTCATAATGAATAATGCCCTTCCAAACCCACCACACACACAGCATCACCTTGTTGCGAGTTAACCCGGGTTTCGCCACAGTCTGTGAAGCCTGACCGGCCTTTGACCACCTTTTTCGCACGTTCTTGTCGTACGTGATCCACTTTTCATCACCAGTTATCAGCTTCTTCAAAAATGGTTTGGTTTCATTACGTCGTAATAAAGAATCACAAATGAGTACACGGTTCATTATGTTTCTTTCAGTGAGCTCGTGAGGTACCCAAATATCGAGCTTTTCTGTGTACCCAGTTTTTTTCAAATGTGCCAAAACTGTTTTGTGGTCAATTCCCAGTTCTTCAGCTACGTCGTAACTACTGATATCTTGCTCCACTCTTTCAAAAATAGCATCCATTTATCCGTAATAGGGCGCCCAGAGCGACGACGCATCTTTGACATCAAAATTTCCGGATTGAAAACGCTTAAACCAAATTTGTGCTACTCTCACAGACACTGCACTAGGTCCATAAACATCGCAAATTTTTTTCGCGGCTTGCGTTGCATTTTTACCTTTTTTGTAGTAAAATTTTAAAATGTATCGAATTTCTTCATTAGATTCACTCATCTTGACAGTTCGAAAAACAAATGAAAATCACACATTTTCCTAATTTGAATTTGGAATTATGTTCTTTAAAATTTAAACTTTCAATGATACCAAAACCAGCCAGATACAAATAGTATAGCCAAAGAGATTTTATTACAAGTTCATACATACTATAATGCGAAAAGACTTTTTCCCCAACCTAATATAATGCGAAAAGACTTTTTCCCCAACCTAATATTTAGGTACAGATATTTTATAAAACACATAAGTAATCACGCAACCACAGAGCATATAACTTTACACGCAACCAGCACCATTATCCACAAATTAATACAACAGTGAAAATAGTTTCAGCATGGTCCAAGCAAAGTTAGCAAACAATTTACTGTCTATTATTATAAATTAATGTGTCATGTGAAAAAACGTGTGACGAACTAGATGTGTGAATATAAGAACTAAAGCTATATGGGATCTAAAAGGGTTTTTTGAAAATACTGGTTTTAAACTGGGCCAGTATGTCAATATCGGCAAAATAATCGTTGTAACTTTTCATTAGTCGAGGTAAAGGCGCTCGTTCTCCTGTGTTGGTTCTGCACCGTTTCGGCGCGTATAGACTGTGAGTATAAGTATCACGAATACGTTGGGAACGACTAGGTACGCGAAGGTATAATTGGTTTCCCCACCGAGTGTGTCTCCACGTTGCCGTCGTGGTGGGGCTTGCGTGTCTCAATGATCTTGGGGGCTTTGCCGGTAGAGTCACTCATGCCGGAAGGCCTCAAGTGAGAGACCTGACTAAGAGAGACATGGGGCGGAGTCAATAACATCGGACTTCCGCGAGGGGCGCGCCGTCTGAGGACTTCAACAGTTGTTGGTGTTCTGGACGGCGCGCATTTCTCTCCTCATCGTTTGGAGAGTGGGAAGAGTGATTCACCGCTAGTACGTGTCTGCTCATCAGACATGACTGAGGTGAAGGAGTGGTCTGGGGACCCCACCCCATAAAAAAGGCAAAGCTGTGTTCAGCAACAATAATGGAAGCGAGTCATGAAAACACACTACCCCAGGAGGGCGCCTGCTGCTCCGCAGTAGGAGAATCCCTCACCGAGCAGAGCTCGGTCAGTCCCTCGTATTCTGGGGGGGACAATGAACGCCAAAAATCCAATTCGGATTTTTACCCGTCCTTCGGGGACGCATTGAGCCAGGGTGGCTCACCTTCCGGTGCAGAGGAGTCGCTGGGTTCTATTCCCAGTACATCCACGGCACCGAAACAAAAAGCACAGAGTGCCAAAGGCCCGAGCACAATTTGTGCGCCCGGCTACCCCGGTTGCGGTAGAGGAAGGGAGTGATGCGGGGTCGGAGTCCGACGCTGCATCTGGCGCGAAGGGCTCTTCCTTTCGCAAGTTCGGGCCCCCCGCTAATCGGACGTCCCTGTCTGTCGTTAATTTTAGATAAATAAACAATGAAATTTATTGTTTTACGGAAACCGTTATTGTAGGTCTATAACAACGAATTATGCAAACCGGTGTACATAGTTAGCTTTGTTATTAAATATACTATCATAATACGTGTATATTTTGTAGTTTCTATTTGTATTTTTCTTTAAAATATTGTGTAATATTGTGTAAGAAGAAAATTTTAGGTTATGTATGCAACTTACCAACTTTCTTTCAAAGTGTTTTCGAAATCTGCGCACATACACTTACACCATTTTTTCCCACTATAACACATTTATTTCCACATACATTCACATACATTTTTCACTTGTAAACACAATATTTACTTTACTATAAAATAATTACGCTATCATGGAATTCGCGAATCCGCCATTAGTCACGAGCGAGTCATTGCTTTTTTATTTTTTTTAAGTTAAGGTAAGCCAGTATTATTGGCATGAGGTTGGTATTTTCTAAAACGCTCCAATCAAAAAACAGTGGGAATTCAAATGTATTTTACATGATGCACATGGTGTATCATAAACAGTTGGGGGCATTGAAATAACATGATGCACACGTGTGCATCATAAACACGCGAGGGGTTAAGAGCCCGGAGCTCGTGGAGGTGGGGGCTGCAAAGTTCCTGAAAAAGAAGCGCTCCAAGCCAGGGGACGGCCAGGGGTCGTCCTCTGATGGTGGGCTGAACTCGGGCCGGAGGAAAATTGGCCGGCGGGGCGAGGTCCAAGGACGGGGTGGGGGCAGAGGGCTCACCACCCAGGAGCCCAGCCGAGCTAGCCCAGCCGAGCCGGCCCAGCCGAGCCGGCCCAGGGAGCCGAGAGGCTCCCAATGGAGGGGCTCTCTGATACCTCAGGTGGTGAGCTGGACGCCGCTGCCGGCTCCAAGGCAGAGCGAGTCGCCAGCAGCTTTGAGCAGGTCGTGGTAGCCGCGATCAAGGGTGTGGCCTTGAAGAGGATACAAGCCTCCAAGGACAAGGTCGTACCCGCTGCTACGGCCTCCATTATGGCGGCAGCGAGGGCCCTTCAGGCCGGCCTAACGTCGGACGAAATGTCCGAGATGCGGGCGGAGGTCGACCGCCTGACGGCCGCTATGGAGCTTCTCCGAAAGGAGAACGAGGTACTCCGAGCGGACCCGGCCCGGCTCCGAGGAGCTGGCCCTCAGGAGGTACGACAGGGGGTGGAGCAGCAAGGGCAGGGTCTTCCCGTGCCTGCGGAAGACCGGGTTCTGACCCTGGTGCGGCAGGAGCTGGCTGCCTTCCATAATCGGTTTTCCGTTCTGGTCATTGTCCTGCGCCCTCCACTAGCGGCGAGCAAGCCAGCCACCTTTGCCGCCGCCGTGGCTGCCACGGCCCGGCCCACTGCCAAGCCCGCGGCAAATCCCGCGGCCAAACCCGCGGCGGCGAAATTGGTGCCACCCAAGGCCAAGAAGAACGGGACAGCTGCGCAGGCGGTTGTGCAAAGGGCGAGGCCCCAGCCCTGGCGGCGGGAAGGCTGCCCCCACCCCCACCCCCGCCTTCCAATTCTTCTCCGGCGGATACCGAATGGCAGGTAGCTGGAGAGAACAGGAGGGCGGGTAAGGCCAAAAGGGCGGCCAATAGAAAGGAGAGGCGGCAACGGCGCAAGAAGCGAAGCGCCGCGGCTAGGCTCCGCGGCCCGAAGTCCGCAGCTGTAGTAATTACACTACAGCCGGAAGCGGAGAAGAAGGGCGTGACCTACCGTGAGGTGCTCGCTAAGGCGTGGGCGGCAGTGAACCTGGAGGAGATCGGCGTCGCCGATGGCTTCCGAATGAAGGTCACTGCGACGGGGGCCCGGATGCTGGAGATCCCCGGGGCGGCCAGTGGCCCTACCGCTGACGCCCTTGCCGAAAGGTTCAGGGCGTCCTTAAATGCGGAAGAGGCCCGGGTGTCCAGGCCTACCAAGTGCGCTGACATGCGCATTTTGGGCCTGGACGACTGCGTGACGGCGGAAGAAGTTGTGGCCGCCGTGGCTAGGACTGGAGGGTGCTCTGCCGAGCAGGTGAGGGCGGGCACCATCCGTCCTGATAACACGGGGATGCAAACCGTTACGGTGAGCTGCCCCGTGTCGGCGGCCCAAAAGATAGCCGGGGAGGGCCGAAGGCTCCGGGTGGGCTGGGTATCCGCGCAGGTTAAACTGCTGGAACCCAGACCTCTGAGGTGCTTCCGCTGCCGGGTGGGTAACCACGTGGGAGCATGTTGCACCTCGGAGGTGGACCGCAGCGATCACTGTTTCCGCTGTGGTCAGCCCGGTCACAAGGCTGGCTCTTGCAATGCCACGCCGCACTGTTTTGCATGTGCGGCGGCTGGCAAGCCGGCCGATCACCGGGCTGGGGGCAAGGCCTGCGCTCCCCCCCCCTCCCCCCAAACCCGGGGGCAGAGGCAAGCCCTCCGCCACCGCCGTCACCGCCGCAGCCGCCACTATTGCCGCCGCCGTTGCCGCCACTACCGTCGTCCGTGCCGCCGCTACCACCGCGGCAGGGCCTTCACAGGGGGCCCAGGAGGGGGCTGAAATGGAGTGCCAATAAATGGCCCCATTACGCCTCCTCCAGGCGAACATCAACCACTGCGCCGCCGCTCAGGATCTCTTGCTCCAGAGCATGGCGCAGTGGTCGATTACCATCGCCGTGGTCGCTGAGCCGTACTTTGTCCCGCCCAGGGACGACTGGGTGGAGGACCTGAGCGGCTCAGTGACCATTGTTTCGTCGGCCGCCGCCGGTACCCCGTCCCTTGAGGCCGTCAAGAGGGGAGGGGGTTGCGTGGCAGCACGGTTCGGGGAGATTGTCGTGGTGGGAGTATACTTCTCCCCGAACCGAACTCTCGCCGAGTTCCACAACTCCCTTGGGGAGTTGAGAATCGTCGTCGTCGGGTACCATCCCCTCCCAGTGATCGTCCTCGGGGACTTCAATGCCAAGAACGTGGCTTGGGGTTCCCGGTATACGGACACACGGGGCAGGATGGTGGAGGACTGGGCTCTGGAGACAGGCCTGGTCGTCCTAAACCGGGGTTCTGTCCCCACGTATGTGCGGATGCGGGGTGAATCAGTGGTGGACATCTCGTTCGCCAGCCCCGCTCTGTCACCGCGTGTCATCGACTGGCGCGTCATGGAGGGGGTGGAGACCTATTCCGATCACCGGTACATTCGGTTTGACGTCTCCGCCCAGACCTCGGGCACGCCGGTCCGACAGACCCCGAGAGGTCCGCGGTGGGCGCTGAAGCAGCTGGACCGGGAGCTCCTCCTGGAAGCCACGATCGTGCAGGCCTGGGTGTCATCACCGGACAGGCCTGCCGACATCAATGACGAGGCGGAGTGGTTCCGGGAGGCCATGTCCGAAATATGTGACGTGGCAATGCCCCGGGTCCAGCCCGGACGTGCCCGGCGCCAGGTGTACTGGTGGTCGCGTGAGCTGACCGCTTTACGCGAGGCTTGCGTTGCTGCGCGCCACCGGTACTCCAGGCACCGCAGGCTCCGTATCCGCCCTCCGGATACGGAAGCCATTCAGGCGGAGCTATACGAGGGATACAGAGCAGCGAAGACTGCCCTCCGAGCAGAGATCCAGCGGGCCAGAGGACTGGCCCGCGAGGAGACGCTGGAGACTCTCAACAGAGACCCGTGGGGACGCCCCTACAAATGGGTGCGAGACAAACTCCGCCCATGGGTTCCCCCGCTGACGCAGAGTCTCCGGCCACAGCTCGTGGAGGACGTGGTGAGCGCTCTGTTCCCTTCGCGAGGGGAACATACTCCCCCGCCCATGGCTCCGCCTCCTGCGGTGCCAGATGCGGACCACACCGACGACGACGATGCTACAGAGGTGACCGAGGTAGATCTGAGAGTGGCGGTACGTAGGCTGAATGCCAAGAATACCGCCCCAGGACCCGATGGCTTGCCTGGAAAAGCCTGGGTTCTGGCCTTGGAGGCTCTCGGGCCTCGACTAAGGGGGCTCCTAAGCGCATGCTTGGAGAGGGACCAGTTTCCACTTCGTTGGAAGACGGGGAAACTGGTCCTCATAAAGAAACCAGGGCGCCCGGCGGACTCTCCGTCCGCTTACCGGCCCATCGTGCTGCTCGACGAGGTGGGCAAGCTCTTTAAAAGAGTAATTGCAGACCGCCTTGTCGGGCGGCTGGTGCGGGTGGGGCCGGATTTGGCGGAGCCAGTTTGGTTTCCGTAAGGGGCGCTCTACGGTGGATGCAATCATGCGCGTTCGAGCCCTCACGACGGGGGATGCTGTTGCCCGGGGTGGGGTTGTCTTGGCGGTGTCTCTTGACATCGCCAATGCCTTTAATACCCTGCCCTGGAGTTGCATTGGGGAGGCACTTCGGTATCACCGGATGCGCCGACCTACCTCTGTCGCGTGGTCGAGGCCTATTTGACGGACAGGGCCGTCATCTACCCCGGTCACCAAGGAGAGTGGAACCGGCGAGAGATGTCGTGCGGTGTCCCACAGGGATCGGTCCTGGGGCCGCATCTGTGGGACATCGGGTACGACTGGGTGCTGCGCGCCGACCTCCCTAGTGGCGTCAGCGTAGTCTGCTACGCTGACGACACGCTAGTCCTGGCACAAGGGAGTTCGCATCAGGCGGCGGCCAAACTGGCGGCACGTGGGGTTGCGACAATCGTCGATAGGATCCGGCAATTGGGACTCGAGGTGGCATTGCACAAGTCCGAGGCCATGTGTTTTTATGGTCCTCGGAACGCGCCTCTGTCGGGTTCCCAGATAACGGCGGGAGGGGTTCACATCGGCGTCGAGTCGACGATGAAGTACCTGGGACTCGTCCTCGACAGCCGGTGGAACTTCGTGGAGCATTTTCGACGTTTGGCTCCCAGACTGGAGCGGGCCGGGGCTGCTTTGAAGCGGCTCCTGCCCAATCTAGGGGGTCCAAACGCCTCCTGCCGGAGGCTCCACGCGGGGATCGTGCGGTCCATGGCCCTTTACGGGGCACCGGTGTGGGCGCGTTCTCTGAGGCTGCGACCAGCGCAGCGGTTGAACGCGTCCCAAAGGGTCATGGCCATCAGGATGGTACGGGGATACCGCACGGTCTCCCGTGAGGCAGCGAGCCTCCTTGCCGGATTGCCGCCATGGGATCTGGAGGCGAAAGTCCTCGCGCACATTTGGGTGTGGCGCGAAGAGGCGAAACTCCGGGGCATAACTCCGCTGCCGCAAGAAATCGCGGCACAGCGGACGGAGCTCCGGAGGGATCTCATGGCGACATGGAGAGTGCGATTGTCGCAACCCAGCGCTGGGCACGCCACAATTGTGGCGATAAGTCCCCTCTTTGAGGAGTGGCTAGAGAGGCGCCACGGCGTCCTCACCTTCCGACTGACGCAGGTCCTCACCGGACATGGATGTTTCGGGAGGTTCCTGTTTAGGATTAAGCGGGAGGAAACGCCCGGGTGTCACCACTGTGTGGATCGCCCGGAGGACACGGTGGAGCATACAGTGGAGGTCTGCCCAGCTTGGGCGGAGCACCGCCGTGTCCTCACGGAGGCGATCGGCGGCGGCGATCTCTCGCGTCCGGGCCTGGTTCAGGCCATGGTTCGGAGCGAGAGTGCATGGGAGGCCGTCACCTCCTTCTGCGAAGCAGTTATGCTAGCGAAGGAGGAGGCGGAACGCGTGAGGGTGAGACAAGGTTCGCGCCCTCATGCCCCTAGTCGCCGCAGGAGACGCCCCGTGCGTCGGCAGTCGCAAGCCGATTTCCGGCCACCGTAGGCGCGGGCCTGCGGACGGTGAGCGATGGGTAGCTCGCCGTCCGATAAGGACCAGGCCCGGGTCGACGGCGCGTTGTGTTCCACGCGCGCCTCAAAGAGATGTCAGCACAAACTGACGGGGTCCGTTAGGACCAATGCCTGCCGGGGTTGCGAGTTTGTCCGAAAGGGATATCGTGGGCCTGGCACACAGGCAACGGAAGGAACACGGGTGGGTTTTAGTCAGTAAAAGTCTGACACGCCCTCCCACTCCGCCCAGAGCGGGAGAAGTTATTTGATGATTTCCCACCCAAAAAAAAAAAAAAAACAAAAGTATAATTGGTTTATTAGGTTATTAGTATATTATTATTTCGTTCCAAGAGTGCCAATTTTCTGAAGATCGGAATATAAACTGAATCGGATTGGAATACAATCGAGATTGGGATTGATTTCAAGAGTAAGCCTACTGATCGACTTAAGCTCCGCCAGTTCCGATTGGATAGCTTTCACGTTCTCCAATAAAGCAGGCAAGTTGTCCATCTGGGCTGAGAGGGCCTTGAGTTCTGACATAATAGAATCCATGTCAGCTGTTCCGGGCGTAGCTGCTATGGATTGTGGCATATCATTTGAAAGGCAATTTTGTTAGCTTTAAACACCTTTCAATGTCATAACTAAAGGTTCAAAGGTCATGGAACGTAAAACAAAAAACATCAATTTTTAAAACAAAACACCATATTGTTTGTTTATCTTAAACCCCTTTATAAAGGAAGCATTTATGAAAATTGATCAATCAATCAAATCGTCGTCGTCCTAATCCAGCAAGGATTGTCTCAGCCTACTATCGCTCGACAGCTTCATTTGAGCCAGTCTTGTGTCTAGAAGGTATACAAGAGGTTCAGGGAGACTGGAAACTTAGTCCGGAAACCAGGATCTGCACGACAGCGATGCACTTCGGTCAGAGATGACCGATTTATTGTCACCCCTTCTCTCCGAAATCGACAACTGACAGCGTGGACGTCCAGCAACAGCTCAGGTAAGTTCGAGAGAGGGCTGTCAGCGAGTGGACAGTGCGGCAAAGAGTCAATGAAGCGAACTTGACCCCGAAAAGGCCAGCCACGGGATCTAAATTGTCTCCAGCCGACCGACAAGCCAGGCTTCAGTTTGCTCGCAATCACTTAGATTGGGATATCGAGCAATATCGACGAATCCAGGATGTGCCTGCATGGTAGCGACCATCGACAGAGAGTCTATAGGAGACCGGGGGAGTGATTCGCACAATGCTGTTTTGTGGAAACATTGGCATACGTGGGTGGGTCCTGTATGATGTGGGCCCCCGCCCACATATCTATTGAAGCAAAAACGGAGTTGATATTCGTACCTGATGGAGGTCCGGGAGGGGGGTGAACCGCAGAAAGATACATCAACGACATTCTGCTAGACCATGTGCTCCCCTGTGCTGGGTTTATTGGCGAAGATTTCCTACTAGTGCACGATAATGCCCGCTGCCACACCGCTGCAGTGACTAGACAGAACCTTGTAGAAGTCGGGATTCCCACACTAGACTGGCCAGCCCTCAGCCCTGACTTAAATCCAATTGAACATATATGGGACGAGCTGAAAAGGCGGGTACGAGGAAGATGTCCAGCTCCGGCGTCAATAGAAGACCTGAAAACTGCTTTAGTCGAAGAGTGGCAGGAAATCCCACAGGATTCCATCAGGAAACTCATTGAAAAACCGTTTACAGGCAGTCGTTAGGGCCAGGGGGGTAACACAAAATATTAAGGGGTAAATAACATAAATTGTAAATATTTTTTTTATCTTTTCATATTACTTCCTATTCATTTAGCCATCTACAACTTCGACCTATTGCAATAATTCTCTAAATTTAGGTAGAAAATTTTATTAATTTTAAATCTTTCTGATATCATTTGAAAGCTAATAAAATTACCTTTCAGGTGACATTCCACAATCCACAGCTCATTGCATGGAAATTGTAAAAAAAAATTTTGAGCAACGTGCGATGAAGTGATTCCAGTTTATTGCTCGCGGGTGTAGTAATTTGATAAGTTGTGTGTTTAGGGGTTCTTATGAAAGCCTCAAGTTTTCAATCTTTAGTCCTGCGGATGCACCGCACCCACAACGGATCGCACCCAAAACGTCAAATATTAGGTTAAAATATATATATAAATATATATAAATAACCTGGCTACTAGGCATTTAGGAGCACACGACCGCGCCATTAAGTTTCATAACGAACCTGTGCAAATGTATGAAGAAGCTGCATGCTATGGACCAGAGGCGGCTCGTCATAAAGAGCGCTGGTGCAGTGCACTCCCACGAAAATAGCATAATCTATATTTCTTTATTATAAATCCTATACATACATTCTTTCTACTATGCCCATATGCATACAATAGCAGTTTACTAGAAAACCATTTCCTACGCGTACATTTGGCGTCAAGTTGTAACGTGTGGAGCGCCAGCGATTGCGCTCCTATGAAACAAAGTTCAGTACGATTTCTAGCACTGTATTCAATGAGTGCGAAAGAGAAATATCGACACAGTCCGACGCGTGAAACAAAAGATTTTGTATGAGAAATTAGCCTAATTTGGAGCGCCGCTCACGCGCGACGTTGCCAAACGGCGCAAGGCGGCCGCGCGCGGGTATGCGATCTATGCCTATGCGCTGTTGCCGATCTTATGTAAACAAACGGTCGGCTCAACTCGGCTGACAGTAGATTCGCAGTGTGTATTCTAAATAATTATTAAAAATAGTTTGTGCGCGACATTTGTGTTAAAAATGGAACAATACAGTGTATCTTTTATTAAAAATTGTGAAAAGGCTCTCGAAATGCGTATCGAACTGAAAGCTAAGGGACCACCACGTCCCGAAATTGCACTTTCTCAAAAATGTGTTACGAAAAATAAATCTTTTACGCGTGGTTTTAAATCTGAACAATATTTCAAAACACCTTGGTTGTGTGGATGTGAAGAAAGCAACAAATTATTTTGTTACCCGTGTCTGGTGTTTGGAGCTGGCGCCGGCAGTGGTGGTGAATCTGCATGGACGGAAACGGGTGTTGACGATTTAGCGCATCTTTCAATAAAAGTGGAAAAACATTCGCAATCTCGATTTTATATCTTATGTGAAATGCAATTGGCATCTATCGGCCGTCAAGATATTCGTAAGGCGCTCGATTCTGCGTATCGAAAATCAATTAGAGTTAAATGAACGCGTTGATGAAAATCGATAAAGATCGCCGAATGGATTTTCTTTACAAATAAAATAAATGGTAAGCTCTAGTTCTACGTTTCTTTTTTTAGTGAACCCCCACAAATAAATGTCACGAGCCGCCTCTGCTATGGACGTCTATTTAAGTATAGTTGAACAGGCCGTTGTTTGCTTGTGTGAAAATGCAAAAATTTAAGCTTTGCTAGCCTATAAATAAATTGGTAGGAAATATAAGACTAATTAAATAAGAAGTTGAAACTCACTGCACCCCTATTCGTTCCGCGATGCGTACCGCTGCATCCATTGTATCACAATTCTCCTTGTGCACTATGAAATGCACATACTCAGCTGGCCACATCCACTTCACTCTGTTGTCTATGCGCACTATAGAAAACATGAAAAAAGATCATGTTGATATATTTAAAAAAATCAGAAGTCTGTGGTGATTATGCTTGATATAAAGAAGTATCCCATCAACAACACATTCAGCAGTCTAACACAACTCATTGCTGGACATAGGCAGACCCCAAAAACGTGGCAGCATGAGCATAGACCATAATCCACCATGCGGACCCAGTGTGGGTTAGTAAAAAACGAAAAAAAATATTAAGTAAAAACTTCAATAAAAGATCATCACCATACCTCCTTTCTTAAACTTCTGGAAGCGCATTAGTTTCTTGTCGTCAATATTTACAGTGCTGCCAACTATGCTGTCACCGAATGCTTTCTTTACAGCATCATGAATTTTAGTTCTTTGCTCCTTTGTTACCCCCTCCATATCAACCTGTAATTTAAAACTAAGAGGTATGAAGTAACAAATAGCCAAATAGGAATTTCTCAAACAATGGTTGTTACCACTCTCCCAAACTAGGTACCATTCTGTTTAGGTTTTTTGTTTCCTGAACAGTGGCTACCAGAGGTTACTTATTCATAAGTCACCTTCGTCATGTCACTAATTTGCATTGTGAACACTGAGTCCTAATGAGTCCTTTCCTTGTCCCATGATCACATTTAAGGCAATTTATGAATTATTGTGTCTGCTTAAGCTAAAACTCACAACAACATAAATAATACCTTACCTCAACACAGTCAGGGTCAGGATCTTTGCTCACAGCCATAGCATTGATTTTATCCCAAGTCTCCATTGGCAGTATCTCCAGGTTATACTTTGTGAGGAGAAGGTCCTCATCCTCACTGACGGCATCCTCTTCAGGGGCATGAGGTGGCGTTATGCAAGTTAGCTTGGCTATTTCACCCTGTTCATTTATTTCTGATACTTGGAAATCTGAATATCTGTTGGAGGTTTGGTTTGGACAAAACTAACTTAAGTGACACTTCATCATAGGTCTGTACTAAATATTATGGGTATCAGAACATAATAGTTATTATTTTCAAAACACATAAAGGGTACCTTTTATGGTTACAAGCCTGAGACTAAGCTTATTATATAGTTTACTGAATTGTATATACAGGTACATAATTTTAATAAATGGTATTGCTTATTAGTTGGGAAAAAGGCTGGACAGTGATGATTGCATAAATTAGTTGAGTGATAGGTACAATATCATGGCTAGCTCACCTTGATTTAATGATGCCATTAAATCCCACATGTGTGCTTATATACTCTGTAACACCAATATCTTCTTCAGATAGTCGCTTTCCAGGGGAATCCCTCTTTTTCCACTGACCCTTGTTTCCAGTATAATTGTTTTGGAACTTGTTGCTACCACTAGGGCCATCGAAACTACCCCATTGGCCTTTAAAACCTCTGTGGTTACCTGACCATCCTCTATTTCCCCCTCGGCCACCTCTAAAGCCTCCTCGCATATTGCGATCACGATTATCACGGTTCCATGGCCTGTTTTTATTCATTTTCTCTTCCAATCAATACGTACTTAACCTATCAACACTGAAGTGCACTAATAAGTTATTGGTTAGAAGTTAACCGTTTACTTAATAAATAAAAGATATCCCTAAAATTAAAGAAGATTTGACTTGATGCTCCTCTTTAATAATATCAATTATTTTTCACAAGATCCAAGTAACGACACGCGATTCGTGATTATAGAATAAAATTGCAAACACGACAATGTACAAACGTTGTTTGCAAAACTGCAAATGTCAGTCAAGTGTCAAGCAAGCACAAGCCACAGACTACATTTTATAATGGCACAAGCAAGTGTGTGAAGGAAATTGACATGAATTCGTGCTCGATTCCGTGATTCTGACATTGGAAATAAAATAAAATACGAATGATTTGTTTTTATAACAACCTAAAAATCTTGCTCAGAAGAAAGTTAGTGTACTTCCACTGATATGTGTATGTGTATAAAAGGCAATGTTACTAGGAGAACTTAGGAAGCAAGAGCGAGCAAAGCGAGCTCGGGAATCGGGGCAACCCGACTCGGACAGGTTAGGTTCGAAGGGGATGGCGGGGTCTAGTGATCGAGCGAAGCGAGCGAACTCAGACCCCGCCATCCCCTTCGTCGTTATTTTTTTTAACCCTTGAGCCCCGCAGTGGGGTTCCCCCAACTACGCCTTAAAAGCAACTTTAATGTGTTTTGAGATCAGGTTACAATAATTTGTTTTTCTCAAGAACGGTTCGTTAACTTTTCATGGGAGTAGTGCCAGAGGAAAGGGGGAACACCCCCCTTACCTCTCCACCCCCTCCTGCCCCCTCGTCCTGCCAAACGATACTAAATTTTCACCGAAAATTGAACTAGGTCCACTCGATTTTTCTTTATATTAAAAGGCATATCTATTATTTTAAAAGTATAGGATATTTGTAAATGAGAAAAAATATTTTGATGGATTATATTCAACAGAATCTGCAAATTAGAGCTCTCAAATCAGCTCTCCATGAGTTTTTGCCTTAACATGCATCAGGAGAACGATTTTTGCTAAATATGTAAATAAATAATTATAAAATTGCTTTATTATTATTTTAGAAGATAAAACAAACTATTTTTACTAAGTAATAATTATTTATACGGACCAACGAATAGTATTCAGTTTCAATGTGGAAATCATGCATCTACGCGCATTTTTGTAATAGGTACTCCTCTTCACTATAACTCACATACATCATAACACAAGAAATTGATAAAATAATAGTCATAATTATATTATCTTCGGCAGAACTCGAACTCAAACTCAAACCAATTACAGGCACTTTTGAATTGTCAAGGGGTCGGTCAGTCATAAAGATGAAGCTAGTTACCCATTCCAAAGCTTAGCATTACCTATGGAGAAGAACGGGCAAGAAACTCCACGGACACTCTTAAATTTACGTATGGTTACAAAATATTGGTTACATCATTTGTGTTGAAATTAAACATGTGAGAACGATGCAAAACGTCAAAAGCGTCCGTAATAAAAAGATTAAAAAAAAAAAAAACATAAATTAAAATAAGCCATGGCCGCTAAGAGATGACCAGTCCCTACTGATGGCGCCCGTTCACGAACATGACGCATGAATTAGTACCATTCAGCTCAACCATTTTGAAGGGAGCTAAATGATCCAACTCCGCTAGGAGTAATAGTGTTCTGTGTCCAACACACCCGCCACCATCAGCGAGACATTACAGTCTGTGCATTACAGTGAGCATGACATACTCTCAGCTGCCAGGGCACATTCAAGTCAATGAAAGACGTACCCAGTAAATGGTAGCTTTATAGTAAGTACATACTAGTACTCACTCACTCACTCACTAGTTGCTATGCAATTATATAATACTAATAGATTGAATTTATACAATGCAAAGATAGTTTTTGAAATCTTCAGCAGCTCCAACAGTACCTATTTCCAAATGCTAATCAATTAAGTTTTTGCGCCCTTGTGGCGCAGGACCAGCATTGAGCCAAGCATTTTTATCAGCGATGTAATCCCCCAACTTATAATATGCCTGGCTGCATAGTGTGCGTTTTAAACATGATTTAAATTTTGTTTCATTCAGTTGAAGTATGTGCTGAGGTTTGTTTATTGTAACATTTTAAACAGTACCCCATGAAAGATGAGTCTACTTTAGCCAGCCTGAAACCTGGTTGAACTAATTGGTCCCTATTTCTAGTCCTATAATTGTGTCTTTCACCTCTTTTACTAAAAATATGTAGATTTTTCCTAACATACATGATGTTTTCATAGATAAATTGACAAGGTACCGTCATGATGTTCAATATCTTTGAACAGTTCCCTTAGAGTCGCGCCTGCGGAGGCTATATATGGCTCTGATGGCTCTTTTCTGCAGAACAAAAATAGACTCGATGTCTGCAGCCCGTCCCCATAGTAAAATACCGTATGACATAATACTATGAAAGTAACTAAAATAGACTAGCCTCGCGGTATCTACATCAGTAAATTGACGGATTTTTCTCACAGCATATGCTGCTGAACTTAGCCGTCCTGCAAGGGATGTTATATGCGGACCCCATTGAAGCCTTGAGTCGAGCGTGATCCCTAGGAAAACAGTTTTATCGACGAATTCTAGTTGCTCTTGACTCAATACTATCTCACAATTACTACTTTTGACATTTGGTAAAGAAAATCTTATGCACTTAGTTTTTTTCCCATTTAATACTAAATTATTAGCAGTAAACCAATTCTGGACATGCAGTAGGGCATTATTTACGTCGTCAAGATTTGATGCACGTCTATTAATTTTAAAAATTAAGGAAGTATCGTCAGCAAATAACACCATTTGTGGTTGAGTTTTTAACTATTGGGGTAGATCATTAATATATACTAAAAAGAGGAAAGGACCCAATATCGAGCCTTGTGGTACACCAATTTTTACTTTTAAGCCGAGTGAATTGACTCCATTTATTTGAACTTGCTGTCGAAGGCCCTGGTTCATCAATAATAATTTGTCTTTTGTTTTTCAGTTTATATTTTACTGACTTTCCAAGCATTGGCGGACGGTGCAAAAGAAAATCTGAGAATTAGAGGGAATTCCCTGAGTAAGTACGCACTATACTGTGTAGCCATGTCAGAAAATAAATACTAAACATGTCGGTAAGTAAAAGTAAAACCCATGAAGGGGGATGCGCTAAGGTAGCCCGCGAAATTCAAATTTTATTAAGATTTTTGCAATTTGCAGATAAGTAACAGGTTGTATGTTGATCTAAATATGATTTGCAGCCGTAAAAAATATGGTTTTACAGAATTATAATCATTAGAATCAGTATTAAGTTTATAAAATCCTATTGAATCATTATTTCAGAAATAGTCATTCAATAGAATTTTTCGAAGAGAGTTAGTTGTTTTGCCGATTCTAATGATTATTTCTGTAAAGCCACATTTGTTACGGCTACGAATCATATTTAGATCTACATACAACCGGTTACTGACCTGCAAATTGCAAAAAACGTAATAAATTTAGAATTTCACGCGCTACTTTAGCGCATCCGCCAATCCAAAAATTATCTAAAAAAAGCCCATAAAGCACCTGAGACTATACTCTAGTAGTGATGGAATAATTAGCATTCGCATCCATTGTTAGCGTGTGATAGATCATTTAGCATTTAGCAAATTAAGTGTAGTCGCGAAATTCTGTGAAATGCGAAGCGATGTACTTTTCTAAACTATCATACGTCAGAGAGAGCATCGCGCATGCGCATGCAGCGGTAGCGTGTGCTCTCCGTCGCACCCACGGGAAGTCGGGAATACTAAATCAATCATCAATCTAATAATAAGTGACTTCGTTCGCGAGTAAAGTTTAATAGCGCAGGTGCTGCGAACTTGCGAAGAATGGGTTAAGCAAATGTTATCATATTATCTTTGATTTGCGCGTACTTAGGGTTGTATATTGAATGAATGCTTGTGAATGTGATTGTTTAGATTATAGTCTCTAGCAAATAGCATAGCAATAGCAAATAACACGCTAAGACTCAAGAATTCTCATGCTAGTTAAATTATTACGAAATCGCAATAATTGCCATTACTATACTCTAGCGAGAGTTTCCCACTAACCCGCAATATCAAAATAATGTTGCCGCACTAAAAAAAGACACTGAAGTAAAGGGAATTGGAACTTATTATTCAAATGAAAATATTTTTTCATTCACAAGTTTCACGGATCCATATGGAAGGGTTTTGATTTAAACCGCTTGTAGGTAGAAAATTTTAAGTGGCACATGATTTTTATTGGGTATTTTATTATGTGCAATTAACCAAAAAAAGTAAACAATGATTTTAATAATAAATAAAAACTTGCTTTGTAAACTTAGACTTTATTTTAAAATTTGAATAACTTTGACTGACTACCTAGTCTAAAGTTATCTGTGAAAAAGAAATTTTTTAAAGAAAAATGGGTGTGAAATCTGCTAGACTAACCACGTAAAACTAGAAGCACGTCATCAAAATAGAATCACGTAATCCATCAACCCAAATAATTTTAATCAAAATCTAGAACGAATTTAAGTGTTACACACGGCTAGGTACATAACAAGCTATACATTTCAAGCTGAGAAGCTGACCTCCTTTAGCGACTTTCCTATCGCAGGAATGCTGGAATAGATTTCTTTAGAAATAAGCATCACCTTTGTACGTATTTTTCTGTCCCTTTCTTCTTGTATGTTTTTATTACTATAGAAATGTCGGATCTGGTCATTAGTAAAAACATGAAACGAATCGCAAGCGCGCCAATGGCGACACATGTCATCCACACCTACAGCGCGCTTTTAGCTTGTCGCTGAATTTAACTAAGAGCTTATTAGACTATCATAGACATATTTATGATAAGAGATGTACGAGTTATTTTTACCCGACTACGGCGAAGCGAAAAGGAGGGTTATGATTTTGACCGGTATGTATGTATGTTCATCTGTTCCCTCATTACTTCTAAACTGCTTGTCATAATTTGACAAATGAGGTATTGTTGGAAGCGTCTTGATCGTCCGCTGGTTATAGGCTATGTGAGGTCTCATTAAATTTAATATAGCGCCCTCTACCGGACATAAAGTCAAAGCCTAATAAAATAAAATGTTTATTCATGCCGTGTTGGGTATCAAATGAAAGGCCATAATTAGCACATTTCAAAAATATATATATTGTCAGCTGTTACTCATGGCTTTGCTTGCATGCACCCAATAATTAGGTATAATTTCTATAAAATTATAAGCAACAACAAGCATATTTTCTCTCCAAACCTACACAACTGAAAGGTTAAGAAGTCTTTCAAATTTTGAAACATAAACCTATGGTATATGTTTGGTATATTACACATATAAAACATTAAACCTAATGAATGAATGAATGAGGTGCACTCGAATGAACCTAACCAAAAAAATATTTAAAGGACCTCTGCAAATACTTTATCACGAAATTAAAACCCCAAAACAAGTTATATGAAAACATAAACTGGTAAAACAAATAGTCGGCAGCTGCACGTCACTGAAACTATTCAATATGTATCGTCTAATAAACAACTTACACGTAATATATTTTAATGTATTTAATACATATTCATAGTGATGTTCAGAAGACAGCCGTGGTCGTATGCCACCTAACCTATCAAAACAACACATTCTGACAGTAGTAAGCGATCATAATCTTTCGGGCAAAGTGGCATACGACCACGGCTGTCTTCTGAACATTACTATGAATATGTATTAAATACATTAAAATCAAAAATCATCATTAAATTAAATCGAGTGTTTTTTTACGAATGTTTAACCGTTTTTATCTTCTTTTATAATGCAATTAATAAAATTGCACTCATTATAAATTGCATTAAAAACATGGACCGGACCGTGTTTTCCGTTGCTATGAAGCAACGGAAAACACGGCATATTCGATAACCATCTTGATTAATTATGACGTTTATATTATGATCAGTTTATTACGTAAAAATGAAGAACAGCATCATAAAACTATGATCATAGAATTTAACAGATATGAAATCATATTTGTATGATAAATATATGATAGTATAGTATAGATACACAGTATTGTATTCGTTGTCGACGCTATCACAAAATCTGACAAAAAATTTGGTACATTTTGCGGCAAAATTTAACTAAACCAAATAAAACTAATAATTGCTACAGATAGATTACTCCTTCATCTCCATTGGTAGCAATTTTTATTTGAAAATGTTGGTTTCTATTATTGTAAAAGAATATTTCCCTTGCCTCTTCACACAAATTTGACGATATCTGGTTGAGTTTAGGAACTTTTTTCTTCATTATAATAACATAAAGTTATTAAAAATATGTCATGTTCAACTAAAAAAGGTAGCAAAAAGAATTACCAACATGTTACAAATAGTCTCGGAAAATAATGTTGAAAAAACCTTTTTTTTTTTAAACACTGTCGGTAATGTTTTTTTTCCTATTATTTAACAAACTATATCAAGTTTAAAAATCACACACTGGGCTTCAGCTTCAGAGTATTTTGATAAAATCAAAATGTTATTTTAATGAACGGCGAAATAAGCTATATTTTCGAGAGCGCAAAAGTGATGAAACTATTAACAGGTGCTGAGACTGACACGAATGGTTTATCACCACGAAAACTGTACTTTTAAATGTATAAGATACTTTATTATTTCTTTATCTCGTTTTTTTTCTCACAAAACCCGTTTATTAAAATATCACGGTTTTTAGCGCTTTTTGGATACGCTGATTTTATAAAATGTAACCGCAGAATGGGTATTTTGATCTGGGAACACTGGTACTACTTGGTTAGTGTGCGCCTCTCGTTAGAGAGTAGTATATTCCTTGGTGTGCGCCTTGCAGTGGTGCAGATGTGGTCCATCTGATGATAATGAAGCCATCTCACCGAATTTGGCCCCTAAATATGGCCACCGTGACAGTATTTTTTAGCTTACTTAATTATATAAAAAAACCCAGCCACATCACATAAATTAAACTGGAAATGTATAGCTTGATATGTAGCCGTGTGTATGTGCAAATGTAACTAATTACCTAAAATTACATTTATAATTTTTTTGGACTTTCAAATTCAAAATTCAAATATTTATTAAAACTTTATGTTTAATTAAAAAAACTTTATACACCTATATTATGTAGGTATACTTACTTCAAATAGTGACTAAATTAGTTTTTTTTAAACATAATTTGTTGTTCAATAGCACTTCCGAAATTGATGTCTTCATAAATTAACTTAGAAACCTTGGACTTGCCATACCTACAAAATTGGCATGACTTCCTACAAAAATCGAGCACTTATAATGGCCGCCTTTAGCCTTTCTAAAATAAATAAACAAATAAATACATAACACAAATAAAAACTTTATTGTTCAAGAGAGTACAAATACAAATCAAACTAGCACTAACATTCCACACTAGGATTCACTAGTCTCCTTCGTCTTACAACCTTGCTTACAAATTTATAAATACTATGTAAGCAATACGTAACATCATAGTCATTCAATATGATTTGACGAAGAGAGTTATTTGTATTGCCGATTCTAATGATTGTAATTCTGTAACGTACTGTAAAAAAAAAAAACAACCTGTTACTGACCTGCAAATTGAAAAAACGTAATAAAATTTGAATTTCGCGGGCTACCCTAGCGAATCCCCAAAAGTTATCTAAAACAAAGCCTAAAGCCACAGCGCAGAAGCAAAGACAATTTGTTTTACTCTCACAGTCACTCACCCAAGATCAATACTAAAAAGGCAAGCACTCATGACCCTCATGAGTTCATTACTCACCTCACAGATCCGAACGTACATTTTCCCGCGTATTTGAACATTTTGAACAATCTGTCGCAAAAGTGGCGCAGTCGTATTCAATTCAATTTTAGTCTTTGGTTACAGTCACAGAGCACAGACAGAGTATGAGAGTACATTTATTTGTGTTACAGTTACAGTCAAGTCAATGCGAAAATCGTCAGTCGCTTTTTTAAATTTGAACTTTTTTTTTTGTTTAGATCTTGTTCATGAAAACCATTGCAAACGTCTTTTCAAATTAATCCTTTAACAATTTAATAATCTTACCATGCCTGTGAAGCCAGTGAACAAAAGTGGTGAGTATTAATCTTGTCTCATAGGTCATGTTTAATATTTTAGTTCGGCGTCAATTTGAATCAAACTTTTATGTGCATATGACTATGAAAACTTATTAAGAATAAATTTACAGATAACAGTCCAGCTAGGATGAGGGCAAAGACCAAAACTCGCAGTTCTCGCGCAGGTTTGAAACTACCCGTGGGCAGAATCCACAGGATTCTCAAAAACGGCAAGTACTCATCTCGTACTGGTGAAGGCGCGGCCGTGTACATGGCTGCAGTGCTTGAGTACCTAGCTGCTGAGATATTGGAATTGGCTGCAAAAGCAGCTGAAGATAATCACAGAACCAGGTGAGTTTGCATAAATTATGACGAACCTTGCAGCTACCCACATCCATTATTTTAAATTCGCTCAGGCAAACAGTTCCACTCCTTCGCAGTACTTACATAGGTACTATAAATGTTAATTAAGACATTTTCTGCATTCCTTGGTGGAATACCCATCCTTAGGTATTGTTCTAGATAATTATGAGACCTGAGGAGACACACACTTGTAATAATATTCTACATGTAGAAGACAGCCACATTTTATTCAGACTACCTACCTTCAGTTTTTGAAAAATGTGTTAGATTTTTGCTTACAATGGACAGAGTAGATAAATAACTACCAACTAATAATATTGTTTTAATATTAAGTATTGTTTGTATGTTTCTAGAATCTCTCCTCGGCATATTTTGCTGGCTGTCCGCAATGATGAAGAACTATCCAAAATGCTGGAAGGAGTGACCATATCACAGGGTGGCGTGATACCACATATTGAACAAAAGCTCTTACCAAAGAAGACAATGAAGAGTCAACAAACCACTAATAGTTCATCACAAGAATACTAATATCAATGTTCCAAGTTATCAGTGTTAATTTATTTTACATGATTTTGTAACAATGCCTTGACCAATCAAAATGGAATTGAGCTTTAGAATAGAAAGAACATCATTCTGTACAGAATGTAAGTGTAACCTCCCAGGTCCCTAGTTTGTTAAGTTTGAGTAGGTTGGCTTCCAAAGCTGATTATGTTAAATGATGTTGATTTTTAATTACCTACTTAAAAAAATTACTGATTTTCTAAATTGTTATTGATCTATAATTAATAAAACTTATTCGATTTATAAATGTGTTTTCCATTAAAAATACACCTACTAATTCATAACCTAGCTTTAACAAAGTAGGTATTGAATTGGTAACTAAAACTACACTCAAGGTCCACAGTTAAGTCAGTGGAAATTTGATAAAATCCGAATTCAGGTACTGAAAAAATACTATTAACTATTACTTATGCAATAAATTATTTTTTAATACTTAGGTACTGCTTGGAGCAACGGTAAATTAGTGGGAAAGAAATAAATAAGAAATACCTATCGCTCTTTAATGATATTCATAAATTATAACAACATAGAAGGTAGGTACTTGCATTACAGAAAAATAATTATTCTAGTACCTACCCACGTCATTAACAAAGGTATCACAGGCGATGGGTTATTTAAAAAAAAAATGTACCTAGGTAGTATAAAAATTATAGATATTGAACTGTTGATAATACTATTCCGACATCCATACATTTATGTACACGAGTGTACATCTCCTAAATAGCTCAATACCATATTTTTTTTTTTAATCTAGCCATCGCTCACCGTCCGCAGGCCCGCGCCTACGGTGGCCGGAAATCGGCTTGCGACTCCCGACGCCCGGGGCGTCTCCTGCGGCGACTAAGGGCGCGAGGGCGCGAACCTTGTCTCACCCTCACGCGTTCCGCCTCCTCCTTCGCTAGAATTACTGCTTCGCAGAAGGAGGTGACGGCCTCCCATGCACTCTCGCTCCGAACCATGGCCTGAGCCAGGGCCGGACGCGAGAGATCGCCGCTGCCGATCGCCTCCGTGAGGACACGGCGGTGCTCCACCCAAGCTGGGTAGACCTCCACCGTATGCTCCATCGTGTCCTCCGGGCTATCCACACAGTGGTGACACCCGGGCGTTTCCTCCCGCTTTATCCTGAACAGGAACCTCCCGAAACAACCGTGTCCGGCGAGGAACTGCGTCAGGCGGAAGGTGAGAACGCCGTGGGGCCTCTCTAGCCACTCCTCAAAGAGGGGACTTATCGCCACAATGGAATGTGCCCTGAGCGAAGTCTAAAACTCGTCACAATGTCATACCTTCCCATATTGCATTTTTCAAACAAAGGGACTCGAGGCAAAGCTGGTTGCAAAGTTCTGTACCAAATTCCCTTGGTAAGTGATCTTTTGAGCTCAATACCATTGACAACTTAATTTATTCGGGTTATACGTGGAGATTTAGTATGGAAAAGTAATGAAAGCTAATTCCTCTTAAAATACAACACTTAGGAAACCGAATTTTTGGTCACTTTAACTTCTTTAAGAGCACTAATTTTTGTATAAATTTGGGAAGAAATCACAGAGTTTTTAATAGGGAAATTTTGAAATGAAAATTGAATACCGTGACTACCGCCATCGCCACCCCACCAATGATATGGTATATCTCGTAAACGACTGGAGTAGTACATAATCTAGAATTTTGGGTATCAATTTTATCTCGCAGAGCACTGATTTTCTATGTAGGTTTGAAGAATAGCAAGAAGCTTGGAATCTACATTCAAAGTCGTGGTCCTGCTGAACGAGCGCGCGAAAGTTATCATCGTTGATTTCTCGGTAAATACAAATGTTTCAGTTCTGTTTTTGTTACGAAATGAATCACATATAAAGGTACTAATGATTTGAATACTTAGAATAGCTGTAGCATACCCCCTTTTTGGCGCTCATGGTGGTCCTGCTGAAGGGGGCGTGACTACTACCACCACCTTCAAAGTCGATTTTCTCGAAAACTACTAAAGTACCAATTCTGTTGTTCGAGCATTAATTAGCACCAATTGAGCACTAATTATTTGCCAAATATGGAAGCGATTGGCGTTCGTGGTGGTAGTCACAGACATGAATTCAACAGAGTGGTATCCCAACGCGCCGAAAAAGCAACCTGTTGGATTTTCAACTCTCGGCGGTAAGCAGAGCGTTGAAAGTCCAGTGCGCGAAAAACAATCACCGCGGGAAAAAATCGTTCGTGCGTACATGGCATGGGCAACACACCGCGTCCCCGCTCGCTTACTTTTGTCAAACAGACGAATTTTGTATATTCGGAATATGAATATTCCGAACGAATTTTGCACTAGGGATGCAAGAAGTGCCAAAAAGTATCGATATTTAAAAAAAATATTGATATCGATCTCGTTAGATCGAAAAAAAAATATCGACATAGCGGTGAAATTTTCATAAAAGTATATGTACTTTATGAAATTGTTTTGTTTGTTTTTTATTCATAAAAATTGTAAAATCATAATTAGTAAAGCATTGATAAAAATAAGTTTACTTTTTACGGCTCTGAATTCTAGTGGTTTTAGTCAGTGGGGACAACAGTGTTGCTATTGGAAATATATCGTATTTGATACATTTGCGATACTTGATATTTTATATCCACATTTCGATGTTCGATATCAAACAAAAAAAGATCGTTTTATCGATATTTTTTCTACAAGCCTATTTTGCACTCGCCTCGACTAGCAGTTGCGAGCAACGGTAGTCGGCCGTCGGCCCCTTAAATCGCTACTTCGGCGCCGTCATCTAGTTGTCATTGACGTCCCGTTGAAAAGATATTACACGGTACGAAGTCGCATCGTGGCATTCCGGGGCAGTGGCAGTGGTCCAACTACTCTGTAGGTACAACTACTTGGACCATGGGTCTGTAGCGGCATCAACATCGCCACATGCGAACTACGCGTCACACTGACGTCACGCAAATCCTGCATCGCGCAACTAGCACATATACAACGTCCCGACCTCAATCGTAGGGCAGTTGCCCACCAGACACGACACCCGTCTGTACCCTAATTGCGTAACGCAGTTTGAATCGGAATAGGAATGATTTTGAAGTAGGTATATAAGTTAGAAAAAATTGTCAGCTCAACAACGTAAATAACGCAATGAATATTGTGGAACTGTCAAATTGAAACCGATTCCTACTGATAGTGTGTTACGCAATTAGCCCTATGGTCGGAGGATCCTCCCTTTTCTATAGTGGTTGAGTGAACTTTACACCCTGTTCCTCATTCCACCAAAAGTCTTTACTAGGGCCAGTTGTCCAACTTTAAAAATAGTTTGACCACAGCACCTTTTGAGAGGTCCAATTCATTTAAAAACCGGCCAAGTGCGTGTCGGACCACGCACAATGAAGGGTTCCGTAGTTAGTATGAATTTATCCCTAAAACAAACTTAACATTGTAGTTGAAAAACGTGATCCTCCATATATTAGAACTGCAAATGTAAGTTTGTACGCACAATATTGAGTGATTTACCATTATTTTAAGATCACAGACTTCTTATAGATTTTCCTGTAATCTATAAGTAAAGATTCTGTATTTTTTTCAAAATTTTAGGCTCAGTAGTTTCGGAGATATTATATTTTCTAAAATAATTTCAAGTGTTTATTATAAAATTATAAAAAATATATTTATGAAATCCTTAAAACAAGCCCTTTCATTTGTTATGTCACACTGTACAGTCAGCACAACTTTTTTTTTTATGTGATAAAACTACAAATAAACAATTTTCGGACTTTTTGCTTTACTTGTGCTGTGAGACCTTGCTTCTGCCCAAATTTCATGATTCTAGGTCAACGGGAAGTACCCTATAGGTTTTGATTTATGTGTGAGATATTTGCAATTTTTTTTTATGTGATAGAACTACAAATTTACAAGTTTAGGACTTTTTCCTATACTTGTGCTGTAAGACCTTGCTTCTTGCCAAATTTCATGATTTTAGGTCAACGGGAAGGCATAGGTTTTGATTTATTTGCGAGTATCGAAATATGTCACAATAATGTCGCTTATATCGCCGTATTTTTTTATTGCGTTGACTTGGAAGCTTGATTTTTTTAGAGCTTCAAGGGACCATAGACTTACGTATTTGATATTAATTTGATACCTCTAAGCGTTCCTGAGAAAATTGGTCTTGACAGACTGACAGACAGACGGACAACGAAGTGATCCTATAAGGGTTTAGTTTTTTCCTTTTGAGGTACGGAACCCTAAAAATAACTTGCCAACTCTAAAAACCTTTTTTTTGTTGCCGGGGTGGAAAATCCTCATGGATGGCTTCCGCCCTGGGTCGGGCGGAGGAATCTGTCAGACTCTTACTGACTAAAAACCACCCCAGTGTGCCCTTCCCTCACTTGCACCGGGGATCTTGGGAGCTAGTATTACTTCCGTGATCCCCGGCTCGCACCTGCAGGCCACAAGTCTAGGGGGGTGGGTGTTGGACGCCTCGCGACGTCGGAGGGGGCGCGCGTGGAACACTACGCGCCGCCACCTCGGGTCCTGTGTGATAGGGGGCGGCGGACTTTTCCGACTCCGCCGTCCATGGACCCATTTAGGGGGGCCGGAAGAGGGCATTATCTGCCCTCTGCCGACGCCTAGTGCGTCTGCGGGCCGGGTGAGCGGACGAGATCTCCCGCTCCCTTTCCGCAGCCTCCTTCGAGGTGCTGTGGTCAAACTATTTTAAAAGTTTCACAACTGCCTCTGTTAAAGACCCATGGTCCAACTAGTTGGGCAGACCAGTTGGATCACTGCCCCGGACATCATCGTGACACGTTGCATTACAACCGATCTATAAAAATGGCAATAAAATCACGTGTTGTATGGGAAATTAAATATTTGTTTTATTTTAATTTAATTATTTATTTTTAAAGTGAATATATAACTAAATATTCTGTGAATATTTCAAGCGTCTACCTGTTGGCGTTATCAATATCGAGCAAAAAAAAAATTACGTTTGTTGTATGGGAGCCCCCTTAAATATTTATTTTATTCTGTTTTTAGTATTTGTTGTTATAGCGGCAACAGAAATACACCATCTGTGAAAATTTCAACTGTCTAGCTATCACGGTATTTATTTGTTAACATAGTTAAGAAAGTTCATTCAACGGTTCATGAAATACAGCCTGGTGACAGACGGCGGAGCCTTAGTAATAGGTTTCTCGTTTTACTCTTTGGGTACGGAACCCTAAAAACTAGTTATCTAAACATGTCGGTTGCAACGTGCCACGCATCCACGAAGCGAGGTCGCCATAACACACGATACGAGTGATACGATGCGTCGTATCGTGTGTGTTGGCCCTTAGCAGTTGTTACAACCAGGGACTGTACAACCCCTGTTAAGAGTTAAGCCTTTCGAAGGGGTAATACCTTTATCATGATGTAACCCATTGAATGGGTTTTATACTAGAAACCCAGTGAAAGGGTTACACGATAACCCATTGAATGGGTTTTATACTTAAAACCCAGTGACATAAAAAATCATATTATTATGTTATTTCGATATCCGCCCAGCACGCGGAGCATGACCAATTCTATCTCTATTCTACCCAGGGACCATTTTGGTTACCATTAAAAAAAAAACCATACGGTGTGGGTAATTTTGAATGGCTTAAACTAAGCCGTTCAAAAGGGTTACCCACACCGTATGGGTTTTTATCAAAAACACTTTCAACGGGTAACCAAAATTTAATTTAAGCCGTTCTAAAGGGTTATCCATATCGTATAGGTTTTTGATTAACCGCTTAGAAAAACCCTGTCGAAAACCCTTTCAATGGGTAACCAAAATGGTCTCTGGTTACAACACCACTTGCATCGTGCGCCGTGACTTTGCAAGAAAGTGCTTTCGCTTCCATAGAAACATATTCGAACCCCTCAATGATCTGTACCGACGCGCGACGGTTTACTTATTAAGGTAACTTATGATTCTAGAATAATAAATGCAAAACAACTTCAACCAGTCTTGTAAATGACATGTAATTTTAAATACTGTAAACAAGAGATCTGTTATTTAATTCCATTATATTAGGTAGGTACAATGTTTATAAACTTACACACAGATTTACTTTATAAATCAAAAAATACATCTATTTCGTACTAAAAACGTCACAGTTCTGAATATTCTTTTAACGTGTAGTTTAACAGCTTGATATTTTTGACACAACTCAGAAACGTGAAATAAAGTGAATTTCACATAGAGCATGTATTTTCACTCAGGTTCCAACATTTCAAAATTTGCTATTTCTGTGGATTGTAGCTTGTATGAAAAATTGACCCCGAAACTAAGAAAAGTGGAAATAATTCTCCACTTTTCGTCGTCGCATTTCTTTCTAAAAAGCTGAACCGGTACCAGTATCACTGAAGATATGAGGCATAACAATAACTCCTGAAATGGTAATTTGTACTACTAGATTTGAAGGAATCTGAAATATCAAAATTAAAAAAAATCTTTATAAGTACACAATTATTGTACTTACTTGACCCCAACGTGACTATGAAATTATTGATTTAATCATTTTAATTACTTAATAATACTTAAAATGGTTTAAACTGGCTCATGAATCCTGAAAAGTGAAATTCACTTTATATATCACAAATAAAATTAACGTAACAAAATAATCATACGACTACAATTAAAATATACGATGATGTCTGATTATACAATTTAATACAAATTAATATAATTTATATCAAAGGAACATTGGGTATAGCATAACTACGTACCTAGGGCACATACAAAAAATACTACAATTATTGTACCTATCTAAAAACTATGAATAATGTTAAAATTAATACTTTATAAAATACCAAACTAAATGTAAACATAGCACATCAAAAAATATACAAGAAAATCTTTTATTTAATAAATGCAATTTCATTGATCTGAAGTGTATTTCTAGTAGTGTATTCTTTAAATAAATGTCGAATCAGTTCGGCGGTCGAACTTGTACAGTTAACATAAGTGTCATAATATAAACTGGGTTTAGAGAATTCCATAACATCAATTTATTTATCTTTACCACTGCAGCGCTTTAACCCAACGAATGAGACTAGAAGTGGTAGTTCCGCGATTGGTTACGTCTAATCCACACTTCTAATCCCTCACTTTCAGTCAACGGGCAGTTATAATAACTTACTTCGAGGTGGACTGCTGAAACCACGGGATCTTCACATACATTAGACGACAAAAATAGCAACAATTTAATTGATGCTTTGATCAAATGTAACAGCAAATACATGTAGGGAAGTCATATTTATGAACAGTTAAGCTTTATTTAACATCGAGACGTATTCAATGACATAAGATCTGTAACTGCTTGTGGCGAGGGGACAAACTGAGATCTCTACCTCTGGTCAGTAAATAAAAACTAAATATAAAATAAAACTTAAATATTATAAAAGAACCAAAGGATTGCACAAAGGTAATGACTTATTATGTACCTACAGACTGAGTTATGTTACTGACTAACCAACCATATAAAATCTACTTTATTTGCGATTTCTTTACTAGATTTATGTTCAAAACGCGATTTTTGTTCGTGTTTAAGTAAAAAAGTAATAAAACATGTTTAAGTGACATCGAGTTTGATAAATGACCACGACCGAGTAGCTAGCTTCAGACAAGCGAGCGCCAAGAGAGATCACAATCAATCTAGTACTTCAAAAAATCGAGGCCTGTCTCATTTCAGTGTAGCAGATAAAATGTTGTAAATAATCAAAACTGATAAACTGGCTGATATTTGTCTCTGCTTTTCTACAATATGCCTAAAAACAGTCAACTGCAAATCCCGCCAAAGGTTCCGAAATATCAGTCTTCTTCACGATTACACAATGTTGTACTTATTTCTGGATTGATGGAAATCTTTGTGTGCGCTTTCGTTACTTAGCTCGGTCGATGTGACTTATACAGTCAGTGTTAAGACAATGAAGCATCATTTGGCAGTGTTTTGTAACGCCTACAGGCATTGAACCAAAAAAAAAATTAATGAATAAATTCTGAGATCATTGTCAAAGAGATAAAACGAGCTGAACAATTATTTTTTACTCGTAATTGGTCACTTTGAGAATTTAATCTTTATATACATAAATTATAATGAGCAAAATTCAAACGCTCATTACAATATTTAATTTATAGAATAAAAATACATAATAAACCACTGCATTCCAGAATTCAAACACTCCATGAAT